>JAOXOE010000827.1:708065-784664 GCA_028565055.1 Phoeniculus purpureus
CCCCGTCCCCCAGCGCACCCCATTAACAGTGGCATAAAAAATTCCCTTGGGTTCCAAAGTACCGGGTGTTTTATGGGATTGGGCTGAGCGTGAAACTCCTGCTGCAGTGTGGAGAGAAAAAAAAGAGCCTTTCTCACGTTCCCAGCTACATAACTGGGACCATGTGGGGAGCAGCTAATAGGGAAGCTGGGATTTGAGGGTCTCAGAAAGGCTGCAGCACAGTTTGGGATCAAAGAGGCTGAATAAAGACAAATAAGGATTGGATGGGCTGACCGAGGCGTCACAGAAAAAGAAGAAAAAGGAAAAAAATGAAATAAAGGAACAAAAAGGAAAGAAAGGAAAAAATGAAAAAAGAAGAAATGGAAAAAGGGAAAAAGGAAAGAAGGAAAAGAGAGAAAAAATGAAAGAAAGGGAAAATAAGAAAAAAGAAGAAAGGGGGAAAGGAAAAAGAAAAAAGGAGGAAAAAAGAAAAGAGGGAAAAGGTAAAAAAGGAAAAAGGGAAAAAAGAAAGAAAAAATAAAAAGGAAAAAGAAGAAGAAAGGGGGAAGGAAAAATAAAAAAGGAGGAAAAAAGAAAAGAGGGAAAGGGAAAAAAGGGAAAAAAGAAAGAAAAAATGAAATAAAAGGAAAAAGAAAAAGAAAGGGGGAAGGAAAAATAAAAAAAAGAAAAGGGGGAGAAGAGAGAAAAAAGAATAAAGGGGAAAAAATAAAAAAGGGAAAAGAGAGAAAAGGGAAACAAGAAAAAAAGGAAAAAATGAAAGAAGGGGAAAAGAAAAAAAAAAGTAGGAAAAGGGGGGGGGGACAGAAAAAAGAATTAAGAAGAGGAAAAAGGGAGAAAAAAGAATTAAGGAGAGGAAAAAGGGAGAAAAAGGAAAATTAAAAAACCGAAAAAATAGGAAAAAAGAAAAATAAAGGAAAAAAATTAAAGTCCAGGGTGACTTTTGTCAAACTCTTATCTTTTTATGTGTTTTGGACTGTTTAAACCCAAGACCTCAGTGCTGCTGGCAGGGCTCTGAGCCTCTCACTCAGTTCCCATAACAATAAGACGACCTTTCCTCACCGCTGTGTAGCCGTCTGCAAACCCTCCGAAATGCCGCAGGCTGGATTTTGTCAGCCCAGAGATGGATCTTGTGGTGCTTTGGAAATGTCAGGTGCCCCGTGAGTGATGTGTGAAGCTCTGAGTGTGCAGCCTCCCCTCCTCTGCCAGGCAGCCAGAGCATCTGGGGTGACACTGGTTGACAGAGGTGGGTGTCACCATGCAGGTCAGAGCTGCAGCAGAAGATTAAAAGAAAAACCAGTAGCAGAAAAAGATGTTCCGTGGTGGCCTGAACGTTTCTCAACAGGCAGCAGTTGCCAAGCACCCAAAGGAAACTTCAGAGCTGAATCTAAAACAGAGGAGAAGGGAGCAGGTCAGCAGAAGTCTTTTAATGTGGGAAAGAGAAGGAAAAGGGCTATGGCTGCATTTTGGAAGGATCTACTGATTCCTAACACTGGGTCTGTTGTTTCTTGGCCATCTCCTTGGAGTCCAGCAAAATCCAGTTCTTTGATGTTGAAGGTCTTTTCCAACCTTGATGATTCTGTGATTCTTGTTTCTCTTAACAATTTCTTCTCCTTTAGTGAAAATAACCCTTAGGAGATGACATAGACCCCCACACTGCCTCTGTTCTTGACTTTTCCATGGTTGGACAGAGGAGAGGCTCCTCTCGCCTTGCTTCTTGCTGGCCTTACCTTTCACGGTGGGCAGGAAAGAGTCGTGAGAGATGTTCTGCTGTTTGTTGTGATGAGCAGGGCAAAGTCTCTTAAAGAAGGGTCTAATATTTGTCTTGTGGCAGCACCTACAGCTCAGCAGTGCTGCCTTGACACGAAAGAAATAGATTTTTAAGTGAGATGGGGGCAGGGTTCAGGTTGTCTTCTGGCAAATATTCTTTCCTCATTCACACTTGCCCATCTACATCGTCTCGTGTGGTAAAGTCAGAACTTTCCTGCCTCTTCCTTAGACCCTCGCTCGGGTCAGTGTGTGAAGAGCTGTCACGATGCTGCTGGGGCCACAGGGATGCAGAACACAGAGGCTGGAACCTCAGACCTCAGAACCTTTTCTAAGCCCCTCCTGACACAGCTCTGGGTCACTGCCCTGAAGCGCTGGTGCAGAGGCAGGTTCCAGCACTGCTTGTCCTGCCACGCGCTTCACTGACAGCCCCTCCAGTAACACCAAGTAAGTGTCCCCGAGGGAAATGACGGATGAAGAAGCAGGTACCTCATTAAACAGTAACAACATCTTTTATTGATGTTTTCTGGTGGTAATTGACGTTTGAGTTCAGCTCATTTCGCTTTTAATCAGAACATCATTTACTGCGGAGGAAGGAAGCTCATTGATTCCCTCCCTCCTGCCAGGAGCAGTATTTATGGGCCTGGTGGGGACCTCTGCTGTGGGGATGGCAGGAGAGAGAGCTGCCTGACCGGGGCACTTTGATGGGGATTTTAACATCTATTTCCAGCCTCTCCCGTGAACGAGTGTGAAGAGTAAGCAAGTGGTCCACCGGCCACGTGAATTTGCCAAGTGAATGGTTTAAAACAGAGAGTTTGAGGCTTTCAGCAAAGAGATGTTTCCCTCCTATAGATGACTGAGGCATTGCTGAGGCGAAAGGAGCCCCTCTTGGTTTACCTTCCCCCAGGGTATCCCCCAGGCAGTTGCTCCTTCCAGAGGGGCTCAGCTGCACCGTCTGTGTTGGGCACGACGTCCTAGAAGTGCAAAGAGCCAGGGTCTTGCAGACAGGGAAGTTAGCAGCAGGATTTTCAGCGGTTGCTCTTTATCCATGGCAGGGACTGTGATTTCTGGCCAAAGTCCAGCGAGCAATTACCTCACGCTTTGGGGTATTTGGGGATTTGAGTAAGAGCTTTATCCCATCCTTCCCATCCTCAACGAGTTTTGCAATCATTAGGTAATTTGCTAATCCTCCTGATTTTGCTCTCAGTTGTTCTCCTCTTCATCCAGCTTTCCAGGAAATCCTTTGCACAGCTCTGCTGTCTGTGTTGGTAGTTTCACATCTGCTTGGAGCACTCAGTGGAGTGACCCCACTCCCTCCAGCCTCACTCCATCCTGGAGCTGTTGCTGGGAGAGCTTGGCTGGAGCTCGGCCACTGCTGTCAGCTGGTGCTTCCTCACTGTGATCTGATCTTTTCTCCTTAAAACAATAAAGAAAAATCCCAGTTCTCCCATGCCCACGAGGGCCCTGCAGCAGTTAATGAGCAGAAGGCAGTCCTGCGCTGGGACTTGTACCCTTGCCCTGGAATTTGAGTTTCTGTGCTGCCTGCTGTGGGGATCCACGGGATCTGATGAGAGAGGGTCGTTGTCCCCCTTCCCAGGCTCTTGTGCACGTCACAGCCCTCCCAGGGGTTGTGGTGAGGGGCTGGGAGCCCCCATGGAATGACTTTAATGTTTGCAGTGGTGTCGCAGGGACAGTCCTGCTCACCTCCAAAAGCAGTAACAGGCTGGACTGAAGGTTGCTTCCCGTGGGATTGGTGCAGTGCAGCCGGGACACAGGCTCTGCAGGAGACTTGTTGGGCTGGGAAAGTCTCTGCGTGCTGTCCTACATCTGGGACATAAATAACCAAATCCTCTACTGCTGGTGTAACCCTGGGGTTAAACTGAGAGGGGTACAAAGAGCAGTGAGCAGTTCCTGCATTTAGCCACAGAGGCAGGTGCTGGGGTCTCCATGTGGTTCCCAAGGGGATGCCCCTGAGAAATCAAGGCAAGGTAGTGGGAGATACCACAGAGACTGTGCAAAGCCCTGTTCACCCACCACTCTGCAGTGTGTTCCTCCATCTCGTGTGTATTGCCCTGAACAGGCTCTGAGAGCCCCAAAAGCAAACAGAGGAGCCCCACGGAGATGCAATTCTTGCAGCTTGAGGCCACATGGGTAGGTCAAGGTGTAGGTCTGTAGGTGAGGGCTGATGCTGTTTGCTGGAACATAGAATCATAGAATCATTAAGGATTGGAAGGGACCTCGAAAGATCATCTAGTCCAATCCCCCTGCCATGGGCAGGGACGTCCCAGCCTGGATACATGGGGGAGCTTCGCCTGCAGACTGCACTTGGACAGTGGCGCTGAGTGATGGGGAGCAGGTGACCACTCCAAGGAGGAGCTGCCAGGGGCTCTTGTGTCCCCTAAGGCTCTGGAATCAGTCCCTCCTGTCTGTGTGTGAGTGCTGTCATCCACTGCATGCACTGACTTAGCAGATGCTAGAGGTTGGCTCCTCCAACCCCTCTTCCCATTTGCAGTCTGCAGCACCTTGGGTGTTCCCCTGCCTTTGCAGCTCACCACCAGCCATGATGATTGAGTCACAGAGCAGTGCTTTGCCGAGATAATCCCAGGGCAACCAGCGTCTCTCCTGGATTTTTAGCTGCTCGCTTTGTTTTACAACTCCCTGTGCCTATCAGAAGGATACAAATGTGTTTGTCATTAAAAGGATGACCCAGTAACCCTTCCAAGAACCCACACTGGCATCTAAATGGCCTTCCCATTAGTGACGTGGTTTATAGCACTGAAGTGGGTCCCATTTATTTGGCTGAGGACCTTTCAGCGTAGGTCAGGAGCACATGATGGAGTGGTGATGCACAAAAGCCTCTCCCCCAGCCACAGTTTTGGTCAGCTGAGGATGGAGTCGGTGGCATCGCAGCGAGGGGCAGTGCAGCTCATGGGTGCAAAGCACCAAGCAGATCCCTGCGGTTGCCTGTGTTGCTTTGACTGCTGCTCATTTATCCTCTGCGGCGGAAGCTGAGCCGGGTGCCCTCCGGTAGCTCTCACCAAACATTTTTATATCATTTTTTGCAATTTCCCGTTATCTCACATGTTCCCCTCAGGGCCATCTATCACCTTGAATTTTATTGCCTCCTTAATTGCTTCTCTGAAGTCCAAGTGTAATATTACTCCAGGATCCTTTTGAATAACTTCCTGAGCTGCAGCAATCCCATCCATCTCGTTCTGCTGGCTCTCCTGATAAACCCTGTTGGACATTGCTTTTCATTTTGCTGTGTCAGCACTGATTCTGATGTGTCCTGCTTTAGCCTTTCATCAGAGGGGATGGTGGGCACCACTTACGATGGTGGCTGAGCTGCAAAGTGGGTTTCCATTTCTTTTCTTTGTTTCTACAAATTTGCTCTTTCCATTTTGTTCTTTTTTTTTTGTTTACAAATTTGTTTTATAAATGTCATCCGTTTCTGCTACTGTGGCAGCTCCTACTTTGGGCTATTTGTTGGGGCTAGTTTAATTTGGGCTAGTGGAACAGGCTGCCCAGGGAGGCGGTGGAGTCGCCATCCCTAGAGATGTTTGGATGACATCTCTAAGTGCCCTTAGTGCTCTATGATCATCCTAGGTGAGCACTCAGGACTCTGTTGGGATGCCCAGCATGCCCAGTGTTGATTATAGCTAGCCATGGGTTTCCCAGGCTTGGTAGTGGCTTTGTGGTGTCAGACCAGTCCAGAGCTGAACTGAGAGTTAAACAGGAACAAATCCTTCATTGAGAGCAGAAGAACTAACCTAGCTGGTGCTCAGTCCCTTGCTGCTCATCTAAGAGAGGTCAGTGTCCACTCCCACCTCTGAACCAGCAGGTGATGGCAAGATCTGGCAACCTCATGTCTGTGGTTTGGGCCACACTGAGGAGAGGGTTTGCACCTCTGCTGGAAATGAAGGACTGAGGTGGGAGTTGATCCATGAGGTTAATGCAGGTGTCACATTCAGTGGCTGAGTATGGGGTTAATTTGATCAAAGCCAGTTACTCCTGTTTGGACCAAGGAGTTAACTGGACCTTCTGGAGAGCAGCAGCAGCGATCATGGCAAGGAACAACGAGTCAGGCAGTTGGCCACAAGTCCCCAGGTTGTGGCAATGTAGATTTTCTACCAGTTGCTGACTTTCTCCTTCATTGACTTTTGTGCTGCTGTCAGCCAGGATTCCAGAAAACGTTCAGGTTTGCCAGGTTGGCTGCCAGAGCTGCTGCTGTCTGCCCTGGCACAGAGCACCTGCCATCTGCTAAGGGACACCTTCAGCCCCACCGCTCCCATCAGTGCGTCAGGCTTCTCCAGTATGGTGGTGAAGACCAGAAGGGCTGCTTAAACTACATGATCTCAGCCCAGAGATGCAGCTAGTCATGGCCACAGCCTTCAATTAACTGATGAGAAGTGGTTCCTCAGTTCTTGCCTCAGATCTCAAAAATCCAACATCCTTTGCAAAAGGGCTGCTGCTGGGTGGGAAGTTTTACTTTCTGATAAGCTTCTGTCAAAGCACAGTGCATTGCTTGGTAGAAGACTGGTCCTTCTCCTAAAAAGATGAAGAAACCCATCTTCTTCTTTGCCTTTACGCTGCTTTAACAGCTGCTTTTACTGCTGCCCTTCTCCAAGGGGGAATTGTCAACGGGAAAGCCTAGAAGGAGGGGATATGGGTTTCCAGTATGAACAACATTCCCTCTCCAAAGAGCATCTGGAGCTGCTTGCTGGGTTTTGTGTGACCTCTGTGTCTGCATTCCTGTTCCTGTGGATCTTTTCACATTGCTCAGTCAAATTTCCCCAAAACCACTTCCTAATGGTTGAGATAGTTTCATACGAAAATCCCTCTACCCTGAGTGATTGGAAATAAGAGCGAGTACCTTGTTTGATGCTAACCCTTGAGTATCTCAACCCCATGGAGTGGTCATTGTAAAATGGGACACTGCAGAACAGAGACGAGGGATTTGCCCAAGGTGGAGACACTCCCCTCCTGGCAGAGCCTCCAGGAAAGACAGCCTGCTCTGCGTGGTGATTTGACAGCTCTGCAAGGGTCCCACTGGCTCTTCCCAGGTCCATGACCCAACTCCACCACCAAATGCCCTTTGACAGTGAGAAATGAGAAGCTGGTTTGGTTTTGTTGTCTTTTCAAATCTCCTACTGCTACATTCTCCTCCAGGACCAGCCGGTCCTTTCTTTGCCATTTTGTAATGTGAATTAATTCTGAGGCACAGAAGCCATCAGAGTGGCTCTGCTGCTTCTGAGTGCTGGCCCTAACCTTGAGCAGGGGGAGGCACGAGGTAGGGGTGTGTTTAGCCCCATGGCTGCATTCCTGGGGTAACTCAGGAAAGATCAAGAGGATTAGCTTGTTTGCAGTGAACCCTGCTGGGAACAACCTCAATCTTATTGAAAGAACTTTTATGAAATTTGTTCTGTTTCTCCTCAACTTGGATTAAAATGGCCCTGATTTGTGATCAAAAGAATTTCCACACGGGGCAGTTGGGTGGTCAGATCCAGCCGTGTGAAGGCACATTGTCACTTTGTCTGGATGTTGGTTTCCCTTGTGAAGGCAAGATACAGCACTGACATCCACCATGCCCGTATCAAATTGCCTTCAGGCATCACCCACCTCATCACTCGTTCCCCACACACACTGTGGTCTCTTCCCAGAGGTCTCTGAGACAACGAAGAGGGAACTGCAACATCCTCACAGAGATATTTTAAGGCCACCCCCCCCAGAGAGCTCTTCCTCACGGCACCACGGGGAGTTTTCTGCATCCCTTGCCCAATGAACTCAGTGACCAACCAGCCATGCAGCAAGAAGGATTTGTTGCTGCAGTGGATCCTCCCCTGCACTCATGGTTGGAGTTGTAGGTAGGAGCAACCACCGAGCCTTTCCTACCTCCTCAGCTTCTGAGCTCACAGGAAGAGGACAGTTTGTTGAAGAAAACTCCACTAGGGCTTCAAAAGAAGCGTCTGGTGGTGGCTTGCTGGGGCTGGGGCTGGCTGCAGCACAGATGTCTGCCTACAACAGTGGGCTGCAGTTCAGCCCCATGATTTGAAAGCAAAGCTGGGAGGGTGAAGAAACAAGAAAGGAAAGAAGAAAACCAGAAAGCCATTAGATGACTTCAGCTCTGCGTGACTACATCAAAAGGGAAGGCGTCATAAATTGAGTTTCTATTAAATCCCAGTGCAGGGAGCAGGATTCTCTTTGGTGCCAGTGGTCAGGCAGAGCTGTTTGGGGGCTGCAGGAACAGCTGCAGGTATTGGGTGAACAGTGACCTGGGCTGGCAAGTGGGGGTTCAGCCACTCGGTGCCTGGCTTTCACTTAACAACTGCCTGAGATACATCCCTGTGCCTTCTCTTGCTGCCTTTAGTAGGTATTTGAAGGTCCCTGTGCCCATGAGCTTTGGAAAACAGTACAGAGCTCTTTGCACATGGGATGAGATAATATTTCCTCTTTGTTTTATTCTCATCCTTTCCAAACCCCTAACTCTGTCCCTATCTTCTTGTGGGTTACTGGGGATTTGCTCTCCTTTTGCTAATTTGTGATAACTGAGTGTGATTGATGCACATCAAAGCCTTTGAGGATGGTCTGTCCTAGGGCTTCCTACAGCATCTCTCAACTGGGGTCTTGTGCTTGATATCACAGAATCACCCAAATTGGAAAAGACCACTAAGATCATCAAGCCAAATCATTTGCCTGACAGTGACAACCCCTCAACTAAACCATAGGAGGAGTGTTTGGATGGCAATATCTCATTCTCTGTTTTCTGGGTATCATAGAATCATCGAGGTTGGAAAAGACCTTCAAGATCATCAAGTCCAACTGTCCACCCTACAACCACTAACCCATCTCCTGAAACACCCTGTCTGCCTGTTCGTTGAACCCCTCCAGGGACGGTGTCTCTACCCCCTCCCTGGGCAGCCAATTCCTGGGCCTCCTCACTCTTTCTGAGAAGAAGTTGTTGCTAAGATCCAATCTGAACCTCTCCTGGCACAACTTGACCCCATTTCCTCTGGTCCTTTTGCTAGTCCCTAGGGAGAAAAGGCTAACACTTGCCTCACTCCAATCTCCCTTCAGGCAGTTGTAGAGAGCAATGAGGTCTCCCTTCAGCCTCCTCTTCTCCAGGGTGAACAGCCCCAGCTCCCTCAGCCTCTCCCCATCAGACCTGTTCTCCAGATCCCTAACCAGCCCAGTTGCTCTTCTCTGCCCCCTCTCCCACACTTTGATGTCCTTCCTGTACTGTAGTGCCCAACACTACCCCCAGTACTTGAGGTATGAAATAGTCCATGTCTTAGGGGTCAAACTGGATCCACTGGGCTGTATGGAAAGCAAACATTTGGGTGAGGGGTCTCCACACCAAAGATTTCCTCTATGGGGAAGGCTGCTCCCAGGACAAGTGCAGCTCCACTACCCTATGGCTGCAAAGATTCCTGAATGGACAGTGGGGTTTGCGTCGCTGCAAATCCTGCAGCATCTGGAACAAGATGTGGTGAGTTGGAATAAAACAGACAGAAAAGGTGAAAAAAATTTTGAGGAGCAGCTGATATTGCTGGGGTTGTTTAGTCTGGAGAAAAGAAGGTTGAGACCTTATTGCTCTTTACAGCTGCCTGAAAGCAGGTTGTAGAGAGGTGGGGGGTCAGTCTCCTCTCCCAAGTCACCAGTGATAGGACAAGAGGAAAAGGCATGAAGTTGTGCCAGGGGAGGGTTAGGCTGGACATCAGGAAAAGTTTTGTCCTTGACGGAGGGGTCAGGGGGTGGAACAGGCTGCCTATGGAGAGGGGGAGTCGCTATCCCTGGAGGGGTTCAAAAAACAAGTAGATGTGTCCCTGGGAGACAGGGTTTAGTGGGCAGGGTGGGGTTGGCTTGTTGGTTGGACTGGATGATCTTGGAGGTGTCTTCCAACCTTAATGATTCTGTGATTCTAAGACAGATTTAGGAGGGGCAGTGGGGGACTTCTCAGATGTTCAGATTTGTGGGACAGAGCTCTTGTTTTTGTTCGCAGACGCTGATGGTGAGCGGCAGAACTGTGGGACTGTGCGATAATGCAGGACACAACGTGTTGCTTCCTCTGACCCAAGACAATGACTAATTGTTCTAATTTGGGTCAATCCCCCGCTGTGCTGCAGCAGGAATTCTTCACCAGAGCTCTTTAATCATTAACGTTGGCCTATTTTACCCCATGGTTGGCCCTGGTGCAGACCCCCCCAGGGCTCTGCACACCACCAGGGATTCTCTGCTGGAGCAGGAGCGGGTGATTCATTCATTAATGAAAACAAATTAATTTGCAATAACATCTTTATCACCAGGCTTTCCTATGGTTCGTGCCCTCCTCCAAGCTGTCTGGCTGCTGCTCTTGGGTTTGTGACTGCAACTCCTATCTCCTCCCATCTCCCTGGAGCCGCTGCCACACCATGATGTGAGGAGGGCCAGAGGTGATGCCGTGGTTGTGACTCCCCAGTGAAAAAACCATCTCATTGCTCATCCCATGTTTGCTTTCCCATGGTGTCATCCCTCTGCTTCCAATTACCGCTGGCAGAGCGATGAGGATCGTGTGAAGGGTGGCTCCTCTGTGGTTCAAGGTGCTGCACAGATGCTGGGAGATGCCTTGCCAGCGGGATCTGGTGCAGGGTGCTGATAGAGGCTGGAGGGTTTCTCTCCTGTGCTGTGGGGTGCTGAGGTTAAAACAGGTCCCGATGCAGAAACCAAGGTGTTTTATCAGGAGGCAGTGGGGTGAGCCTGGCTCCTTGCCATTACCTGCTCTCATTTATCCCTGTGGTTTAGCTGATTCCCGTTTCAAATGCTGTAGCTCCTTCTCTTCATCCATTGAAGCTGGAGCCAGGGTCAGGAGCCTGGTTGTCCCCAGCATCTGGCTGGGACACCCCTTCTGCTGTGGGGTTTGTCTGGTGCTGCTCCCCTGTGAATGAGACCCGGTTGGTGCAGGGCTGGCTGTGGATCGCAGATGGGGCATGTGCCGTGAATCCCTCTCCCAGCTGAAATCTGTTAAGGGATTAAAATCTCATGAATCTCTGGGCTCCTCCTGGCAGCCAGCAGCCCTTGGTTTCTCCAGAGGGCTGGAGGCAGGCAAAGACAGAGGAGGAACAACGGGGAAAGGGGCCCTTTGCAGGGAAGAGCCTGTGCTCTCAGCTTTCCCCTCTTCCCTCCTCCATCCCACACATCCTCCATCCAGACCAGCAGGTCTGATGGCCAGGAAGCCAAGGTATTGCCCCAAACCTGTTTCTCTGAGCCCATACCTGCACCATCTGTGCTCTTTGTGGGCTCTGAGTGTCTTGCTGAGAGCCAGGGTGCCACATGAACATGCTCTGTGAGGCAGAGCTTTCTAGCTGAGCAGCCAAGATGAATGAAAAGGAAGGAGGGTGCTTGCACAGTTTCCTTGCTCCTCACAGTGGGGTTTTACCCCCTGGCTGGGTGCTGCTCAGAGCACTTCTGCCCTGTGCATGGTACACATTCCTCTCCAGTGGATGTGCCAGCTGTGCAGGTGTGTGGGGATGAGGGCACCCAGAGCTTTTGCAAACTCGTCTGTGTGCCCAGATGTGGAGCTGGTGGATCTGTAGGGAGCTCAGTGAGGGCTTGTCAGCAACATCTGACCAGCAGTTACCATCTGGCAGGGAGCACAGTGCTAAGAGAAAGGCCATATCCCAGCTCTGCCAAACAGGCTCTTTGCTGGCAGCACTGGGAAAGCTGGACTCTGTGTGGTCTGTCCCATCTCCTCAGCCCTGAGATGCAGTTTCCTCTCAGAGCTTGGGAAACCAGAGGGACCAGTGCTGTGAGTGCCTGGTGTGGAAGCGGTCAGGTCTTCCAGGGTGCTGCTGGTGATGCCTTTGCTAGAGATTCATCCTTGTGAGCTATTTCGGGGGCGACTGGTTCTCTAATTTGTTTCTTGTGGTCGGACACTGCTTAGTGAACCCGGCAGCTCTGGTTTTATAGGTCTCATGATTGATTCTTCTCCTTTCCATGGAAAGGGCACGGTGTTGGCCAGCACCCAGTGCTGTGGGTTTCCGTGACTGTGGGCTGAAGCCTGCCCTGCCCCTCTTACATCCTCTGACCACAAACCCACCCCAGCCTTCTGTTGACCTCTCACAGGCGCTGTGGTACAGACTTGTCGTAGCATGACCTTTGCCCAGGTGGGGTTTGAACTGAGGACCTTCTGCTGGTGAGGCTGACGCTGTCCCCGTGGACATTGTTGCTCGTTGCTTTTGCTGGACCCTGGGAGCTGCAAGAGGGGTGACAACAGCATCTGCCCACCCAATGGGCTTTGTGCCTCCTCTTGCCTCCTGCCTGAGGATGCTGGTGGTACAGAGCAGAGGGGAGTAGCTGTGTGACCCTGCAGGGGAGGGTTGGCGTCCTGGAGCAGTGCTGGCATGGTGTCAGGAAGCTCTGGTTGCCCATGGGGATGGTGCCTGGCATCATCACTCCTGCTGCTGTTAATGCACTGACCCCCAGCTCTCCTGGCAGCCATGTGTGGGGAGCTCTCACCCATCACTGGGGTAAGATTTTGTCAACGTGAGCAAGCTGGGCTGGTTTTCAAGCTGATTCTTGGGCTCAGTCCCTCCAGAGTGTACATCAGCTTCAATGATTTCCTGGTAGACTGGGATGACAAGCAGAGAAGCAGCTTTTGTTTAGACTCTAAGACAAGCGTCCAGCTCTGCCCTTGGCACCACACCAGCTAAAGGTGTTCTCGTGCACGTGTGTCCTGTGTGGCCCAGGGCAGCTCTGGGATGCTGGGGGACACCCCTAGGGCTGCTCTGAAGCCTCCCACGAAGCTCTCAGGAGGAATTGCAGAGCTTTAGGAAGGTACCTAAAAAAAAAGGTAGAGCAGAGAGGTTTGTGTCTCACTCATGGGCAGGTGGAGTGCAGTGATGGGAGAGAGAGGTGCAGGAGCCCAACCCCAGAACACTGTGTGTCTTATGCAGACTCTCATATGGGCTCTTGATTTCTCCCAGTGCTAAACTGGGGCATTTATCTACAGGCTAGTGTGGGAAAGCCCATACCTTTGTCTTGCACCCTGTCATGGTACTGAGATCTGAAGACGGGGTGACTTGATCTCTGTCCAGGCCTTGTGTCTTATGGAGCAGATTGAACAGAGAAGCCCAAGACCTCAAGTCCTGCACTGGTATTTGATAACGATCTCAAGGGTCTTTTCCAGTCTGAATGATCCTATGATTTCTCCTCCAGCCAGCTGCAGGTTTGCCCTTGCTCTCCTGGTTTGTGATTCTCTTTTACCCAGAGAAAACCTGCAGTCATCGTTGCCCTGCTCACCCAGAGGGGATCTATCAGACCCCTGTTGCTCCACAGTCAATTCAATACTTGTAAATGTCTTTATAAGGCCGGTCGTGCCCTGCTGACTTGGGGCTGAGGTGGGAGAACGCCCTTCATACATCAGACTGCAGAAGCCCCACACAGCCCAGCTCTGCCGGGGCACTCAGGCTTGAAGGGAGGGCATGAGGCAGCAGTAACGGGGTGTTAAAGAGCTTGATTTAGGGCTTCCTCTTCAGTTTCTGTGTCTTCTCCAAGGTGCTTCATGATGCAGCAAGTCCATAAAACCAGGCAGATGCCACAAATTGCCACATCTTTATTACTTATGAATTATTCTGATCATTTATATTATTTATAAGTATAAACACAATGATAATTGTAAATATTGATAGCTTATCTAATAATACATAAATTATTCAATTACAAATACATTTATTTATATAGAAATACATTTAGCTATAAATTATGTATCTAGATATTAATTATAGATATTTATACTTATATATAATTGATCATACATACATTTAATATAATTATTTCTAATTATAGTTCCTATTCATATAACTGTTTCTATCATTAATGTTTATTATTAATTATTTTATTATTATTATTGTTGTTGTTATTATTAGTATTTAGGACAGGTTACTCTCCGCTTGTGACCTTTCAGAGAGCAGACCAGACAGGGGAAGGCGGGTAGTTTACATTATGGGATGTCATACCATTCTTTACCCTACAAACATCTTGAGATGAAGCAGGATTGAGCAGTCCAGATGCTACTATTTGTCCTTTATTTTTAGCAACCAAGTCATTTAGAACTCAGTGATCAGTGGGTTGGCTTTTATTCCTCTACAATTTTTAGTGGTGCCTTATGTCTTGCCAGCTCCTAGCAGGGAGCTGCTCTGCGCTCGAAGCATCCTGCGGGTGAGGTGGCAACTGCAGGTACCTGACCTGGTGTCCTTCCCTTCTCTTTGCAGGAAGGGGACTCTCTTGGGGCCATGGAGAAGCTCTGCCGGCAGCTCACCTACCACCTCAGCCCCCACTCACAGTGGAGACGTCAGGGCATCATGAAGAGGAAGCCGCAGTCCTGGTGAGTCACTCTGATGGGTCACTGTCCTCTCCCTGGTCCTTGTATCCTCAGGGCCAGCAGCAGACTCAGGAGAACAGAGAGGGGCTTTTTCCACGATGCTTTTGGCCACGGTCTGCACTGCCACCCTGCACATGGTGGCACAAAGGGAAGCTGTTGGGTTAAAAACAGGGAGTAGATGCCATTAGTCCCCTTCCCATCCAGGTCCTCAGCAGAGTGTCCCAGCTGCTGGTGTCCTGGGTCCATAGTGCTGAAAAACCTGTGGATGAGGCAGATGGGAGTGGAAAGGGCTCCTGGTTTTCCATCATGTTACACATTCATTTATTGTTGTTGAAGGAAGTGGGAAACACAAACACAGCCGCAGCCTGGCTGAGCCAGGGTTCCTACCCAGGTGCTGCCTTGTGGTCCCAAGAGAGTTTTGGTTCCTCTCAGAGCAGATGCTGTTTGTAGCCAAAGCAGAGACTAATCCAGTGAAGACTGTAGTGTGAGAAGAGAAGAAGAGGGGAGAAAAATGGACATGGGAGGAAAGCAGACACAAGGGAATAAGGGATTGCATGGCCAAATGGGATCAGGAACACGTGTCCCAGGGAACAGGCTCAACATGCCTGGACCTTGTTGGACCTAGAGACCCAAATGTGGAGAAACATCTCCGTTTCTTAGGCAGAGGTCACTGTGTTGCTGCAGGGTGAGTGTTTTTAGGGTGTCTTGAGGACTAAAACTTGCTCTCTCTCTCATAAAGCAGCAGAAACAGAGTGATATGCTGGGGATGGGCTGCCTGGCGCAGAGCTGGACAAAAACCCCTGGAACCCACTTCCCCTCATGGGTTTTCTCCTTAATTTGACTAGGAAATGCACAGCCTTTGGCATCCTGCCAGGACATTACTGAAGTCACCCTGACGTGGTGGTGGGGAGCCCTTTACAGCCCCAGAGACAAGCAGTTCTTGAAAAGGAAAGAAATGTAAAGAGGGGTTTGCGCTGCTCTGTGTTGAGTTACCGATCCCTGTCCTTAATTAACAACGAGCAGCTGTCGCGTGAGCGCGTCCGCGGGCCAGGGATTCGCAAGGCTCCGTCTTGCCTTTCCCTGGAAGAGCTGGGGAATAGCTGACGTTTTTTGTGGGTTTTGTAGTGTGGGTGAGGTTTCGCCCATAAACAAGCCCTGACCACACAGAAGTGACCCTGGGGCTGCAAACATGAGGTGCTGGTGGCTCTATTGGATGGGATTTGCCTGGGCTGCAGCAGAGGTGATGGTTTTCCCTTCCCCTCCTCTCACCTGGTGACATCCATGGGCTGCACCGTACAGCAGGTGCTTTCTAAAGCTGCTGCTTCTTTTACTTCGCTCTTCCTTTGCTCTTTATTTTCATTGTCTGTCTGTCTTGTTGGAGTGGAAGAGTTCTGACTGTCCTGCAAAAGAGCTTTGAGATCCTAAAGGGACAGTTTGTCACCTGTTGGAGGACCCATCCATGCAAAGCATGTAACCCCTACATGCTCTGGGTGTGGAAACCTGCTCTCTTGTCTCCTACTCAGTGATTTTTGGCCTTGCAATGGGCATTTTGGCTTTTCCCTGGTTCCCTACTGATAACTAGGGGTTGCAGCTCAGCTCTGGGCACAGGGAGCACATCACTGAGAATTCCCAGTCCAGGGCTGTGGAATTACAGGAAAATATTTTGTTAATTAGAAATCTTCATCTTTGGGATGCATCGTGCTCCTGGGTGCCATCTGCCAGAGACACTTGTTAGCGCTGACTCGTAACGAGCAGAGATACGCTTCGTTATCTGTGCTGTGGCTTCATTAAGAGGCATCATTCCTCCAGGCTCATGGCTGTGACTGTCCCTCGATGCTTTGCAGACCCCAGTCCCCTGCAGACATGTTGTTTGGGAAGGGTCAGTTTAATTGTCCTTGTGATCGGGTGTGGGAGAGGATGGCATTTGCGGGAGATGGATCAGTGTGATGCTGATCGCTCTCTTCAGTTAACAGCTTCCCCAAGTTGTGGAATCACGGGGGTTGGTGTTAGTGGGATGTTTCTTCTTCAGGCTAGTGATCTCTGGTGTCATTGTAATGGGGTCAGGTTGTGCCACAGGAGGTTCAGATTGGATCTTAGGGAAAACTTCTTCCCAGAAAGAGTGGGGAGGCCTTGGAACAGGCTGCCCAGGGAGGGGGTGGAGGCACTGTCTCTGGAGGGGTTCAACAAACAGGCAGACAGGGTTTTTCAGGAGATGGGTTAGTGGTTGAGGGTTGTAGAGTAGACAGTTGGACTTGTGGATCTTGAAGGTCTTTCCAACCTTGATGATTCTGTGATTCCATTGCCACCTCCTTGGATGCTCACAGTCCCATTTTCAGTGGGACAGCAGCCTCTCCTCCCTCAATTCCTGTTGGCATTTCACTGGGCAGTGGAGGATGTGGCCACAAGCTGAGCAGTGGATCATCCCCTTCTGGGACTCCCTGGTACCACTGCCAAGGTCTCCCTGGCATCATGAGCGAGAGCGCTGCACATGGGCACAGCTCAGCCGAGCACTAGGCAAAGCCAGGGAGCTGTAACTAGTCTCATTAGTCCTATAGTGATTAGAATCACGGAATCATCAAGGTTGGAAAAGACCTTCGAGATCATCAAGTGCAACTGTCTGCCCTACAACCCCCAACTACTAACCCATGTCCTGAAACACCCTGTCTGCCCGGTTGTCAAAGCCCTCCAGGGATGGTGTCTGCACCACCTTCTTGAGCAGCTGGAGGAGGAGGATGGGGACAGATGATGGACCTGCAGCTAGTTTTTTGTTTGGTGGTGTGGCCCCATAGGCAGAGGGGGAGGCAAGTGCTTTCCTTTTCTATCTCACCCCAGGCATCATGTCCAGTGCCTGCACTGGAAGATCCAGTTGAAGGAGCAGCTCCCAGTGCTGGCTGCCTCGCCCTGCTGTGCTGCCTGGCACTGCAGCACCCAAACCTGGACCTCATTTTTCCTTTGCATATTAGAAATCTGCCTGTGTCTCACTTGCTGGCTCCCTCCATGAGTCTCCCTCTGCATCACATCTATTTATATTAAACACCCAGGATGAAAATCTGTGTTTTGCCTGGTGGGGTGGCCAACAGCAGGAGGATAGAACCAGCTTGCTAAAGCAATTTGTGCGTCTCTGGCTCTGCCTGGGGCCACAACTGCAGCCCAGCGTTTAACTAGCAAGTGTTGAATTTGATTCTGACATCACGGAATCACAGGACATTAGGGATTGGAAGGGCCCTTGAAAGATCACCCAGTCCAATCCCCCTGCCAGAGCAGGATCCCCTAGACCCAGTTGCACAGGAACATGTCCAGGTGGGTTTTAAACGTCTCCAGCAAAGGAGGTTCTGCAACCCCTGTGGGCAGCCCCTTGCAGTGCTCTGTCACCTTCACTGGGACAAGTTCCTTCTCAGATTGATGTGGAACCTCCTCTGTTCCAGCTCACACCCATTGCCCCATTGGATGCCACTGAGCAGAGCCTGGCTCCATCCTCCTGACACCCACCCTTCACATATTTATTAACATTAAAGAGGTCACTCCTTAGTGTCCTTTTTTCCAAGGTCTCATTTCTTCCCAGCTCCCTCAGCCTTTCTTCATCAGGGAGATGCTCCACTCCCTTCCTCATCTGTGTCTGTGAGGTTGGACATGATGCAGCTCGGGGCTGCAGCTGGGGGCACTGAGCAGAGCACAAAGCTGAAGGGACAGTCAGCCCTGCAGTAGGATCTGCTCCGCTGCTGAACTGGGGATGCATCCGAGGAGGATTTGGAGGAAAGGGGCCGTTTGCTGTTTCTCTTTGCAGGGAGCTCTGCAGAGCAGCTGACCCACACAGCCCTGTGTGAGATCATTCCTATGCCTGATGGAGAATCCTAATTATTTCCCAAGTATTTATGTTCATAAAGGATGAATCGTGCCCACAGTTACTCTAAACAAGGTCATCATTCTTCGCTGACTCTGGTAACAACAGGAATATCATTTCTTTGTATTTATTTTCCAACAGCCAGGAGTTGCCCTTCACTGAGATGGGTGTGCTGGCGTGGAAACCTGCTCTGCCCACGCATCACCTGCTGCATGTGGGTGCTGGGCATGCAGGGCATCGCTTAGTGGGATTTTTCCTATTTGTCTTGAATGCTACAGGCTGAATCCTGGAGTGATAACACAACTTCTGTAGGTTCCCAGCTAGGGCAGGGAGCTTTCGACTGTGGGCTGCAGAGCAGATGCCTTTATCCAGCTGGATTTTATAGAACCACAGAATGTGTTGGGTTGTAAGGGACTTCCAAAGGGCATCTAGTCCAAGCCCCCTACAGCAAGTAGGGCCATCACTCACCAGACCAGATTGCCCAGAGCCCCATCCAGCCTGACCTTCAGTGGCTCCAGGGATGGGGCCTCCAGCATCTCTCTGGGCAGCCTGTTCCAGGGATCTCCCACCTTGAAAAGATTCAAGACCTTTTTCCTTGTGTCCAGCCTCACTCTGCCCTTTTCGAGCTTCAAACCATGACCCTTCATCCTGTTGTTCCCTGCCCTTGGGAACAGTCTTCCCCAGCCTTCTGACAGCCCCTTTCAGGGGTTGGAAGGTCACTATAAGGTCCCCCTGGAGCCTTCCCGTCTTCAGGCTGAACAACCCCAGCTCTCAGCCTGTCCTCGTCAGAGAGGACACAGCTTTGTGGCTCGAAGCCTTCCTTTTCCTGTCAGGACAGGTTATGAAAGTTGTCTCCAACGGGCTGTAATTCTCCACGATGGAGGCTGTATTTGATCACAGAAGTCCCAGCAGTAGCTGTTGCTTTCTGTCTGTCTGTGAGGATTGACATGAACAGGGTGAGAGCAACGGACAGGTAGTTTTCCTCTGTTGCTGCTCATTTCTGCAGGGAAGTTGCTGCCTCTGGCCCTGCCTCGATGTGAACGGTGCTGAGCATTTAACAGTCCCTGCATTATCGGTGCTGCTCCATGGGGTCTGTGCACAGCACAGGGCTGGGCAGGACAAAAGCCGGCAGAATCTCATGTTTGGTTTTTTTGCTTCTCCCAGCAGGGCTGAGGATGCAGCAGCCCTGTCCTCTGGCTCTCTGCAGCCCTCAGGCACCGGCAGCACCTGGGTAGGAGCTGGGTATAGGTTTAGCTCTGTGGAATGATGTTTTGCTGCTGAAGCAACAAGTCAGGGAGGATATTTGGTAGCCAGATACGGAAGTTAAACCCTGCTGGAGCTGCTTTAATAAAGGGCTGGTCCCTCCAGCCCCTGGAACCTGGAAAGTTTGGCCACGGTGTGCCAGGGCCATCATACACCAGATCCAACAGTGTGGTGTAAAATGCTTCTGCTGAAGGCAGATTCACCCTCCTCCAGCTGCTGCCTTGTCCTCAGCACTGAGGCCGTGGTGCAGTTATAGTATGGACCTTATAGCACCCTTCCCATCCCTGAAAGGGGCTGTCAGAAGGCTGGGGAAGACTGTTCCCAAGGGCAAGGAACAATAGGACAAAGGGTCATAGTTTGAAGCTGGAGAAGGGCAGAGTGAGGCTGGACACAAGGAAAAAGGTCCTGAATCTGAGGGTGGGGGATCCCTGGAACAGGCTGCCCAGAGAGGTTGTGGAGGCCCCATCCCTGGAGCCATTGAAGGTCAGGCTGGATGGGGCTCTGGACAACCTGGTCTGCTGAGTGATGGCCCTGCTTGCTGTAGGGGGCTTGGACTAGATGCCCCTTGGAGGTCCCTTCCAACCTAACACATTCTGTGGTTCTATGATTTAGGACTGGGGATGTTTGGGCGTTAAGTTTGGGTTTGTGCATCCACAGGCAGGATCTGTTGGGCTGGGAAAACAGGTACTGCCTGTGCAGCTGTGACAAAGAGGAGGATGGAGGGTCTTTCTGTAGGGTCAGAAAATCCTTTATTTTGCTGCAACAACTGTCAATTTTTAGCTTGGGGGAAGTTCAGTGCCTGCTCAGGGCCGGGTGACTTCCCATCATGATGGCTCTGAAAAATATCCTGATTGTTGTACCCTGAGCAGAAGCTGAACCTTTGCAAAGTGGAGGCTGATGATTTCCCTCTTTTTCCAGGCTGTGCCCACAGGGTCAGTGTTTGCATCAAGCGGGGCTTTGGTGTGAGAGGTGGTACTAGTCTGCAATGGATGTTTTAGGGTCCTTTGCACCTTGGGGTCAGCCCGAACTCCTCTTTGCTCTTTGAAAAACCTCTGTTGTGAAACTATTAGAAATCACCTTGAAAATACCCAGCTGACAGCACCAATAGTTTGGGACAACTTTTGGAAAGGCAGGAGGCTCCATCAGGCTGCTGCAGCGTTTCACTCCTGGTTCCCTGCGGGTTGGATGTTCCCCGTTGCGTTGGGCAGACAAGTGTGGAGACCTCAAAAACAGAAGAGATGGGTGGTTTGACCTAGTGGTGAGGTTCAGGAGCCTTGGTTTGGTGGTAGGAATGATCCTCTAACATATCCCACCCCTCGTTTCTTTGGGCCACAAGAGGGTTCTGTCCTGGAGGAATGTTGATTTGTCCTATTTGCTTGCAGTGGCTGCTTTGCATTTCTCTACAAAGCCCTTGTGAAGCACAAAGAAGGGAGTTTTCCCAGCGGGGGAAGCCCGGTGCATGAATAATCATAGAATCATAGAGTGGTTTGGGTTGGAAAGGACCTTTATGTAATGTGTCTTTCCTTTTGAAAACCAAAAGGGAGTGAGTGTTTGTGCATGAAAATCCTCCGCTGTGCCGGCGGCTTGTGGGCGGGTGATAGGAGAAGTTGTAGCTCCTGGAACAAACGGGCTCTTCAGAGCATCCAGCACAAATCTGCTGTCAGTGGGAGGAAGCTGCAGCAGGAATTACGTGGTCTGGTTTCTTCATTAAAACCCCATCTCTGTCTGTGTGTGTGTGTGTGTGTGTGTGTGTGTGCACTGCAGACACTGTAGCTGCTACTGAAGAGCAGGGAACTGGTGAGCTGGAGACCTCTGGGACCTGAGAGTGGGTGATCTCGTCTGTCTGTCAGCAGGACTTTATTTTGCCCTGTGTGACATGGCTGGCCCAGGGATCTAGAGGGATGAAGCAGCAAAGTGCTCTCCGACACACGGAGCAAACGTTACCAAATCCAGACTGGGGTGTTGCCCTGTGCTGCGATTTCACAGAGTCAGAGGACCACAGGATATGCTGGGTTGGAAGGGACCTCCCAAGAACATCCAGTCCAACCCCCCTACAACAAGCAGGGCCATCACTCAGCAGACCAGGTTGTCCAGAGCCCCATCCAGCCTGACCTTCAGTGGCTCCAGGGATGGGGCCTCCACCACCTCTCTGGGCAGCCTGTTGCAGGGATCCTCCACCCTCAGATTCAAGAACTTTTTCCTGATGTCCTAAATCTGCCCTTCTCCAGCTTCAAACCATGACCCTTTGTCCTATTGTTCCTTGCCCTTGGGAACAGTCTGCCCCAGCCTTCTGACAGCCCCTTTCAGGGATGGGAAGGTCACTGTAAGGTCCTCCCTGGAACTTTCTCCTCTTCAGACTGAGCAGCCCCAACTCTCTCAGCCGGTCCCCAGAGCAGAGGTGCTCCAGCCCTCTCCTAAGCTCCACACGTTTTTTGGGGCGTGTTGCAAATCAGTCGACCTTGCAGTGCAAAGCAGGTGACTTCCAAACCTCTGTGCTCTTTCCTGCATGGCCTGGAGCTTTGTGCATGTGTTTGGGGTGGAGACAAGCTGAGCTCAGGATCTCAGTGCCTCTTCAGGCTGCCTGGGGTTGGGAGTGGAGGTCATCAGGCTTCATGATTGGGTTGTTTGGCCCTAGCTTACAGATAGGGTCTTGCATCTGACAGGAGGATGTGTCTGAGGGACAGAGGTGCTCTTGGCCATGATGGTTCTTCTGACCTTTTCTGGGTCATATCACAGTGATCAAGGGCTGCAGCCTCATGGCAGCTGTGTGGTCACTGAGTCTGTAAATCCTGGAGCCGACATCCATCCAGGAGATAAATCTCTGCTGTGCTGGCTGCAGTTTGGTGCTGGCCCAAACAGCTGCATCATCCCCAGGCTGGGACTCACCGCAGCAGAGGCTGGAAGTATTAAATGACCATCAACAGTGTCTTGTGAGGAGTCTGATGTCTGGTTTTCCCTCATCATTGGCTACTTGTTGACCATACAGGAAGGAGTCCCCAGCCAGCAGGTCCCACAGAGCTGTTCGATGCAAAGGGATGTCCCTGCCTGAGCACTGGGAATGATGAGGGTTAACCATGGCCTGAGTAACCCTCCCATAATAGAAGGACTTAATGTGATGGGAAGACCTGGAGTGACACTGAAGTCATCCCTTTGGTGCATGATTGGAAGCACAGAGCCTTCTGTGTTTTTGCTCTGTGATGGTCTGGGTGGCCTCAGAACTGCCCAGCCAGGGGCTCCTCTCTCTGTGCAAAGTCCCTTTTCCCAGATAGCTGAGCCAGAGTGGCCCTTTGGGGCTGTTTCTTTGGAGGCACCGAGGTGCTGCACCAAGGATTTGAGCAAGCAGGGTGGGCAGGTTAATCCCGGGGTTAAATCTGCCTCCCAAAAAAAGGAGGGAGATGCTGGTGAGTGGTGGTGGCTGTTCTGTACCCTCTGGCGCCAGTCTGGCTGTCAGGAGTCAGCTTATCCCTGGGAAATCCCAACCCTGGGAGGACACCCTGCTGGGCTGCAGCCAGGCGTGCGCTCCAGCGCTCCCCTCCCTGCATTGCTGTGCAGGACACCCAGCGAATCTTCTCCAAAAATGCCATTTGACGTGAAGACACCCCGTCAGGCAGGTCCTGTGTTTTGGGACTGTGCGAAAGCCCCGGTGAAGCATCGTGTCCTTCTTGTGGGATTGGTGTGCCGCGTGGCAGGGGAGAGGATGGGCAGAGCAGCAGCAGGGCAGTAGCACAGCCAGGTGGAAAGAGGCGAAGGGTTTCATCCAGCTGAAGAAAGCTGTTTCCTGGGTGAGGGGGGGATAAAGAAATGCTCAGTGATTTTAAGGTAAATATACACTGCACTAGGTGGCTTTTGCTTCAAATAATGCTCTTGTGAGGCTGGGGGGTGTCAAGTGGTCCCTGGGGTGCACTCTGTCCCTGAGTCAGCACCTGTGTGTCAGATAGGGAGGGATGAACCTGCCAGAGCAGCAAGGATGCTCTGGGCTGTTTCCCGGCTTCCATCAGCTCAGCAGCTGAAGGAGCGTGAGGAAGGTTCAACACTGGCAGGTAGCAGGCTGGAAACAAACAGCAGGAGTTGGGTTTTCACCCACCTGTTCCTGTCCAGTGGTGTCAAAGGGCCAAAGCCAGAGGGAATTCAGAATGGACTTAAGCTTTGTCAGTGGCCACCAAACACCATCGTTTAGGCTCAGCCTCTGGCTCACAAAGTCTCTAAAGCATGAGAAGCTGGGAGGATTTACCAGGGAGAGTGAAGCTGTCTAGATCCTTTACCTAAGCATTAACTAACAACCGGACATAGAATCTGGACTTGGTAGACCTTGATGTGACCCAGAACAGTCACTCCTCTGCATTGATGCTCCCTACAGAACTGGTGTTAGCAGTGTGGCAGTGAGGTGAGGTTTCTCCTCCGTCTGCAGCACCCTGCTGTTCACTCAGCACTGCAGAGGCTCACTCCAGGCTGTAATTCATCCAGCACATCCCTGCCCTTCTGCCTGGAGTTTGCCGCAGCAGGACAGACCTATCTGTCCTTGCCCATGTGCTTTGGAGAGCCCTCTCCAGTTAGAAAGTGCCATCCTCAGAGCAAACCAGTGCCAGGACCGACCCGATCTGGGGAGAAAAAACACTGTTTAGATGTTTTGTGGAGCAGTCTGATGCTGATAGAACTGCTGAGGTCCCCAGAGTCCCTTGACACGTTGGTGGCCATCAGCTGCTCTCACTGGCTGGGTGGCTGCTCTTTCCTGAGCAGCTGGAAGGGAGGGCACTGCGATGTTTGCTGTTGAATCTAAAGGGTCAGAGGCACTAGGATGACCTCTGGTGCAATGAAAACAGGACCGAGTGACGAGCAAATTAAATGCCTGTCGTGGGGGAAAAGGTGAAGCAGTGCAAATCCAGGGGAGCCAATATTTCTGAGGGCTGTGATGAAAGAATCACTCTGCACCACGGCTGTTCACGGCAGCTGAAGAAGCTGCTGCCATCCCGTTTGCTTGTTGTTGATAATGAGAGGAAATTTGATTTCTCCTGTGCCTGTCGAAGCAAGAACTGCCAGCTCTGCTCCCCTGTCCGCTGGGAAGCGTGGGCAGGTCTCACAGCCCCAGTCACACCAGGCAGGGAGGGGAAGCAGGTGGTGAAATTACCCATTTTGTTCTTCATTTCCACGGAGGGTTATCTGGCTGCCAGCTTGGCGACTTCGGGGTGGAATCGAGTTGTTTTTGCTGAACGCTACAGCGGCAGCTGGAAGGTGGGACTGTTGCTGGGCACTGCCCCCAGTCTGCCCAGCCAGGGCTGCTCCTCCTGGGGCCCTGCTTGTGCAGCAGGGATGGATGGAAGTGCTGCCTGAAGAGCTCCGGCGATTTCCCAGGTGCTCAGCAAAATCATCTGGCTGAAATGAGGTGACAGATGAAGCTGTTTGTTGCAGACCAGGGAGTTACTTGTGGGCTGATGGCTCTGCAGAGTGCGGTGCCACAACCTGACTGCCCAGGAGGGCTTTGCTGGGACGAGGAACAGGTATGCTGTGCCCCTTTGCACACCAGCCCAGGGCATTCAAACACACTGGGATAGGCTTCTGCAGAGGTGGTCCATCAAGCCCATCAGTGTTTAAGAAGCATTAGTGCCTTTATTAAGCAGTTTTGACTTCTGTTCAGCCCTGAAGTGCTCAGGCAGTTGGATTAGATGACGGTTATAGGTCCCTTCCGACTGAAATATTCTATTTTGTGCCATTTTATTGACATCTAATGGAGCTCCTAATGGAGCTTGCTGAAGCAAGGTGCCTCCCAGCTCCTGTCCCAGGAGTGTTTTTAGCATCTTCCTCCTTTGTAGCAGCAAGCCTTCAGCTCCAGCCACTGTGGCCAGCACTGGTAAACCCCAGCAAGTAAGAGGGCAGCCAAGAGAGTCTATCTGTGAGATTGGTGTGACGCCAACCCAGCACAGATTCCTAAGCAGAGCAGGGCTTCTTCAGATTGTCCAGTCAGTTTTTGGGAGGACAGGGCTCAGCAATAAAGTTCTGAGCATCTCAGTTATGTAGGGCTGGAGCTGGCATCACTTGACTTGGAAGTAGAGACTTTGCCTCAAGCACCAAGATCTTACTGTTGAGGCCAGTGTCCCTTTGCTTACCATCAGCAAGGGCCTCCTCAGAGCAATTTCTCCTGCCTGAAGTGACTCCTGGCAGGGCAGTTTGGAAAGAAGTCAGCAGCCAACGCTGATTTGGGCTGGGATGCAGCTTTAGGTGTCTTACACCAGCAGTAAAGCATCACTTGATGGTCAGAGCTGTGCCCTTGGATTGGTATTTCCTGGATTTGGGTCCTTTGCAGGGCAGTGTGAAGATCTCCCATGTCCTTCAAAGGACAAATGCAAAGCTGTGGTTATTACCCCTGCGTGGGTTTGGCAGATTCCAATGAGACACGTGACAGACAGGGATTTCCAGCTACCGTTCAGGTTTCTACCCTGTGTTGTCTCTGATCTCTGTTCCTGTGACACATCCAACCCAATAAACCTTCTGGGGCCGAACTAGCTGCCTCCCTGCTGTCACCCACCCCATCCTGGCTTGACCATTCTGACTCCCTTCTCTGTGTAGCTGAGGGCAGTTGCTGGTGAGCTGGAGGGGGTGGCATCTTGTGGATGTGGAAGGGTCATCCTTTGGAATCATAGAACCAGCACAGAATCATCAAGGTTGGAAAAGACCTTCAAGTTCATCAAGTCCAACCATCCACCCTACAAACCCAGAAATACTAAACCATCTCCTGAAACACCATGTCTGCATGGTTGTTGAACCCCTCCAAGGATGGTGCCTCCACCCCTTCCCCAGGCAGCCTATTCCAAGGCCATCCCACTCTTTCTAGGAAGACATTTTTCCTAAGATCCAATCTGAACCTCCCATGGTACTACTGGTTCTATTGCTAGTCCCTAGAGAGAAGAGACCAACCCCTGCCTCACTCCAACCTCCCTTCAGGTAGCTATAGAGAGCAGTGAGGTCTCCCCTCAGCCTCCTCTTCTCCAGGCTGAACAGCCCCAGTTCCCTCAGTGTTTCCTCATGTGACCTGTTCTCCAGGCCCCTAACCAGCCCAATTGCCCTTCTCCAGCACCTCCATCTCCTTCCTGTACTGCAGTGCCCAAAGCTGCATCCAGTACTTCAGGTGCAGCCTCACCAGGGCCCAGTATAGGGGCAGGATCACCTCCTTGGTCCTTCTGGTCACACTGCTGAGAGGCTGTGGCTCCTGCCCTGCCAGCCCCATGGCTCCCTGCTCAGTGGGAAGGAGCTGGCACTGGCAAAGCCCTGCTTTGGGAGCTGCTGGAGTTGAGCTGTAGATGATGGCTACTGAAATGCCACTCCAGCACGTTACCAGGTAGGGTGTCACGTTGGAAGGGGCTCGGCATTTTTCCATTGACTCGCTCTGTGAAACAACCCCTCACCCTGTTTGCCCTCCACAAGTTGTCAGGGCTGCTCCACGAGTGAAAACAGTTAACCCAAACCACGGGGTACCAGGTCTTTCTCCCACTGACAAATACCGACCCTCGAATTGCCTTTGCCAGAAAATACCCTGAAGTGGAACAAAGACCTGAGGCTGGGATGAGAGCAGCAGGACAACCCTTCCCAACTACTGGTTTTTGTGAGCTTGCTCCTGCTCCTCAACCTGTGCCAGAGGCTTCAAAGCTTCAGGTAGCCCCAGGCACTCCCTGTATGTTAAAACCTCCATTTCAAGCCACCATCCTCCTCCTCTCTCCTACCCTGCAGTTTTCCTCCCCTTGGAGAGATACCATCCGTCCCACCACCTCACATTCAGGCACCTCTGTTCCCCTGAAAATGGTTCCCAGTCCTGTGCCCAGTTCTAAAGGTCCTTTGGCTGGGAAAAGTGAGATTTTATTTGTTTTCAATTTAGTCTTTTTAATAACTACTCCTCCACGTCCTCTACTTCTTGGGGTGAGGAGTGGAGATGAGATTTTGCCTTTGACACGCGATTATTTAAAGCTACCCTCCCCGCTCGGGCTGCGGAGCAGGGAGTCAGCCAGTAGGGTTTGTTATTAAAGGAGGGAATCAGCTGGCGAAATAATGAATCCCCACACTCGCCTTGGAAATCCTCCAAGCACCCCACGATTATTTGTCTTGTCTAGAACAGCTGCTGCCTTCCTCCTTTTGGAGCCAGTGAGGGCCAGTTTGGTCCCCTGCCTGGGACCGGAGCAGGAACGTCCCTGAGCAGTACTGCCCGTCTGACCACAGCCAGCCTCAGCAGGGCTGTCCCCCCTGGCTGTACTTCCCAGTTAGGACAATCAAGCTTTGTGGTCAACTTTTGATAGGAGCTTTTCCAAATGTCTTTGTGGAGCCGCTTCACATGGAGCAGTGTTAGTGGGGTGAATGGAGGGGTTGGGTGGGCTCAGCCAGGACTTCAACTCAGGGCTCTGACAGCCACGCGGGGTGAGTTTCCACCTCCCACAGCTGCTGCTGCTCTCCTCGGATGGAAATGATGCTGTAGGAGAGCAAAGGAACCAGGTGATGTGAGCTCTGGCAGCCCCACTGCTCCTCTCTGCCACAGGCAGGAGAGTGGCAGTCTCAAGGTTTTCAGCATGAAGGGTGGTGCCAACTGGGCATCAAACATTTCAAGGGGGCACCAAGGGTTGTCTGATTTCTTTTGTTTGGCCTTGCAGCCTCACGAGAGGCAGCAGCTGCTTTCTGCTGACCCACAGAAAGGGCCTGTTAAAGGGAAATAACTCCACGACATGATAAAAGGAACCTTTGGGATGCAAATAATGCAGGTTCAGACCCCTGCTCCAGGGAGCAACTTCCTTCATAGAACCATGTGTTGAGTCAGAAGGGACCTCACAAGTTCATGTAGTCCGACCCCCCCCTACAACAAGCAGGGACATCTCTAACTAGAACTAACTGGTTCCAGTTTCTGCTGGACTCACAAAGAGAGGACAAGGGTAAAGTTAAATCTTCTCATTGAAACAGAATGTGAAAAAGCTACCAAAACCCATCCCCTTTTCTTTGAGGACACGAGCAGGGAATTAGCGGTGGATCAGGTTATGCTGTGATTCCTCATCTGATGAAAGCTGAGGGTACAATGGCCGTTCTGTTCTGCCGGGTTCAGTGGGACCCATTATTTTCCGCACGGGTAATGTAAAGCAGATTGTGACTCCTGGAGCCGGGAGGGCTTGGGGAAATGATCACACACTGGTCAAGTCTCATTAGCTTCACACTGCCTAATCCCCTGGTGCCTCATCCCTCTGTGAGGATCATGTGCCCCTGCAGGGAAGCAGGATGGTGACAGTCCAAGGGCTTCCTTGGCCAACAGAATGTCTGTTTATTAAAAAATCTCACAGAACAGAACTTCTTTGGCTCAACCACTATGCAAATTACAATTAAAAAACATAGCAAAACCAAACCTGAGGTGAAGGGCAGTCACCTTGGCTGTGTTTGCCCACCACCTTCTTCATCCAGCAGCTGAGACCTTGCTGTGTAGCTCCCGCTGACAGAAATGCCTGGGTGCCCTGTGGTTTATCAGCAGGGTTCCTGACCCGCCATCCCAGAAACAGTTGGAGGACACCAGCGCCATGGCTGTGGGGCAGCTGCAGGCTTGTGCATCCTCCGCCCTGGGGGGAGGAAGTGGTGTGAATCCCCCAAAACCCCAGCTGTCTGAAATGTGTTGGTGGTCAGGCTGAAGCAGAACTGGGTGGTTTCCTTTTGATCCACCTACGAGAACATGGGGACTGTGTCAGGATTCAAACCCTCTCTTTGGTCACTGGAGGTCATGGGACGGCAGCAGGAAGGGCATTGGTTTGGCTAGAAATGGAAACTGTGCTAAGACTGAAGGGGCAAGAAGAAGACGGGGTGAAATCACCTCCTAGCCCTGGAGAAAACATCTTCCCAAACAGCAGGAGGGACTCTGGGAGCCCCCAGGGCTGGCAGCTGCGTCTTGTGCTCTGGCTCCCATCAGAGCAGCCCCGGCACCGGGGACCTCTGCCTGCCTAAACTCTTCCAAATGTGATCTGTGCTCCAATAAAATAAACAGTTTAGGGAAAGCGAAGCCCCAGGCACACACTTTGGCAGCTCGTCGCTCCCTAATTGCAGGAAGAGCAGTTGGGAGAGGGGCTTGTTGGGTTTTTTTACTTCTTTGGGCTGGTTTATGATGAGAAAACTGGGCTGGAGGAGCAGAGCTGAAGCTCCTCTCTCATCACCCCCACAAGCAAAAGCACCCTGGGTTTTCCCACTTGTGTCTGTGGAATTCAACTGATTTCAAGGAACAGGAAGCACAAGCAGTGTGACCCTCAAACCTTCAGTGAGAGCTCATTCAGTCCTCTGCAAACTTGTCCTGAGCTTTTTGTTGTTGTTTGACAGCACCAGGGGCAGGTTTGGGGGCTCTGGGAGGGTTTTGGCCAATGAAGAGCTGCTGATGCCTCCCAAGCTGCCCTGCCCATGTGTTTTCCCCACCCCAAAGCTCCCCAAACCCCACAAAGGAATGGGGATAATTAACAGCAGCCCCTTTCATCTGCCAGTGGACAAGATGTGTCAAAACTCATTTCTTCTTCTCTAAAATTGGTGGCGAGGGGCCAGCGAGGAGCCACCACATGCTCCCACCATCCAGCCTGCTGGCAGGGTCTTCCTTGCAAGGATAGGACAAACCATTACAAACCCAAAGGGAGAGGCTGGAACGAAGGATTTCAAGCAACCAGCCGTCCCAGTTTACTGGCAGAAGGAGTTGGACTCTTGGCTAGTACCGCCTTGCCTTGCTCCTCCATCCCTATGGGACTCCCATCACTCACCATCAGAACCCCTTCCTCTTGCCCACTCCTCCCCTTTCTTTTTTCCTCCTCTTCCTTTCAGCTTGCTGGTTTGGAGCCAGTTCCAGTCTCCTGGCAGCAAATCATACAGTTTTACGAGTAATTTACTACGGATTTCTCTTCCTACAGCCTCTTTCCTTTGGACGCTGAGGACTTCAACCCAAGTCAAAGCTCCTTTTCACCAGGCAACCCAGAGCACATCAGCTGCCTGCCCCTCTAGTGGGGAGCTGCTCATGTAAAACCACTTGGGTGTTTTTGATGTCCCCAATCATACAAGTCCCTTTCCAAGAGTCTTTTCAGCCATCTTCTCCCTCACGTAAAGAAAATCCTGTTTGCTTATTGCACCCTGTTCTGTTAATGCCAACAGTTTCTTGCGGCGGGCGGATTCTCTTCCAGGTGGTCATTTACAGAAGGAACAACCCCAACACGTTGTTTTCTTTTAAATCCTTGGTTGCTTGTCTGTTGGTGCTCAGGCAAATTGCCTTTTCTGCAAATGCAGGTTATTGATGGGGGGGCGTCAGCTGCAGTTTCTCGTTATACTGGAGTAGAGCATGCTGGAAATATTCCAGCACCAGTTTCTCTATAGGAAAACGCTGGTTTCTCAAGAGCAAAAACCCATCCGAGGAAGGGAACTGCAGCTCATTTTGGGGAGGTGGAGACGCTGAGTGCTCCAACAGCGGGATATTGACATTATTTTGCAATTTGTTAAACGGGGCTATAATTATAGCAGAGCTCTCTGATGGATCCCAAATGCTTATTTTTAGATGTATTTTTGTTGTTGTTGTTTAGCAGGAAATTAAAAACAAGTTGGGGGGAGATAAATAAATAACCACACCTCCCACCCCGTTCTTGTAACACAGGAGCGGTGGCTCTCATACACAGCGAGAGACCCGTCGCTTCACTAACTACTTGAATCCAGTCTCCGTAGCTCTGGCCCATGACGAGGCGCTGGCTGAGCTGGATGCAAATGAGAACAGTTCTTCTACTTAATTATCCCTACTGGAGATATCTAGTGAGTCGATTCTTTGGATAACAGTTCTTCACTTTCCAGGAAGCTCATTGCTTTTAAAGGTTTAATCAGATCCTTTTACTAACTACCACGGAGATGCTGTGAAGACACAGCAGCAGTCTCGCAGCTGTAGACTGGGGAAAGCTGCAGGGAAGAGTGGTTTGCTGATGGAGCTTGGGCATGGGAAGGAGTGGCGGCTATTTTCATCCACCCCAGTCACTCAGTTTGGTTCAACCTAACCAGTGGACCTTCACAGGACCCCACCAGTACACCAGCAACCACCCACTAGGTGCAGCTGCTTCTCCAGCAGCCTGGGTGTGAGTCCCACCAGTTGGTGCCAGGAGGGCTTTCCTTGAATGGGGGTAGCGGATCCGTAGCTTCCACTTGTCCAGTGTTAATGAGTCAAATTTATGTGGTTTGGACTGGAAACCAAAACCACCGCACATTTTTTTCTCCTCTCCCATTTACATTCATTCTGAGAACCTGTTCAATGGGTCTGGGTCCTCCTTGTACACTGATAGCTTTCTCCTCAGCTTCCAAAATTCCCTGAAGCCCATGTGCCATGAATGATAGTGCAGAAGCCAGACCCTGCCCAAATATCACAGTGCCAGAATGCTTAACGCAAATCAAACACCTCTCCTTTACTTCTCTTTCTCAGAAAGATGCTCTAAGGTGCAATTAGAGGCTTTTATGGAGACATTAAAGAAGATTAATCCACCCAGCACCAGAGATTGTTTGTTTCTTCCACGTTCTTCTGTGCTCTGTTTCTCCCCAAAGAGATGCTGCACCCAAAACACCAGATTCCCTCCTCCACCTAATATTGACTGTTAGGCCGCTTAAGTGCATTTAGAACCAGATCCTGGTCTTCAAAGACTGAGCGCAACTGTCCAAAGCCATCGTCAGCTCTCAGGTAACTCAGCCCACGTGCTGCACCCAGCAGCAGGGCTGTGCCACAAGTGCGACATCCTAGGGCACGGTGACACCTAATCCTCTCACCACACCAGGGGTGAGACAGCAATCCATCCCCTTTGAGGTGGGAACCCATCTGCAAGGCGCAGCTTTGGGCTGTGTCCCTCCTGACCTGGGTTAGGAGAGCTCTGCTGGCTGGAAGCACCAAGGGCTGGGTGACACTGCTCTCTAGTGGAGGGCTCTTCATGAACTGAGTCAAGATGAAGGCGTTGAGGCTGGTGGAAAGGGTCAGCACTCATCCAGGGATAAAAACGAATTTGTATCTCAAGCTTTTAGAATAAAGCCCATGTCCGTGGAGACATTACATGGACCTGGAGTCATTCAGTAAAGAAATGTAAATCAAAGCTACTTGACTTCATCTCACCATGAGGGGAAGGATTTACTGACCAAGATCTTGCTGATGCCAACGGTCAAAGGAGCACTACCACACCGTGGCCAAAGCCATGAGATCCACATCAGGTCTTCAGGGCAGGGGATGCTCTTGGGTGCACAGAAATCACTCTTCCCACCAACCACCCTCAGCACTTACCAACCTTTGTGCCCCAAACAGAGGAGGACCAGGCCTGTGGAGCTTGGTGTGGAGCCAAAGAACATTCCGTGGGACCTGGAAAGACATGTAAACAAAGAGCTATTCCTGGAGCAGCCCATGCACGCAGACACAGAGTGACCAGCAGCAGCTGGGGGTGCTGCAGAAAGAGGCAAATACAGAGAAACTTTAGCCTTGCCTGCAGGTGTGACCTGGATCCAAGAACCAGCCCAGGGGTCAGTCACACAGAGGCAATAGGTGCACCTGCTCAGGAGTAGTAGGGGACGTGAATCCTACACAGCAGCCACAATTATTAATAATCACATATTGGCCCTAATAAAGTGAGTTTTAATGTCTCATATCAGGGCCAGAGTCCTGCAGCTGATGAGCTCCAGGCTGAGCCCCAAAATGAGACAGAGGAGCGGTCTGGGATTTCGATAGCAGGAAAAGGAATTTAACAGCGAGGATGTCTAGACCTTCTGACATGAAAACCACCAACCTTAGCAAAACTGGGAAGGCTCTTGGAACAAAAAAGAGATGAGAATAACTAGTTCTCACTGGTGAAACCTCCTAAGAGTAAAGACGTAGGAATTTCTTATGTGTTTGTCGGTAATGCCTGAAGGGACTGTAAAGTTACATATTTCTATATTTAGATATCATGTAGATCTCCAGTGTCCTACATCTCTCTAAGGTGAGGAGTGAAGCCTTTCCAAGCTCTTCGTTTGTAAAGGAAGTGAAGACGAGAGCCAGTACACCAGTAATAAACCCATAAACCCATAAACCTGTCTGTGGCACTAAACAATGAGCTCAACCGGCTCTTGAATCCTCCTCTATTCCAGCTAATTGATGAGCTAAATGTAAGACTCAAGTAAAAGGGGCTCAGGAGTTTGGGTGGGCCAATGCAGGCATCACATGTCTCCAAAGGGGATTTGGCAACTCTGGTTCTGAGCAGGGCTCTGTCCCCATTATTTTTGGAGTTCGTCTTTCACGTGTCGGTGAGCGTTGGCTTTTGCAAAACAAACCAGTATAAATTTGTAAAAAAAACCAGTAGAGGTTGGGGACTGACCTGTTGGAGAGCAGCACAGGAGAAAGTGACTTGGGGGTCCTGGTGGCCAGCAGGATGGCCATGAGCCAGCAACGGGCCCAGGTGGCCATGAAGGCCAATGGCATCCTGGGCTGGATCAGGTGGGGGTTGGTTAGTAGATCGAGAGAAGTTCTCCTCCTCCTCTATTCTGCCCTGGTGAGACACCATCTGGAGTCTTGTGTCCAATTCTGGGCCTCTCAGTTCCAGAAGGACACAGAGCTGCTGATGAGAGTCCAGTGCAGAGCCACAGAGATGATGAAGGGAGTGGAGCGTCTCCCTTATGAGGAAAGGCTGAGGGAGCTGGGGCTCTTGAGCTTGGAGGAAAGGAGACTGAGGGGTGACTCCACTAATGATGACAAATATGGAAAAGGTAGGTGTCGGGAGGATGGAGCCAGGCTCTGCTCAGGAGCATCCAATGATAGGACAAGGGGCAGTTCCAGTGTCAGCTGGAACAGAGGAGGTTCCACATCAATGTGAGAAGGAACTTATTCCCAGTGAGGGTGATGGAGCACTGGAAGGGGCTGCCCAGGGAGGTCGTGGAGTCGCCTTCTCTGGAGATGTTTAAAACTCACCTGGACATGTTCCTGGGTGACTGGATCTAGGTGATCCTGCTGTGGAAGGGGGCTTGGACTAGATGATCTTTCACAGTCACCTCCAATCCGTTACAGTCTGTGATTCTGTGAAAAGGCAGAAAATAAAAATGAAAGTGTTCAACCAGGCAACATCATGAAGCTATTAGAGGATATCTGGGTTTAATTTTTTTAATTTTAACTTAACTTGGGAAACCTTGGGAGTCTTTTCCTTGCACTGTTGCTCCCTGACTGTAATGCCTCACCCTAGGTTAAGTAAAGGCGCAGCAGCAAAGCAGAGAGACACACACACATAGATTTTTATGTTTCTCCCCTAACCTTCCCACAGGGCCTATGGGCCAGCCTTTCCAAGTCCCATGGCCACTGCTGGAGAGCAGCAGGCTGCTCACAGAGCATCACAGAATCATAGACTCAGAATCATTACGGATTGGAAGGGATCTCAAAAGTTGATCTAGTCCAACCCCCCTGCCACAGCAGCATCACCTAGACCAAGTCGCACAGGAACACATCCAGGCGGGCTTTAAACGTCTCTTGTGAAGGAGACTCCACAACCCCCCTGGGCAGCCTGTTCTAGGGCTCTGTGACCCTCACTGGGAAGAAGTTCCTTCTCATATTTATGTGGAACCTCCTATGTTCCAGCATCCACTCATCCCTCCTTGTCCAGGCTCCTGGCCATGCAGTGAAAGGGAAGTTGTTCTACAGTCACGTCCCAGGACACAGACCTGGCAGATAACTGATTTATTTATTAAAACCTAACATGACTTTTGCTGTTACCAGCTAGAGCAACGCTGTGTCCACTTCGGACCTCCCACAAAGCCCTTGATCTTGGTGACAGCCCATGGCTGGAGCAGGAGGTTAATCTGAGCCCTGTGTACACACTCCTTCCCTTTCATCTGCTGGGAATTTAGTCCTTTGGTGTCACTGGGGGTCCCTCAGCTCACGCACTGAGATGAAGTCTAAGCTCATCGTCTCTGTTTTATTCATCCTTAATGTGAATACACACCCCTATATAACAAAAATGCAGTGTTATCTTATACCCTCCAGACACATTCCTCGTTTAAAGCTGTATTTGATCTACATTTGAGTTCTATTCCCTTGGCTCTGTTCCTTCTCTCAGGCTCGGGAAGGGGCTTAACCCTTTTGTCAGCATTTGTTTTCATTCCTTCCCTCCCTTTCTGAAACATCTCTTCCAGTGCCTGACTGTCCTCATGGGAAGCAGGTATAGAGGCTTTAAAAAGCTATTTAATACTTATCTTTGATAACACCAGTATTTCAGCTTGTGCCTTTTATCTCGAGACTTTACTTTCCTCTGATGACTCATTACAGTCGATAATTTCCTTGCTGACATTCTTGTAAATAGTTTTCTCACCAGTGCCACCAGATACATTTTTCACTGTAATTCTTCACTGTATGGGGCTGCCTCTTCATTTTTCTTGAGCTATGCCTTTGCCCTCCAAGGAAGTGACTCAATAGCCCAATTATACTTTATTACACAACACATCAACGTCTTATCCCGATTTGTGCCGCGCTTGAGACCTGCCGTGAATTTAAACCAGGAGGAAATCCCTTCCTTTTAATTCTCCTTGATCTAGCCGTCAGTATTCCTGTCCACAGCAACGTTTTCTGATCTGGTTCCATACCAAATGCAAAACAGCTTTTGGTGCAGCAGGAAGGTCTGTAACCCAGCATCTGCAGGGTTAACGTGTGGTCGCGTACCCAGTCCTGCCATTGCATTGCTCAAACCATACTGCTTCCAGCTAGGAAAAATAAAAACCTCTGCCTTCCCCTGTTGGAGGACCCCATCAGATGTGAGGATGCAGCCAAGAGGTGTAACTGATCCTCTGCTAAAGCTCATAGGGATTTGTTCAATGGTAAGATCTTCCTCCAGAGATTTGGGGCCATTCAGCGGCAAACTTATGGCAGGGAGAAGAGTTTTGACAGCTGTTTGTTCACATAAACCCCTCCTCATTTCCATGAGATGGCTCAGAATACCCCCAGAATTATTTTGATTAAATCCTGTTTGGGCTTTGTCTGTTTGTTTCCCGAGGGCCAGGCTGAGCTTAGGGACTGCTGCAGAACATCAAACCGTCCCCCAGCACAAGCACAGGGCTGCTTGCCCTGGCGATCACAGAGATTTCCTCTGCTGTAGACTGCAGAGCATCAGGGTGAACAGGCTATTTGTACAGGATAATCGGCCCCTTGCAGCAGGTATCAGCTAAATCCCTCTCAAGGGAGAAAGGAGAGAGCGCGAGAAATGTGCTTTCTCAGCAATCGTGTCTGTGCTCTACAGGGGAAGAAACCAAATGGGAAGCAGTTCTGAAAGCAGCTCAGAACAGAACAAGAGCTGCCCTGAAGTGATGCCTGTTCCCCCTTTGTTACCTTCTGGGTTCTGCTAAATTCAAGTCCCACAAGGAGGTACCTGAGGGCAGACGGGCAGCATTGCTCAACACGGGGGACATCCATGCTGGATAAAACAAGGATCAACCCTGGATATTTCTTTTAGTTGGGCTGTTACACAGTCATCATCTAGACAACCGCTGCATGCAGTAAGATCCCCCTATAACCACCTTCAGTGCTCAAAGACTGGAAGATGAGTAATGTAAGGGGGGTTTTAGGTGGGAAAAGCTTGTTAGCAAAGCATCACCCTGGCCTCAGCCTCGCTACCTCTCTCTGACCAGGGCTGCTTCCAAAAAACAATGTGGCTGTACCTACAGGAGTGCTGTCTGCCAGGACACGAACACGGATTCATTTATTCCTAGTAACAAATATTCTGTATCATTGGCTTCTTTCCCAGTGCTTACCAGTAGAGAGAAGCACATAACAGCTGTCTTTCTGCCCACGTACACATTAAATGAGACCTTGTGAAGGGATAAGTATAGATCTCGTGAAATTACTGCGGAGGTGGGCGTTTGAGGTTTCAGCTAACGCAGCAAACCACGAACTGCCACCAGTAGAAGTGCCACCACAGCAGTGAAAAACCAGCAGCTCACAACCCATTGTGGAACGAGCTGTAAAACACCTGGCTGATCCGTGCAGGACACATTCCCAACAAGGTGCCTGAGCACCAGAGCAGGCACACTTGAGCATCTGCAGAGTGGAGGTGGTGGGCACTAAATGGGCAAAGAAATACAGGGTTGGTGCGGGTTTGCATCTTCAGTTAGAAAAACCAGCTGGTGCTGGGCAGACATTCCCCAGCTCAGGCTGCAATGAAAGGCAGGTTTTTTTACAGCTGGCTGGTTTGGCGTGAGGCGACAGCCTGTGCCACCACAGCAAAGGGGACATGAGCTCACCAAGCTGACATGAGCAATTAGCATGCATGAGGCTCTTCCCACCTCCTACTTCACTCAGAATAATTCATTAGTGAGAAGTCCTCATCAGCGCAAGTCTGCTGACAGGTCCTCATTGTAGATGTGTTCTGTGATTCCCTTCAGAAGATAAATTGACCCGTGAAACTCCAGTCTGGCTCAGGATAATGAGTCTCTCCAGGGCCAGCGTGAGAATTAATTTATTTTTCTAAGCATTTGTGTGTAGTGCTCATCGCCTTGGCAGCCGGACTGGAGACATCGTAGGTCTGACACGCTGCAAATACTAGATCAAATCATGCAATTCTGGCGGGGTCCATCCTACATTTGCTGGCTTGGGCTAATGTCATTCTGGGTTTGGGTCTCAGTTTCCCACTTGTACAACCGAGAGGACAAACACATGTCCTCCTGCTCAAAGAGCTGCCTGGAAGGGTTGCACCAGCACCAGCAGTTCCAGTCCATTGAATCAAGGGCTTCCTCACCTTCATTCGCACCTTTACAAGCCCCTTTACTCCAGGAGTTTGCAGTAGCTGTAGGGATCTGTCTGTGCTCAGTCTGAATTATGAGGTTTTTTTAATGTGGTCTCCTTGTTTCTGGTCATCTTATAAACAGCCTTGGAATATCTCTCTGCCTCCCCAGCTGCAGACACACTCCTGGCCTCTACAGAAGATCTGGATAGCCCCAGCTCAGCACCCTACCTAATAATTCTTGCCTCCTCAAAGAGTGGCCAGAAAGCCTAAAGCAAGGCTACCGAGTAGAGATGTTCCCTCGTATCAATATCCTGTGTCTTTTCTTCTCTCACAGCTTGAAAGCTGTCCTGATGGGGAAGCCTCAGGACAACACAGTGGACTTGTCAGGCATCCCATTGACGCTGAAAGACTTGGACCGTGTCACGTCCTACCTCCAGCACAGCTCAGAGCACATTGACACAGTAGAGCTGTGCTTCACGGAGCTGACGGATGACATGCTGCTGCAGCTGCTGCCGGCGCTCTGCGTGCTGCCCCACCTCACCACCCTCTCCCTCAACGGCAACCGGCTCACCAAAGCCATCCTACGGGACCTCACCGAAACCCTGAAGGACCCCAAGAAGTTCCCCAGCGTCACCTGGATTGACCTTGGCAACAACGTGGACATCTTTTCCTTGCCACAGCCTTTCCTGGTCAGCCTAAAGAGACGATGCCCAAAGCAAGGCAACTTGCCAACCATTTTGGAGTTTGGAGAGGGGCAGGTAAGTGATCTGGAGGGCCAGGATGGCCTGGCTGAGAGCCAGGAGGACCTGCAAGCTGGAACAGGCAAGACTGACAACATAGGCTTTCAGCAGACAGACAGAACAGTGGAGGCTGGAGAGCTCTCCAGCTCCGAGCAAGGTGCTGTGACACCACAGACATGATGTCTGGCGCTCTGGCTCTTGGGTAGGTGCATTGAGCAAGGATGACTTAAGCCCAAGACCTCAGCACTGGAGGTCCTAGTGGAGGGTCAGTTCATACAGCGAGATGCTTTCGGAGCCCAGACTGCTGCCTTCCTCCCGTACGATGAATGTCAACTGTCTTCTTTTCAAAGAACACGTAAGGGTGATGCATTGAGTACCTGTCTTTTCTAAAAGCTGGCTGGGTATTTCTAGAGATTAGTGATGTGCTCTGCTTTCCAACCTCTCCAAATGCATCTCTGGGGTGATGCGACAGAAGGGCACAAAGCAGAGAAGAAGGGTGCCCAGACTTGGCCAGTAAGGGCTTCCTTTCCTTAGTGCTGGATCTACCCAGGACCCAGCCCATCTCCCACACGTGATGGACACACAGCAGTCACCCCAAAGAGAAACCATAAATCCCTTTCAATCCTGACAGCAGGACTTGCTGTTGAGGAACAGATCTGCTGCGAGACCCCAGCAGTCTGATCACACACTAACCAGGGGTGTTTCTCCTCACACTGTGGGCCAGCCCAGAGGGAGAGCTTTGCTCTCCTGGTGTGGAGCTGAATGCCGGCCAGCAGAGTGTCTGGGCACTGCTATCCAGCCTTACTGAAATCACTGGCACTTGTGCCTGCCCAGTATTTATTCAGATGGGAAACTCAGTTTCTCACCAGCTGTGCTGCTCTAAGAACTCCAGAGGTTTCAGTGTGGTTCCTGGAGCTTGCACCAGCGACACTGAGAGTACCGAGTCCATTGTGGGGAGCAATCTGCACAATCTGGAGCTGGGGCTCAGCTCAGGTTCTTTGCTGTTGCTGACAAAAGAGATCATGATCCCAAAAGGTCACAAAAGACAAATTAATCCTAGGGTTCAGCCCTGTATCACTGCCACAACAGGCTGGGTAGACACAGCTGGAGATTTAAAGCCTCAGAAAGGCTGTTGGGTCACTTGGCTGTGTCCATCCCTCCCTAGCCAGAAGTGCTTTGTTGCTAAAATGTTGTCTTGGTTCTTTTTATCTAAGAGACGTGAGTTTATTTCATTTTTGATGGGAAATAGATCACTCCAGAGCAGCAGGGCCTGGAATGGGCACTTCAGCTTTCAAACCAGAATTTCATTTGATCCTAAACCCAGGGGAGGGCAGGAAGGGCTCAACGCTTCCTCCCTCTTATTTCAGAAGGACCAAACATGACTCCCTTTGCTGAGAGGGAGCCTTTTTCTGTCTGTTCAAAGCCCATCCCTGACCAGCTTTCCATCATCATTCTCCTGGCTCACAGCAGTGACCCTCTGGCTTTGCTGCTCCTGGGTGCAAACAGTCAGACTGTCTGGTCGCCCCTCTGTCTCAGTTCCATGAACATCACTGCTCCAGGAGGCTTTTTCCAGAGGGGCTTCGTGCCGCTGTTGGTTGTTGTTTCGCCTCTGTACGCAAGTAGATAACTTAGAGGAACCTCTGCTACTCGTTTTAATACCTCTGGCAGCGTTCAGTATGATTTGCATGTATCTGAACCCTTCTCCCTGTGTTTTTTAAATGCTCTTAACTCTTTCCAACAGGCATGGGAATAAAAAAAATATCTTTGCAGTGAATAAAGTGTTCTGTTTGAAATAAAGGAGCTCTCCCTAACCAAATAAATGACCATGTTTAATAAAGATCCAGCGTTGAGTATTTTCTCCTCTCTGTAGAGGTTGGAATGCACAGAGCACCCCAGCAAACACGATGACAGGAGGAGAGGGCGGTGCCAAGAACTGCAGTGCAGGAAGGACTCGGAGGTGCTGGAGAGGGCACAGAGAAGGGCAACTGGGCTGGGTAGGGGTCTGGAGAACAGATTGGATGAGGAGAGACTGAGGGAGCTAGGGCTGTTCAGCCTGGAAAAGAGGAGGCTGCTGTACCTCACTGCTCTGTACAGCTATCTGAAGGGAGGTTGCAGTGAGGCAGGGGCTGGGCTCTTCTTCCTAGGGATCAGTGATGGGACCAGAGGAAATGGGGTCAGGTTGTGCCAGGGGAGGGTCAGATTTGATTTTAGCAAAAAAATACTTCTCAGAAAGAGTGGGGAGGCCTTGGAACAGGCTGCCCAAGGACAGAATGGAGACACGATCCCTGAAGGAGTTCAACGAATGGCTGGACAGGGTGTTTCAGGAGATGGGTTAGTGGTTGTAAGGTGGACGGTTGGACTTTATGAAGACTTGAAGACAATCTTTTCCAACCCTGATGATTCTATGACTACAGGTCTGGGTTCTCTGGGGTGATCCCTAAAAGAGTCACTGTAGCTAGCTGGAGAACAAAATGCTCTAGTTTATGGGATGCATTCTGCAGGGTGGGCACAAGGTGGGCACAGAAGCATCTGTTAAATCTTGAATGGTGCCTGTAAGCAAAGCTAATGTGGGAGACGGGAACACCAGGAACAGCTCAACACTCCATGGGGTGTTGAGCTCCAGCGGTACAGACACAGCACACTGAAGGAAACTGCTGTTACTGGCAGCAAAAACCCTCTAGATGAACTTTGTTCCAGCACCCAGCCCATGGCAGGGGCAAGACATGGGAGTCAGCACGCTGGTGGGAGCAGGTCTGTCCAAACTCACAGGATACTTCTCCCCACAGCACCTGAGGACTAGTTCCACCGCTCCTACAACTTTAATAAAGGTACCTGTTACAAAGGTATGAATTCAGCAAGATGTGATACAGAAGGTTAGTCAGCTGCATCCCTAACCATCAGCACATCTTTGAGGGAGGCTACAACTCCTTCCCCTCCCCAGGAGCCACACGCAGGGGTCTCCTTGTCCAGTATGGAGCCTACAGCACTTAGATTTTCTGGAAAGGCTGTTACGCACATAGAGCCTGAACCTACACCCAGGGCAGGCAGCGAGCCACGGGCAGCAAATCCACCCTCACTACTTCATCTGCCACATGACACATCGTCCTGATGTGCCAGCAGCACATCCCTCATGGAGATGTGTTGTTATATGGGATTTCATTAACACCAAAGATTTCTCCCTCGCATAAAAGGAAACTTCAGCAATTTCTCCTGTAAGAGGTCAGGCACTAGGTTTGCTCAGTACCCAACCCTGGGCTCTCCTCATGCCCAGCTCAGGCCCGTCTGTCTGCTTAAATTCTTTAAACCACAAGCTCCTCCCCACAAGCTTTTTCTGCTAAGTATTTGCTCAGAAACCAGGCATCCTGGGCTTCAGCACCCATCTGGACTCCCCAGTTTGACCATGCAAATTCACAAAGCAGAGGCGACTTTGCATTCAGAGCCCCACATTATTTATTGATGCTTTGCACGCTCCACATTCCCTCATTGACACAAACCGCCCAGGAGGTTGCTCCTGCCACATTTCCCTTTCAGCTGAGCTTCTACCTGCTGTGAAACACATCAATCAGCCAGGAGATACTTTGCATTTATCAGGCTCTCTCTGCAAGGGGATACCAGCAACCCACCAGCTCAACTCAGAGATGCAGAGGGCTAAGTGCAAGGCTCTGTCCCCAGTGCTGATGTGGACGTGCTGACAGTTGGAAGCATCTCATCTCAGCCATTCTGATTCACTGTGAAATGCTGTGACTGAGTCCCATCCAGGGCCATGCTGCAAAGGATGAGCCTGCAGAGAAGTACTCTGCCCTCACCCCGTACAGACTTTGCACCACTTGAGGTACCAAAGCGGGGAAACGTACACATTCGATGGTTCTACGGTACCTCTGCTCCACTGGCAGAGACAGGCTGTGCCAGTATCTCTGTGCTCAGGGAGGATTTTGCTATTCTGAAGAAAGGAAATAACTAAAAAGGTCCTTTTATCAATATACTCACACGTGCTGAAGCAGGCACCAAACTACTGACTCTCATAGAAAAATAACTGAAAAAACTGCAGAACTAGTAGAGACAGTTACTCAGTTATAAAAACAACAGGGCTTTTACCTAATCAGCCTGTTCCTCACAGTGTGGATTAGGTCAATTAGCCAGTTATTGCACTTCAGGATGATGAGGATCCTGTGGGCTGCATGAAGAGTGGTGGGGATTGAAAAAGCAGCATGAGACTGTGGGCCTTCCTGGCTCATCAGCAGCAAAACAAGCCCAGACCTGCCTTCATATATAATCAATGTTCCCCAGGCTACGCTGGCCTGCTGTTTCTGGTCAGAAGCTTTTAAATGGCCCTAGAAAGATTCAAGCACTGAAATCACTGCTGGTAAAATATTGAAGTAGACCAAGGCCTTTTCTTTTCAAAGAGGGGATGCAACTGTGACCATGAAATAAAGTCCGTAAACATCTGAGCCCAGTTTGGTCAGTTATGTCCACTGGCACCACACAGCTCTGCATGAGCACAAAAGAAACCAGTGCGGGAGAAGATTCACGCCTGCGGCAACAGAAATGTAATTGGAAATCATTCAGACTGAAGAGCCTCCACCAAAGGGAATCAAAACAGCCAGCGAGGAACAAGAGAAGCATAAAAGGGCTGATACCACGTAGCCTGGAGGGCTCATCCCAGCTGTGATACCTCAAACAGTTTGCTCAAGCCCTGGTTGGGTTTTGAAGGTGATTTTTCTTTTGAAATGAGCGTTCTATTCCAGGCAAGCGGGCTGGTGATGCTCACCTCCAAGCATGGGCTACTGTTGGAAAGCAAAGGAAACCACAGAAAACACCACTGGGAACACTGAGAAGCTCAAAAATCCTTTGCTCAAAAGCCCTGCTTGGTGGTCACCAGTCCTTCAGAGAGGAGCAGAGGACTGCAAACACCTACCCAAAACTGCCACAGACAAAAGGCCTAAAGTGACCTAAAGGATTAACGGGACCCAGTGAGAGGAAGCTGCACCAGAATTTTTTGGGGCACAATCGTTCCAGCACTTTCCTGTGGCTCGGCACACTACGCTTCAGCAGCACAAAAGGAGAAGACTCCTGAGCTCGTGCATGGACCACTCGTCCTCAGAAACACAGATTCCCATTAGTTGCTATTGCCAAGGAAACCAATTGACCTTATTATGTGTATTAATGTATCAATGCTCATGAGGAAGGGAAAAAGCAGCCAAGCTAAGCTCTCCAGAGTAATGATCCTAGGTGAGCAGCAGATTTAATCTCTTCCCAACCTCTCTGGTAGGCAGATGTTGTCCTGGAAACATCTTGTAGCGATCCTGCTCCTCCTTTACTCCAGGGTCAGTTGAGTTTTTATCTGCCCAGAGGACATATCCCACCAGCAGACTGTACACAGCAAGAAGAACTGATCTTTCCAGTTCTATTACATGTCTTTAGCGTTTCATTCTGAAGGACAAAATGGGAAACCAGAGCTCAGAGTCCTCCAACAGCCTCCAGTATCACCACTTCACATGAGCTGGCCCCATATTCATGAAAGGGTCTCAAAAGTTCAGCAGCTGCAAGCAAAAGACACAATGACCAGAACCTGCTGGGCTTTGGAGATTCAGCCTTTTGATTCCATGCCTTGGGGGAACAGAGGCCTTCTAAGACGCTGCAGTGGAGTTAAAGGGCTGTAGGGGATCATTCCCTTGCAGCACCCCATAAGCAGCGACTGCACGTATCAAGACACGGGTTTTGCAAGCACCGAAGCAGCACTTTGTGACTGCTGCTCATCACAAACGGAAAATTTGAACTACATCAGGTTTGGGTCCTACAATGCATCATCTTTGCTTGATCAAGGGCAGCTTGTCCAGGAGGAAAGTAAAAGTGAAGGACAAACACCATCTCCCTGCACTCATGCAGCTACACCCCCTGCTTTGAGCCAGGCAATTCCATGCTGAGCTACAACCCCCTAGTCTTTATGGTGAATGCAAATACCTGCAGCTAGTGACTGCTTGTGGGCAAAAAGGTCCATAGCCAGGAGATGGGAGAAGAGATGGGGAAATGTTAGTGCAGGGCTGGCTGCAAGGCTGCCCACTTAGTTGGCAACCCACATTCTTCTTGTTCCAGAAAAGCTCCTCCAAATCTGTGCAGGGACAATCCTTTTTCTAGAGAGACCAAGACCTGGAGGTGGGACTCAAGGTCCCATTCTCTGATGCAGCCCAATGCTCTCACCAGGTGAGGTTTAGGATGGACATTAGGAAACATTTTTGCACTGAAATAGCAGTCAAGACACTGGAACAGGCTGCTCAGGGAGGGAGTTGAGTCACTATCTCTGGATGTGTTTAAAGATCATTTAGATGTGGTGCTTCGAGATCCGGTTTAGTGGTGACCTCGATAGAGTAGGGTTAATGGTTGGACTCAACGATGTCAAGAGCCTTTTCCAAGATGAATGCTTCTGTGATTCACACCCATCTTTAGGGCAAACAGTCTTTTTCCCCATATCTTTCCTCTTCATTTAGAGGAATACCTAGGTACTAGGCACCCAAGGAGGGATCTGGGCAAGGCAGTCAAATGGTTTTGGACTGAGGTTTCCCAATTGCAGCCTCCTCTTTGCCTCAGCAACATCCAGCTTGTGTTGTGTTTATTTCCTTCTAAGCTTTGAGAAAGAAATCAGAATCAGTATTCGCAGGGCTGCAGCATGTGGAGGATTTCCCCAGAACTCCCTGGAAACACACAGCACTGCGGGGAAGAGCTAAAATAAATTGACTGGAGGGGGTGGTGGGTACAGGCTGGTTTTTTCCTTATGTCTGTATTTTGCAGCCTCTGGGTTTTTTGGTTTGGTTTTTTTTTTAACAGGAAAAGGCTATTTATGGGGAATGAGTGATTGAAAAATAATCACGATGGCTGCAGAAGAACGTGGTTTGCAATGTGGAAAACATGTTTTTCAACTAAGAAAAACGCTGACCTAGTTGAAAACCCAGAGAGCTGCAGGTTGGACTGTTTCTACTGTGGTTACAAAGATTAATTGAAAATGCAGTGCTTGGGGAATGTGAAGAGGGCAACGTAGGGACTGAGGAGGATTTCTAAGCTTGTCACAGTGGGTGCCCTCCTCAGCAGACAAGGGTACTGGGGGGTGGATGTACTCACAACCTCAAAGGCAGCAATGTGCTGAGCTGCCCGGTGAAGAACGATGTCGAAACCCTACTGGAAATCCCAAAATCCCAAATTTAAGACTGCTGGGCTGCCACTTTCCAGAACAGACAGGTAAAAGAGGAATCACAGAATCATTAAGGTTGGAAAGGACCTCTAAGATCATCAAGTCCAACCTTCAACCCAACATCTCCATGACCACCAGACCATGTACCAAAGTGCCACCTCCAGGGATGGGGACTCCATCCCCTCCCTGAGTGGTCTTTCCCTGTGTTTTAACTGCTCTTTCACTGAAGAAATTTCTCCTAATTTCTGATCTGCACTTCCCATGGTGCAAATGGTGGCCATTTTCCCTCATCCTGTCATCAGTTCTTTGGGAAAAGAGGCCAACACTGGCCTTTCTACAACCTCCTTTCAGGTACCTCTGAAGGGAAGCAAGGTCTCCTCTCAGGGTCCTCCTTCTTCAGGCTAAACAATCCCAACTCCTTCACTGGAAAGTCACCAGCCCTGCACAAACCCCAGGGTCTCCTAAAATCGTGAGTCAGGCCACACAAAATCAGGCCTTTTCCACTGAACATGTAACTCAGCAGCTGGGGAGTGAATTTGAAGGCTGTGAGCCAGGCCATACAAAAACCTATGTGAAAACTCTGGTTATTGCTAGGAAAATCAGCTCTTGTGAGAGCACTTCAGCTGCAGCTACTTAAACAGCTAAGGAACCAGCAGGAGCTAAAGCACATATTTGCAGGATGTAGTTTTCTCAGAGAGAAGATGACTCCGATGGGGTTGCAACAAAGGGTAGAAGAACGAAGAAGGTTGAGACCTGGGCAAACCTCACCCACATAAACCATTTCCATAAAAACCCAGGAGACTAAAACTTTCAGCTACTCCCACGCTACCTGAAGCCTGATGGGTTTTTTCTCTTTCCTAATAGAAGGCAAAGTCATGGCTGGGGGAATCTTCTGCATTATTTATTGGCAGCTCTTGTTGGTGTGTTTAATGCTGGCCCTAGAGATAGTACACAGTCTGCTCGAGCTCAGCTGATAGGGGAAAACATGTAGAGCAGCATCTGGAAAAGTAATTAACTATCATCCCTCAAGGACTACCTGTTTTACATACAAAACACTGAGCAAGCACAGTTAGCAGCTAGAGGGGCTTTAGCTCTTGCTGATCAAGGAGATTTGCACTGAAATTACCTTGCAGTTGGAATCATTTGCCTTGGTGGAGTGATAAGGCCAATTCCAAAATACATCAGGACCCAGGTAAAATGAGACAGATGCCTAGAGCTGAGCACTGGGGAGGACCAGTCTCTCTTGAGTAGGGATGGATGGATCAGGCCACCTTCCCCTTCCAGCTCATCAATTCAGTGAGCAAATGGTGAAGTTCCAATCTGATGTACCCCATGTTTTAATTCTTATGGCAGTGCTCTGGGTCTTGGCCAGGACCTTGTGCAGCAGATGCTGTAGAAACACAACAGCTCACAACCAACAGCATCCTTCCACCTCACACTCCAAGCTAATGAGCAGCAAAAGCGACTCCTGCCTGATTTCTTTAAGCAAGGTGGATTCAAAGACCTGTTTTCACAAACTGCGGGGATCAGCACTAGGTTTGGAAACACCTCACAGGTTTTGCTGTGTGCTGCACACACACATGCGCACAGGGAAAGCCTACAAGGCTCACTTAGCAACACGCAGCCTCCATGCATTAAGTTGGCAGATCAGCCTTCAGAGGTCACAGCTAAATTGAGTAGATTCCATTGATTGCACCATTAATTGCCTGCCCAGTGGAAAGCTACTGCGTGACAGACAGCCAGTTAATTGGTTGTAGAAGGATTTATTAGAGAGAGAAGCAGTAACAACTCGCAGGCAGTACAGCTCTTCCGTTACTTGGTTAGACAGTCAAGCTTATAACCAAACTTATCAATATCCTTTTTCATCACAATAACCAATTGTCTCCAAGCAACATCATAAAAGAGCGGCATAAACGGAGCTCTGCATCCCAAAGCTGTGATTCCTGTCGAGATGACTGCTTGCTGGCAATGAAATTATTTCTTTCAGCAGCCCTAATCACTAAGCTATTGGGGGGGGAAAAAACAGCTGATGTGCTTGGATCGCACTTCACCATTATCAAATGTGAGCACGGAATTTACCCACAAGGATGAGCATCAAGAGTTTTGTTAAGTGGGAAGGACAGCAGTGCGGAGAGCAGAGCACAAACCTGAAGAAAAGTCATCAGAAGAACCAGGCCAGACTGCTGGTAACCATCCTACAGGAGATACCTACCTGGAAGTGGAGGCTTAAAGGGCAAATCTCATACATAAAGGAACGTTACAGCCTTGAGCTGCTTCTGAGAAGAAGCAATTAAAAACAATAGCCAAGTGAAAGCTCATCAAGAAACTAAGACCGCCTATCAAGATTGCTTGTGCTATGTCACTACCCCCACTGTAGCTTTTTCTTGACTACAGTCCCTCCACACAACCAGGACCAAGTAAATATCAGTCATTCACAGACTGAAAGGGAGACTGAGGGGAGGCTGAAGGAGCTGGGGTTGTTGGAAAAGAGGAGACTCAGGGGGGACCTTCTCTCTCTCTACAACTACCTGAAGGAAAGTTGTAATAAGGTGGGGGGTTGGGCTCTTCTCCCAGACAACCAGTCGAGAGGGCAGGGCCTGAAGCAGCCAAGAGAGGGTTAGGTTGGATGGTAGGAAGCCCTTCCTCATGGAGGGGGTGATCAGACACTGGAATGGACTTCCCAGGGAGGTGGTGGAGTCCCTATCTCAGAAGACAGGATGTGGCACTTAGTACTCTGGTCTAGGTGATGGTGGTGATGTTAGGTCATGGGCTGGGATGGATGATCTTGGAGGTCCTTTCCAGCCTCAGTAGTTCTGTGATTCTGTGAAACAGAGAACCTGGCACAAAAGACTGAAAAAGGCATTGACCAGTCTTCTCCCTCCTCTCAGATCCCAGAACTCTGTTCGTAAGAAAGCGGCCTCATGTCTGTATTTCTTCTATGCTTGTTTGTCCATCTGCATCCCTTAAAGGCACATAATGATTTCTACAAATTAATTTTATTCCCAATAACCAAAAGAATCTGTAGGACAGAGGGCAAAGCATATGAGCTAGAACACAGAAGGGTCCATATCAATATGAGAAGGAACTTCTTCACAGTGAGGGTGATGAAGCACTGGAAGGGGCTGCCCAGGGGGTTGTGGAGTCTCCTTCTCTGGAGATGTTTAAAAACCTGCCTGGACATGTTCCTGTGTGGCTTGATCTAAGGGATCCCACTCTGGCAGGGGGACTGGACTGGATGATCTTCTGAGATCCCTTCCAATCTCTAACGTTCTGTGATATCAGAATCAGTAACACTATTTTGTAAAGTCTGCTGTTGGACTTACATCCACCCACTCCAACTGGCCCTCCTATTAAGGTGTAAACCCAGCCGCCCCTAGCCGCTTGACTTCGAGGAACTGACTAGAACGCAAGGGGGTTTATTCCTTACAAAATTCTTCCCAACTCCACCCCTTTCAAGCAACAAGGAGGAACCCTAGGTCTCACACTGGCACAAAAACTGTGCAAGCCTATGGCTCAATTATTCCTGACTGATAGGGGTCAGGAGATGCCCTACAGTCCCTTCTGTCAGCTCTGGGCTTGTGTTTTCTACCCTTTCAGTGAATATGCAGAGAAGACAGCTGGTTTTACCTTTGGTATAGTTTATGGTTTTACATAAAACTGAAGGCCTGATTTAACAGAATTAGAGAATGTTCTAGGCTGGAAGTGACCTCTAAAGGTCATCTAGTCCAACCTCCCTACACAAGGTCAAAACTGATGTAACCTGTTCACCCCTAACTTTACTTATTAATGCGTATTTCTAAATTCATTCCGCAGGTCTTCCGCCTCCTAATAGCTTATGGGTTCTGTGACTGCTGTGCCATCTTTTCATTTCACTTTACTAGTTTATTCATTCAATCTGAGCAGAAAATAAACCTGTGGAGTCTATAACATCCTTCAAAAGGGTTCACTTAGCTGCATCAGCCAGGTTGGGCTGAGCTATCAGTCCCCAGCACAGTCCTTCAGTAACCCTGTTGTGTACTTCTTCCTTCTGAATGGTAAACAGAAGCAAACATAAGATTTTGAGGTTTACAAAAGAGAAGCGTAGGGCCACTGCTTTATGTTGTGCCAAGAAAGGGAGAAAAGTCAATATATAACTCAATATATTTAGCCCACACGTTATTTTTTTCTAAGTGAAGCTGCTCTGTTCCTGGCTCTCCCCATGGCTTACTGTGATACCTGTCAGTTGTGCCCTTCCCCAGAAGAAACCAGAGCTCCCCTTTCTGCAAACCAAGGTGCTCTGGGATTTGGATCTTGCATCACCAGAAACAGAACCACAAGTGACAGACACCCTAAATACAATGTGAAAATTACAGCTACGTGATCACACCTCAAAGCACCTTGTAAACTGCAGCAACAGATATATATAGAAACTTACAAGAATTTATATGGAAAACTACAGGATAAAAGGAAGGGCTATTTGCTGTAACAAATGTCGAAAAACCCAGCTGCTCGGCTGGGTTTTTCATCTCCTTTGCTGTGCACACCTGCTTGTGAAATGGTGAATTGAAAGGTGAAGTACTTTCCTAGCCACTCTGGGGGAAACTGTACTTTCTTGCAAGCTCAGAGCTCCCCTCCATCTGATGCAGTGGGAACAGCACAGATCTGCAGGCTAAAATGCAAAACTTTAACATCTTTGTGCCTTTCACATGCCTCTGTTTGCCACAAAATCCTACCAGCTTCATTCAGGTTCTTTGAAGAGGTGGAAAGAAAAAGATAATCAGGCAAATGCTAAGAGGGACATTTTTCAAAGAACAAAGCATCTGCTCCTTCCTTCCAAGCAGCTGAAGAAGAAAGGCTTTAGCCAACAGGGCGATAACTCATTTTCCCAACATTTCCCAACAACTTCCCAAGCAAAAGTAACTGTAAAAAAACATTTTAAACAATCAAACCATTGTTCAGCTAGAGGAAAAAAACCTCAGCAAACCAAAACAAAACCTCTAAAACAACAGAACAGCTTAAAGCATTGCAACACTGAGAAGACATGTTGTATTTCATCAAATCATTAGGGATTGAAAGGGACTTCGAAAGATCATCTAGTCCAGTCCCCCTGCAAGAGCAGGATCACCCAGACCAAGTCACACAGGAACACACCCATAGTGTTTTCTAGAAGTTCTAAGCACTTACAACACAGGGTTTTTAATGAAAGTACCTTCTCCACTGTAAGTCACTATAGAATCATAGAATCAGTCAGGGCTGGAAGGGACCACAGGATCATCCAGTTCCAACCCCCCTGCCATGGGCAGGGACACACCCCACCCTAGATCAGGCTGGCCAGAGCCTCATCCAGCCCAGCCTTAAACATCTCCAGGGACGGGGCCTCAACCACCTCCCTGGGCAACCCATTCCAGGCTCTCACAGTGAAGAACTTCCCCCTCACATCCAGTCTAAATCTAGCCACCTCCAGCTTTGCTCCATTCACCCTAGTCACTGCTGCTCATGTCCAGAGCACAGGTTTAATCCCCAAGCACACATCAGCTGTGCATCACACCTGTTCAGTGAGCAGGCAGCATGGCAAGATGTTTTCAATGTGCTAAACGAACACAGACCCCGGTGTTGCTGGGAGAAAAACCTTGTTTCCCATCCAAGGTATCTAAACAGAGTCTTCTGCACACTCTCATGGCTGAATCCATCCTCATTTTAGCTCATTACCCGAGTGGATATTCCTTCTTTAAGCAACAGTACTAAATAGGACACGGCAAAAGTCAAGAACTGGTTTCCCCACACCTACACGACACACAGTACACACCTACACACTATGGAAACACAGCTTTCATTTAGGTGCTGCTTTTCATACAAGACTGATCTCAGCAGCTCAGGCTTGCACGTTCAGCAAGACTACCCACCTGATCCACCCCACATGTGCCACACGAGCCTCAGCTAAAAGTTAGCCCCACGCAAATTCTGCACAGCTCCCATGAAAAGGATTAAACCAGCTTTCTCTGATGAGAACCATCAAGCAATGGGCAATACTTTATAGGAAATAAGGTTTGGGCCAGGGCATTTCTGAATCAATGTCATTTACTTACAACAAAACATCACATATTTAAGCATCTAGAGGTCTTTTTTTCCTTAATCTAATCTGAATTTCCTCTAAATTATCTCTTTCAGTTTTCCTTTCTCTCCAAGCCCACCAAAACTTCTTCCAAAGTAGCAGACACTAACAGCTCCCTATTCAAACCCCTCTGTGCACCAGAATCAGTATTTTCCCACAACCACCATCTAATTCCTTCTCCATCTTAATTTCTAGCAGACCTGAAGGGTGTGATTAGACACCAGCTTCTTTGTAAAATCATAATTTTTCCTACCTGCTTTAATTTCCTCTTCTAATGGATGTAGGTGCCACCTCTTCTTCCTCTTGTAACTGTGATCTTCTGCCTACTAGTCCACAACTTCAAAGGTTTCTTGCTGGATCATAAATGAGGAAAATGCCGCTTTCTCTCCTCCAAAACCATCCAGCACTGCTCAGAAGTTTGCTCTTGTATCTTTGGAGCCCATCACCCTGCAAGCAGTAGGAGAGATTAGATGAGCACAGCAGTAAAGTACTGGATTCTGCTAATGGAAGTAAAAGAAAGCCTGAACTCTTCACCCTGCGCCTGAGCTCTCAAGAAAAGAGTGCTGAGAGGTGAGAGGTTTAAACCAAAATTGAGCTAAACAGCCTCACCTGGGCCCCCACAGAGCACCAGCTGTTCAATCAGTAAGGGTCAGGGAATGCCTTGAGCTCAGGCCAACAGGTGACCAGAGTAGCAGGGGCTAACGAGGGGGTTGATTGGCTGCAACGGTGACCTCTCAGATCAGCAATAAAACCTGCCTGTGAGAAATGAACCTGTGGGCTTTGGCCAAAGTGTTTCTGCTGTGTCTCATAGCTTAAACATTGTTTTGTGGGTACAGTTCTGCACAAATCTCCTCTCCACTGACCAAAAACCTACACGCACTGGGCTCCTGAGTGTGCTCTTCAGAGCTTCTAAGGAGAGAAAATGGTTTCCTTGAGTTCAGTGTAACTTTACTGCCTCTTCCTGTTTTCTTTTTAATTGGTTTCTCTAATTTCCATAATCTCCAGTTTCCTTCATGTGCTTTTGCACGAGCCCTTCTGCAAACCCGACCACCTTAACCGGCTGCTCACTCCACAAGAGGAGATCCCCTGAATGTGGAGTTTCTGTACCAGAAGCTTTCTCCAAAGACGCAAGCTAACAGGTTTTCACACAACCGCTAGAGAAACCAACCCCAAAAATGGGCAGAACTTAAACAGCCAACCAGAGCAGGGGCAGTCAGAGACTTCTCTTCATCCGTGTAACCAGCTCTGGGTGTCACATCAGTTCTTCAAACAATTTCAATGTCATTGCTGTTACCTCCGTCCTCTCCTCCCCAAAACCTTTCTTTCCCCTTCCCTTTAGTCTCTGAGCTGCTGAAATGCTGCCAAGCGACAGAGTGCTGTCATCTCCAAAGACCTTTTTGAAGCTTAAAAGCAGTAGCTTTGAAATCCCTTCTCCTTGATGTGGTCTCCGTTTTGGACTACCCAAACAGCCTGGCGCCGACACAAAAGCTTTATACTGCCTCCTGCAAGCACAGAGCATTTTCCTTCCCCCCCTCCCCCATACAGAAGCGCATAAGGCTCCTTTAGAGATGACTGGATACATACTAAATCAAATTCAAAGTGCGCGTACCCTGGTACAGCAGCTCCCCATTCCCCTCTGAAATCACCACCATTTCAAAAGCTCCCAGTTCACACCCTGCTCTGAAACAATTCTCATCACCTTCACAGCAGGTATCCTAAGTATTTCACATCCCACTCTCGGCACGAAGATTTTGTTATTTACTGCTGTGGTTGGAGGTAATAAACATTTGATTGGACACAGTTAAGTGAAATTCCTTTATCCAAGAACTGATCAAATTGGCCTTCCCCTCGCTCACTCACCCCAGCGAGGCTTTGATCTCCAGTTTCTTCAGCTGTAGTGAGGAGGTAATATGGTTTCACAGAAACTCTGGCAGCCCATTTCAAGATTATCTGATGGAAAACATTATATGAGGCATTTCATCTGCTGTCACAGGCCACATTAAACAGCTGGATGTATTTGTAGATCACCTCAACACCAGGATTGCATTTGGTCAGATAAGGGCTCTGATAATCGAATGACTACAGGATTTAATACCACTAGTATCTCAACCCAAGTATTTATTAATAAAGTTTAAGCTGTTCAGGAATATTTATTATCTGCATGATAAGCTCAGACTTAGCTAGGCAGCTTGTCTCTGAACATGCTATCAAAGCTGTTCCACCATTCAGTTAATGAAAGCATCCAACTCACAGCCAACAAAAACAAATCATCAAATGTATAGAGTACAAGAAGAAAAAGACAACCAAACCTGAAGAAACTATCCTCCTACAGAATATTCAAAAGCACAAGCAAGAAAGCAATTTAAAAAAACCTAGAAAATAAATTAACGCCCCCCCCAGCTCACCAGAAAGCCAAAGGGAGCTTCAGAGACACGGATTGCTATTTCAAGTCATTTGTTTAGAGCTCACATTGCTATGCAATTATTTCACCAAAACCCATTACAAATAAAAACCTTGTTATTAAAAAAACCCTTGTTATGAGGTTTTTTCCTCGTTATGAGGAAAAAAAAAATCTGAGTATTGACTTTCAAAAACTAACAGGAATCTAAAGCGCAGAGAGAAAAGGTCTTAATTATTGGAGATGAAACTTTTTAACATTACAAGCTGATTAGAACAGCAGAGATTCCTCATCTAGTCTTCATTGTGTAAATGGTTCTCATTTGTATTTTGCTCAGGTTTTACAGTTGCACAGGCAGGTGCTGGGCTGTGCAGTGTTTACTGACTTCAGCTGAGCTCAAGCTCGACAGCCACCCACCACCAGGGCTTTGCTGCCCCAGACGTGGGCTGTAGCAAGCAGCCAGGCTTCCAAGTCCTGAGAGTCCACAATCTGAGTGAAAGGTAATGCAGGACAAGGAATACTTCATGTAGCGTTTTTACTACAGAAAACTACATTTTAACTCCTTTGGCTCCTCATCACACTGATTCACGCTTGGGGTTGGGAGCATTACTGCAATAGGTTTGTGTAGCATCAAAGACAAAGGAGGCTCAGCTTTTGCTGGTCCTATGCTAAGTTATTAACATTCAGTTAGAGTAACGTTTTCACTGTGCACAAGATTCTCTAGGTGCTGATCACAGTTGCAAATCTCATTAGACAACATGGAAAGAACCAGCAGAAAAAGCCAAACAAATGTCTTCCAATGTGACAAAATCTTTCTCTAGTTAGTGCTCTGACCTTGACCACTGCACCATCTTGTGGGAGGTAAAACAGGGTGAACGTAACTCTCTCCTCTTCCTGAATTAAAGTACAGGAGCATTAAACGTTTTTAAATATATTCCACATCAAATTCCTTCTGTACATTATGACAATTTTAAGCACTATTAGGATAGGTTCGTAACATTTGGGCTAAAACTGATTTTAAGCATAAAACTGAGCCACTAGAGTACATGAACTGACCCAGCATGATGCACTTTTGTCCTACCAAACCACTCAATGCTGTGTTGACCTTGTCCTTTACAGGAACATGCAAAATGTGTTAAATCTTTGGTAGCACAAAGTCAACCGGGTGCCACAAACTTTGCTGAGCTGGAGCTCTGAGTGACAGTGACAAAGGCCAAATAACCACCCCAGGGTATTCTGAGCCTTCGCTCTTTGTTCAGAGCGACTTGGGGGTCACGGCCTACAGCATCTAAGGAACAGATATAAACAGATACAAGTGATAAAGCATTTGCTAATGTGGCAGTTGGAAGAAAACAAACCCATAAATTCTCCTTGCACAAGACAAATATCAGAGTTGCTTCTCGGTACAAAATGGCAACTCCTTTGGCAGTGCCCTGCTTCTCTGTCACAAATTGGAAAGGAGGGACAGGAGAGTTTAAATATTAAATTGTCTTTCATCTGCCTCCAAAAGAAAAGGAGAGAGGTTTCAAAATTTATGATCTATTTCATACTGAAAAGGTAAAATAACACAGTACAGCCCCTACTCCCTCCTCATCAAGTGCACACAGGCAGCTAAAACTGATTCAGCTGAAACTGCAGCTACCAAGCCAAGAACAAACATATCTTTATAGAGTTAATAGCTGGGATATATTAATTATAGTAATTAATGGCTTTACACAAGTGATTATTTTAATCCTGATGTAGATATGATTGCTTTATAATACTAATCAAGACCTAATGATAACCAGCATTTACATGAAATGTGAAGCTTGTGATTTACAAAAGGAAATGGAGCACTCACAAAGCAGCCATTTCCCAGGGTTAATTCTTCTCCCCCTAATTTTCCTGTCCTTCATCGTTTCCATGCAACACTGGAGAAGAGAGGACCCTTCCCTAGCATATGCAAGAAAACGATCTACACAGTGTCCATTCAAATTCATTCTACCTCAGACATGACATGGGATGAGCTGCCTGGAGCTTGTGCCTCTTACCAGTCATAATTCCCTGAGCAGAGGTCACAGGTCAGACCCATCCCAGCTTGTTTAGTGCCTTATATAAAGGGTTCAAGTCTGGTTTCTAAATGCATATTCACATCACAGAAGGGATTTTTGCAGTTGGCATACTGCATCCCATCTCAGTAAAGATGCAAATGGGAAGACACTTACTCAGAGCAGCCACTCTCCATCAGGTCAGTGGTTGCAGCATGGATTTTGGGGACACGTCATCAGTTTTCTCTCACAAAAGAATTACTATGTGACATTGCCATCTCTTATTGCTAGAAGCTGGCACTCAGCCATTCTTAGCTTTGCTGCACAAGGTTATTTTTTTTTTTTCTGCTTTAATCCTTTCATCTATTTTAGATGGTTGCTGGCTGTTCAGTGCCAGGGACTCCTGCCAACTGTGCTCTTAAACCTCTAGAAAATCAAAAGTAATTTTAAAATCAAGGGGTTTTTCTTCTGTTGTTTATTCCCCAACACTGCAAAGTTCATGTGCTCCAAATGAAATCAAAACAGAATGATTTTACTTGCCCTCCCTCCAAGCACTGTAAGATAAACAGCAGGATTGTATGAGTCCACGTAAGACCAGAGTAATGTGTTTAGGACACCTATTTTGCTCAAAAGGCACCGTGTTATAACAGGAGCAACACTTGCCCATCTTAGCAAAAACCAGCCTGTTACATGGTCCCTGCTGAGGAATTTTCATCTAAGCAAATAATCATAGTGTCATAGAACAGCCAGGGTTGGAAGGGACCTTAAAGAGAATTCAGTTCCAACCCCCCTGCACAGGCAGGGACACCAGGTTGCTCAGAGGACCAGCCAACCTGGCCTTCAACACCTCCAGGGATGGGGCAGACACATCTTCCTTGGGCAACCTGTTCCAGCATTTCAGCACCCTCACAGGAAAGAATTTGTGTCTCACATACAACCTCAATCTCTCCTCTTCAACTCTGTAACCCTTTCCCCTTGTCCCCTTGCTATGCACCTGTGTAAAAAGCCCTCCCCCAGCTTTCTCTTAGCCCCCTCAGAGATTGGAAAGCTGCTAGGTCACCTGGGAGCCTTCTTTTCTCCAGGCTGAACAACCCCAACTTGCTGAGCCTCTCCTTATAGCCGAAGTGCTCCAGCCCTCTGATCATTTGAGTTAGTCTTCACTGGACACCTTCCACAAGCTCTGTGTCTTTCTTATGTTGAGTAATACTAAAAGGAAACTCATTAATAGTTAACGATAATAGATACCAACTTGTAACCTCAATAAACCCAGATAAACTGTTTACAGAAGTATTCCCAGACCAACTCTTCTCTACTTTAAAGAGCTAATTCTAATAATATAAAGAACAATTATAAAAGTAAGTTGCAGCAAAATAAAACAGCACATTAAAGAGTCAGGCAAAAATTTGCTGTTGTTTCTGTTTGCTGAGGGCATGTGGCTATACTTCTGTATCACTAGTGGCATACAGAGCCTAACTGAAAAAGAAGGTGGATTCCTTGTGCTTTCCACAAACCTTTAAAACGTTTTATTTCCAATACAGATCCTATCAGCTCGGAAATGTCTTCTGTCAACATGTTCTTAATACATAAGCTCTTAAAAACAGACAAAAATAGTCTTGTTTCATTAAACACTTGGAACAAGACATAACTTGACTTCAAAATTGTAATTAAAATAGCATTGGAGCAACCCGTTCTTCATACTGCTCAAAAGGAATTAGTTCCAGACCAGTTTTGCATACACTATTAGCCTGGCTGAGTGTTTGTATCAAACCCTGCACATACCATAGCCATGTCCCTAGGAAACATCTGCATCAGTTTACCTGAAAATCCTAGCATCAAGCCCTACGCTGCTTCTCGACATTCCTCTGCAAAACATTAAATCCATTATTCTGTGATTAAAGCACTTAACTCTGACTTCTCAATGAACAAAGCTCTTGTGAAATCCCACTGTATATAACAAGCTCCAAGCAGATGCATGTGCTAGTTCCACAGCCACCAGACAGCTTGGCTCACTAGTGCTGTTAAGTGAGACGGGGACACTGCCCTGTGATACCAGAGGGGCAACAATGAACCACAGCATCTTTTTTCAGAAAATTTGAGTCAGTTAGTAAAAGTCAAGAAAACAGATTCAGGTCTTTAGCTGAACTACAGTCAGGGCAGTGCTGAAGCCTTGCCTGCGACCCAGAACTAGAATAATACTTATGTTCTGCCATTACGGCTTTTTCCCCTTGTCCCATCATAAAAACAAATGAGCTCACACTGTGACAGTGGTTTTACGCACAAACCCCAGAGTAAAGCTGTATCCTGCCTTTTACTTTGTGGCAACCACAAACCACTCACCTGAATTACTATAGTAAAGAATATTTATCACAAACTACCACATTTTTGTCTGGTTTATTTGCTTTCCTGAAGGTCTTTTTCCAAGCCACACTCCCTCTAACAAAATTTCAATTGGATGGGTCTTATAACTTTGAGAAGCAATGCTACCTTCTACTTAAGAGCTGTAGTTAGTTACCTTGGTTCTTGCTGGCAACAGACTTAGCCAGTCTTCACAAGGTACTGGTTTATTAAGGATCTTTACCTTTCAAAAAGCACAAACGGAATGCTGCACTAAAATCTTTCACCTGCTGACACCAAGTGGGCAAAATGATCAGCAACATGGGCCATTGTCTGTCTCAGTGGACGTGCTCAGTCACCCTAGGTCTGAAGACAAAATCATTAGTGTTGTATCTTGTCAGCTATCATGAACCTAGCCAAATGTTTTGGCCTCAGAGGCTGTTTCTCTCATTTAACCACCACCCTCCATTTTACAACCCAAGTATTCCCCAAACCCCTTAACTTCTGTTTATCAACCTCTACTGCAGATCGACCTTAAGTCATTATCACAGGAGCAGCCCTTTTTACTAGCAACACTGAGATACACTGTAACTTGTCAGCATCGGAATCTTCCCATCCCCACCCCTTGTTACTCTAACTGAATGTTAATAAACGAGTGCCCACTTTTAGGCACTCATTTAGAAGATACGCAGGAAGCTGGCTAGAACACTGCTGCTGGAGGAACAGATTCTACTGTCTTCTCTAGCAGAACTGAAAGGCGGCCTAAATAATGAAGAAACAGCCAAGCCAGCAAACAAAACAAGCTATAGAAAAAAGCTGCATTTATTCTTGCTTTTAGGGGTATTTAAGGCCTCATCTCCGGTTATTATAGCAGCAGTATCACTTGTTTGAACTGATTAAAGCAAGCAAGTTACCCAACCCGACAGAATGCTTCCACAGCTAAAACCCACCTACATTATCTACAGTAATTATACTGCAGTGGGTACACTCAAGACTTTACAGCTTTATAGCAAATTGTAAGAGTGCTCAGCTGAAAATGTGTTGTGTAACGGAAAGTCTTTCTTTAATGCAGTAAAGTGACAAAACCAGACCCAGGTGGGTTTATTTTTTTTAGAGAATTTTAATAGATACATATCAACAGTGGAACTGTTACCATTTCTTAACATCTTAGGGCAGAAGAAACGCTCAGTTTTTACTGATGCTTGTCCTCAGTCTTACAGGCTTGTTTTACTGGATCCATTCGTCCTCACACAAGATGTTTTCAGCATCTACACCTGTGAAACAACGGCAGCGTTAACCATTCAATACTCAGGTTGAATCACCCTAAAGAGTGGTGATTAATGGTACAAAGTCTAGCTGGAGACCTGTAACCAGTGATGTCACCCAGGGATCTGTGTTGGGTCTGGTCTTGTTCAGTATCTTTATTAATGATTTTGATGATGAGCTAGAGTGTCTCCTCAGCATGTTTGCTGATGACACCAAGCTGGGTGCTCTGGCCAATTCATCTGATGGCTGTGCAGCCATTCAGGAGGATTTTGACAGACTGGAGGAATGGGCCAAGAGGAATTTAATGAGGTTTTAGAAGTGCAGAGTCCTTCATCTGGGAAGGAGTAATGCAACGCATCAATACAGGTTGGAAGACAATCAGCTGCAAAGCACTTTGATGGAGAGAGATCTTGGGAGTTCTTGTGGACAAGTTATACATGGAACAGCAATGTGCTCCTGTGGCCAAGAAGGCCAATGGAATGGGATGGATCAAGAGTGTCCAGCAGATAAAAGGAGGTTTTTCTCCCTCTACTCTGCCATAGTGAGGCTACATCTGGAATACTGTGTCCAGTTCTGAGGTCCCCAGTTCAAAAAGGAGACTTGATTGAGCAAGTTCAATGGAGAGCCATGAGGATGATTAGGGGACTGGAACACTTGCCTTATGAGGATTGAGAGACCTCAGACTTTTCAGCATCAAGAGAAGGTTATGAGGTGACTTAATCACTGTCTAGAAATCTATGAGGGCTGGGTATCAAGAAGAATCTTTTTTCACTTGTGCCCTATGATAGGACAAGGGGCAATGAGTGTAAATTGAAGCACAAGAAGTTCCATCTTTACTGTAAGGGTTACTGAGCACTAGAATAGGCTACCCAGGGAGGTTGTGGAGCCTCCTTCTCTGGAAACATTTAAGACCTGTCTAGATGGGTTTCTGGGTAATTTGTCTTAGGTTTTACCTTGACAAGTAAACCTGCTTGAGCAGGGGGGGTTGGACTTGATGACCCCCAGAGGTCCCTTTCAGCCTCTAATGATCTGTACGTCCATGTAACATAAGGGATATCATCAGAAAAACCACTGCTCACCACCAGACAATCTGCCGGTAATTCCAGCAAGTTTTGGTTAGTTTCATCATATGATATCTTCAGGTAAATTGATACGTACTTTTTTCAAGATGCCCAAATCTTCATTAATTATACTTTTGGAGCTAAGAATACACAGAAATAGACACAGAGCCAATGTGAATGTTCTCAGCTAGGTAATGTTTCTGGTTCTGCAGCCAAAAAACCTGGTATTTAACTCACAGAACCTCAAATATTAAAACTCACCCAGATGATTCTGCTACTGTCTCACTTCCTTCCCCAGGATTTGTCAGGAGCTGTAACATTAATCAGTAGAAATCAGAAACAATTAGTACACAGCAGCTGAGATCTGCAAGATATTCCTAAATATAGGTAACAGGAAATAAGTAACTCAGAACTATACACTTTGAAGGGTGGAGGGAAAGCAGACCGATATAAGCTATCAAGTTTGAGCCTGTAAAATATGCTTCTCAAGTTTCCAAGAGCCTATCCCATAAGCTGCATTTTGACTCCCCCTGCTCTACAGTTCTACATGCTGCAGTAATGTTCATCACTTACCTTCCCATTAGAGCCATCTCCAAAGTGCGACCTGCTCCTGGTCCATTTTGCACCACATTTATCTGGAAAGACTAGGCTCTACAGATAAAGCAAAACAGATGGACATTAAATTATGTTAAATATTACAAGAGCACTTTTTAAAGACCGCAACTATAAATATTGCCAGATTAGTTCTATGAGAGATTACTACAACTCAAACTCTCCATCTGTGTAGCTGTATTTCAGACAAAGGAGGAGGTTATCGTCAGTTCTCGCATCTGACGGCACTTCCTATTCCCGGTTATCATCATCAACAGCCAACAACTTTTGTACTTCATGACTTTAAAAATACAGTACCTGTTTCATCCTGAACCAGGAGTTGTAGATTTCCCCCTTTTATAAACAAAGGCACTAGCTGTTGACTTTAATAGTACACAAAACTAAGCTTTGTTTTTATCCAATTTGCTTTAATTGTTAGTTTATCTTCCTTTAGCAGTCCTGTAGTTAACTGCTTTACATCATCAGCATCTATATAAAGCGTGAAACTAACAACTTTGTGCCTCTTAGAAGAAAATAAACTTACCCTTTACGTCAGGACATTTTCAAGCTGCAATAAAAGCGAAAGCAGCATGATTAAAATGTAGTTATTTTGGAAAATAGCAAGTAGTATAATCCAGGAAAAAAAAAAAGAAATCAACCCAGAAAAACCCCAAAGAGCAAAAACCCAACAAAACCCAGAACCTCACCACTAACAGTCTGCTTGTGATTTCAGACACATTTGTGTTGATAACATGAATCGCTACAATATTTTTATCAGCTTTCAGCAGTAATTTTTGTAATTTGCCTTTAGTCAGGAAACCTAAAAATCTCAGCAGCTTGCCAGACTGCATTTACCATCAGGACAATTTTTTAATTGGAATTCTACACTATGCAAATTCTTTGATTGCACAAAAACGGGCTGGCACAATGTTTAACTAAAAAAGTGGCTCATTTGCTAAAAAATAGCTCCATAAAAGCGAAGATGGGTAGAAAACACAGAAATGTAAAGCAGTACCCACAAACAGTCTCCTCTGCAGCCCTCACAGAGCCCTGAGCTTGGCGATGCCTTGTTCCAGCAGCGAGGGACAGGCCTGAGTGCAGCCATGTGGCTCCGGGGAAGGCCGAACAGGCCGCGAATAGGCCTTACCCACACCCAAAGCCTTTTGCCGTGAGCTCGGCCAAAGGCCGACCCAAAGGTAGCAATTCCCCACGTTTACACACACACACACACTGCCGAGCACCTCTGAACTCACCGAGGAGCCCTTTGCGGCGACTTCAGCACAGCTCCAGCCCCTCACGGCCTCCGCCATGTCGGGCCTTCGGGGACAAGAACCGTCAGGAGCCGCCTGCGCTCGCACATCGCCTCCCCAGTGGCCTGTCGCCCCTCAGCCAGGCGGATTTTACAATATGTTATCATTATTTTATCGTTGCCTGTATAACGGGAGGCCAGATCCCGCAAGCTAAGGATAGGCCTCCGCCTCCCCCCCTCCTCCTAGAAGTCCTCGCGCAGCCACCACCTGTCCGGGTCGCGCGGCGGAAAAGGGCGGGAACCTCCCCGGCTGCCGCTTTTAACAGCCGGGCCGGGCCCAACCACCCCGCAACGGGGAGAAGAGGGCGGGCCGCGGGCCGTACCAAGTCCAGGCGAGAGGGGACGGAGCGGAGAGTCCATTTCCTGCGGCGCTTCCGCCAGCCCTGGGAGTGGTAGTATGGGGGGTTCAGCCTTAGGGCTGGGGCGGGCAGCACCGAAGCGGAGACCCTTTCCCCGAGGCCCCAGGAAGGCACAGGCCCCGCTCGGGGTGGCCAAAGGGCGCCCACGGTGAAGGCTGGTTCTGTAACCTAAAATATTAGCTCAAAACTGGAGTAACTCGGATGTTTTCGGTCTGTGTTGATTTGGACAGTTGAAAGACACTTAATTCTCCCTGAACAGCAGAAGGGATGGCTGGACTACAAGCAAGGACACCCTGGCAATTAAGGCTCGAATACGTTGGTCAAAAGACTGTCAAATGAGGTAACTCAAGGTTTCTCTGTCCCCTATCCTCATACCCCCGTTATAACTAAAAATCACACCCACAGGTCAAACAGACCCAGACCCAGGAGAAGCTCTCCTCCTCCTGAGCATGCAGAGTAGAAAACAGGTGTATCATCACTTTAATTTGAAGTGGGCAATTATTTCATGGAATCATTCAGGTTGGAAAATCATTAACCAAACTGTCCCTATCCCACCCACTAAACCCTGTCCCTAAGCTCCAGATCTCCACAACTTCAAAACCCAGCCAGGGACAGCAATTCATCTCCCACCCTGGACAAGGGATCATTCAAAGGCCTGACGATCCCTTCTGCTTTTCCTGTCTGACCTAAAAACTTCCTGCAGTGCAATTTGAGGCACTTTCCTCTTGTCCTATCACTCACTGCTCTAGGATTAAAGTTGTGACCACCAGTAAATATCTGATAAATAACGAATATATCCAACTATGCTAATCTGGATTGTGTAAATGTCACAATTTGGGGAGCTTATTTTCTGGGCAACCACTGAGTTCTCAGCTTGGTACAAACCTGCATTAAGGAAATCCCTTGGCTCTGGGTGTGGATTGGCTGTTACACACTGGGCAAAAGAACCCAGATTTTGGGGTAACACCCACAGGGCCCAAGACCAAATGGAGAAGCAACACCATCCTATGTCATCTATATTCCAGTGAAACTGATTTCAGACTACTTTATTTGGAATTGAACTGTTCAAAGAGAAGTTTCATCATTTCTACCTCAGAACATCATCTTGAACTGAAAATAAGTTTTCTTTTACTTTCCTTTTCCCTGTTAAACACGAGTTACAATCTTCAGAATAAAAAAGAGAAAGGTATCACACTGAAGTCTCATCATCAACACATGTTCAGCATGTGCCCGAATCATTTAAAAAACAAACGAAACTCACCTTTTCAAATGAGCAAAATCTTCCTAAAGAAGGGCTAGTGTGGTCCTATACTGAGTCATGTAAAATTAAGAACCATTTTTACCTCTGATGCATAGAACCTCCAGCAAAACCAAAGCCTCATGCAAGTTCATTTTAGGAAAACACACAGGTTACAGTTCTCAGGATTAGAATGTTAATGTCTGCATCAAATTTCTTCAAGGTGATAATACCTGGGAGTTCAATAAAAGATCATGAACACATCAGCTAAGGGCAAAACTGTCACCCACAAACAAAATTTGCCCTCTCTCTCTCTCTCTCAGCCAAACAGATTTCAGTTAACCATGTTGAGGAAAAAGCATTCACTGACGATTCAATGCTCATTTTTAATTATCAAAACTCAGCAGTTCATGTTTCTATAACTAAGGAAAATCAAAGCTTGAATTCCTGACACCAGCAAACACTTTTCAAGTCTTCTCCATATATCAGCAAAAAGCAAAACCACACAAACATTCATTTACCAAAATAAATCCTCCCTGTAGGTCCCTTCAACGATAAAACGTCCATTTTAATTGCAGCAAAGCTACCGTGCTCTCAGTGACACATGGCTGTGTCCTCAAACCATGCACACACCAGACCCAACTAAGGTGGAGGGATTTGTAAGGCATTTTTACGACAACCTAGGAAAGAGAATCTGTCTTAATGGTTCTTCTCTTCCTCAAACACAAGCCTTTGTCCTATGTCGCTTTTCTTGATTTCATATACTCATTAGTTCTTTTGCATCAGTTGAAGATTCTCTATCCCATTCTGACCATCATACCAGTCAGTGTCCTTTACCAAGCTAAAGCTGTGAGTATGTACATGGAAGCACAATGGTTACCAGCAACATTAGCCGCAGATCCCAAGCAGCTGCTGAGCTGAAACACATGCAAAAGTCCACAACATTGCAGAAGCCTGTCTTGTCTTCACTGACCAGGACATGAGTCACATCTACTGTCTCCCTTCAGGGAAACAAAGGTCATGATGGATTCCAAAGCAGCAATTCAACACAAAGGCTTACTGGGGGAAAGACACTGGTTAAACAAATTTTATCAGGATCTTGGGAAATGGGTTCAATTCTCTTGGAAGAGCACACATTAAAAAGTGAATTATTACAGTGATCAGACATTGCATTCATTTACTCTCAACAGTACTTCTATAAGACATTTACATATATTCAGTAATTAAATATAAAATCAAGGATGAGTGTCACAAAAGAAGGAAATTTTAAGGCTTGAAGCCCAGTCAGTCCCCAGATAACCCTTCCAGTTACTGAACCTTTCATTTTAGTTTTACACGCTGCTATCCTTACACACAATAAAGCAAGAAGAAAAGTTAATTGCAGACTCCTCCTTTTGTGAAGCCTCAAACTTACTTCAACTTTTGAACTTAGTTCAAAAATGGGGAGGGGAAAAAAATATTAAAGTATTTGTTAAAAAGCAGAAAGGAGAAGAGATCCACAGACATTTCAGACTGGCAGAACCTAGGAAACAGGGACAATGCAAACACTTCCAGACTAACAAAATGCAGCAGCCTATGTTTTTGCTACCTGTGATGTGTGACAATCAGTCCTCAGTCAGAATTATCTGCAATCAAAACAAATGCCAGTGTCACACACTGAGCAAAGCTTCTTCCTACCTAGCAAGGGGACACAGGTTAAAAAGCTCAGTGTAACAGGTCAGCCATGTCCACATCCACGGGTATTACACAGTAAGAACATTCAAAAATATTGACATGAGACAGCGATCCTATAGTTTTCCTTTTTTCTTTCAGTTTTTATATATATATATATATATATATATATATATGTAGTTAAACACCACACAGAAAAAACATCACTATAGCTTTCACCGTGGCTGACAGGAAAATTCTCACAAATATAAAAATGGTTTTAAATCATTAGATTTCTTCAAAACATCATACAGATGAAAGAAATATAATTTCTCAGCATGTAACGAAAAAACCCAGCAAACTTAATCCCTTGGGAATTTACACAATTCTCAAGCATTTAACTTTGCAGTCTTTACCATTTCATTCCCTACTACAGCAGGACATAGTATCCACAAAAAAACACCAAGCAGAATTCCTTGAGTGTGGTGATGCTACTTGGATACTATGTGAAATTTCACCATACTAAAACCTTGAACTTGGATTTACATTCAGTATTTTGGAGGAAGGGGATGTGACAGGCCCTTCATGCTTTATCCTCGCTGGCTGCCTACCCAGGAAGCATTATCATTATTACTTCAAAAGGAAAGGTGCTGGTAAGAGCCAGAAGGGCAAGACAATGATACTATGAAATGCCCTGTTCTTTGGATGAACTGTGTAAAGTCGTTTGTTAAAAGGCTCCATGTTAAAAATATTAAAAACAAAAAAGGTCTTCTTAAAAATACAGAGCTTTTCTGCCTCCTCTTTTAAGTTCAAAGCTTGGGGGAAAAGTGTGTTACTAGAATTAATTACAGATTTGCTGTAATAAACAGATATCACAATGCCCTACCATAACACAGGGCCAAATCCACAAACTCCAGACAAATGTGATTGCTTTAGGTTTCAAGTGGTGTGTTTTCGCATCTCTGGTTTTGTATAAAAGGAATAGAGACACTTTCAGAACCTTCACTGCAGAGCCTTTGCCAGTGTCCAGGTTTTGGGCGAAGGAAATCTTGCCACACTGCAGAGTCACAATCGTGAGGATCAGGATGTAAAAAAGAATCATGATTCGGTGTCTGATCCAGAACTGCTTTCTCGGCTGATTTCAATCTGTAGAGATGGTAAATTATCCAAGCGACTCTTTTTTTGCCGAGACTGTTCTTTTTCCTTAATGAGAGCACCCCAAACTCGCTGAAGCTCTGAATCCTCTTCCTCTGGAGATGCCACAGAGTTTTCAGGCTTATCTGAAGTCTTTTCTTGTGTCTTCGGAGCAGACCCTAATCGGGTCCATAAATTACCTAATCAGAAGAGAAACAAATGTTTTAAAAAACAACACACCAAGACTAGAAGGAATTCTAGGAAGTCTGAGGAACCCAGTCTTAAATCCACTGCATCTCTTTAAACTCCTCCTCTCACCTCAGTGTTTGCCACAGAAACTACTATGCTTAGAAACAGAAGTTGAAGCTAAAATATGAGAGGTGTAGTGCAGTCTTGTTCCCATTTGCAGAGAACACTATAAACAGATCTGAAGTTACACTGCACCCATAACACTTTTTTTAGCACCCTGTTTTAAGTGCAGATTTAAAGCAGCCCCCTGCTTTTAAGTTCACATATCTAAAAATACTACTCCTAAAAACCCCAAGCTCAACCTTGTTATTTAGGTTTCCTGTACTTAGGTTTCAAAGCTCTGAACAAACATTTAATCTTGAATTTCACTCAACTAAACATCCTTCATGATATCCTACTCAAATTTCTCTTACACTCTTAAAAATATGAAAGGAATTGCAGTATTAATTTCCTTCACAAAACTGACCTGATTTTTTCTCTCTGGTATCAGAGTAGAGGCCTTTGACATCTTGTTTGGGGATTCCTAACCGGCTGTGTACATCGGATATTGGTTCTCGACGAGGAGCAGAGGTACTACTTGGAGGTTTACTTTCTGGAGAATGTGGTCTTTTTCCCAGTCTTTGCCGCACATCTAGGGACATTTTCAGCAATTAACAAAAATCACGTTTATTCTAGTTCTGCCAGCTAATTTTCTCCTTGTTCACAATTTGTACAACTTTAAACTAGACAGATCTCTCTGCTTTTGTCTTTCCTGTTGTCTTTTCATTTAAGCCTTTCATATTCAGATTTCAGCCCTGGCTGGCAATGTCTGCAAACACAATTTATCCAGATTTCCTATTTCCTGAGAATTAAAGAATACACCCATTATCATGGAATGTGGGTTATTTTCATATAAGTAGTTAGTTTTTCATAGGTTTTTTTGTATATCAGCTTCCCTATATGCTGGGATTCCCAGATTTATACAGAATCTCTGTCCTGAGGAGTGAGCAAATTGAAAAGGACAAACTGGGGAGAAGTAGCAACAGGCAAGTAAATTGGATAAAAATCAATGTCATTCTTTCAATCACATTAACTTAATTTTCCTCCAAAGCAGTCTGCAACTCAAGTCCCATAGTGAGCAAAACTTAACTCTATGGATGCAAAACTTGCTGTTGTACAGAACTCCCTCAGGTTTTTAGTTGTAGTGGAGCACAGATGTGAACAGAATGTTATCTGATTAATGAGTCAGTCACAATTCTGCACAAAGTAAGAGTTTAACATTACCTGACTTTACAGTGCTGTTTATCTGACGTGGCCCAGTATTATTCTGACGTTTTTCTTCTAGCAGTAGCCTTACATCTGCAACTTTGTCTGATGATCCTTTGCTGCCAATTCGATTTTTGATGTTACTGGTTGCTATGCTATCTGCTCGCATGGAATTCCTAAAAAAAAAAAAAAAAAAAACCAAACCACAAAAAATATCAAAAGAATCCATTTATCCATTTTATACGGTCCCTTAAATGAACGATAGTTCTTATGTCATCTTCTATGTGAGAACACATCATGGAAACAGTAATAACAAGATTTCTCTACTGAGAAACACAGGTAAAAATATTACCATGTGTTCCACTCAGAACCTTAAGTTTAGCAATAATCACAGGGGTACCCCAGTATTATCCATTTCAAGACAGGTATCGAGTCTGTCTCCATAAAGCTGTGCCTTTGGGTCACATTTCAGAGCAGATAAGAAACCTCAAAACTTAAAAGACTTGACGTGATAATCAAGCATGATGCTTCTAGTGAAGGAACACACGTTCCTTCAGTAAAGTTAGGAAGGTTATTTTCATAATCTCCAATTGTGATTAATGTGCCCATAAGGAAGGAAAATTTCTTTTTGTCATCAATATTTGAGGGTTATTCTTCTTTCAGAGAAAAGAGGAAGGGGTACATGGATAAGAGAAATAGGAGTTACTTCTCCTTGGCTTAGCTATGCAATGCAAGAAGCATATTGTGCTCACTTGCATACGTCTCTATTCACTCCGCTTTGAATTTTGTTATTATCAATGAGCAGGATTGCAAACACCTGCAGAGGAAGACATTTTAAAATGTTAATTGTAATTAAAAACCTGCATCTGTTATTTTTGGATTTTGATTTAAAATATACACTACAAAATTGTGTGAAGAATTGAAAAGGTAATTTCAATTATTCGTTTTCAAGCTCTGACAGTTCTGTCACTAACTAAAATTTAGAATGCCTTTTCACTGATACCGTCAAAGAGTAAGAAACTTTTACCTAATATTCTTCAGTTGTGATTCAACCTCATCCGCGTACATTGTCATTTTCATGCTCTTTTTGGGAGAGGGTGTTGATATCATTTTCAGTTCGAGATCATAGTCCATTTCATCAGAATCAGAGGCACTGGCACTTGATCGCCTCGCTGCACTGCGTTCTCGGGACTGTTTGAAAGCTTGCAGTTCATCACGGTACTCTACAACAACTCTGTCATCTTCATCCATATCCTGATCTTCTTCCTCTTCTTCTTCCTCCTCAATAGGCTCCTCCGGCACATTTACTAGCCCTGGAGTAAAACAAACCAATTCTGATGAACTGATGTTTAATCATTCACGTAAGTTATCTCAACACCAAGGCAAAACCAACAATATCATCATCATGATCCATTATAAATCTACATTAGGGAACAGATTAAGATAGTCAAGCCTAAGTAATAAAATTCTCTAATCTTTATTGTTGTAAATGTAGAGGTTTTTTCATAGAGCAGAACAACTGACATAGCAAGTATGACAAACAGGCAAAAAACTTTAAGGAGTTTTCTCTCCTTTTTGGATTTGATGCTGTAGTCCCCATGTCCTACATTTGCAGAAGAAAAATACCACATAAAAAAGCAGCAGCTATTTTGGTAAGTAACTTCACTTTCAGACACCACAGGCACTGTTTAAGGTCCTTTCCAGCTCTCCATTCCTCAGCTGTATCCTTACTGAGTTGACACACTGGCATCAGTTACCTGAATGACGATGTTTATAAGGAGGAGTCAAGCCAACGTCATCCCCGATCAGTGTCCTTTTCTTTATCACATCCCGGTGGATTCGGCGTGAATGGTATCTTCGTTTCCTGAAACATCATAAAAAGAATGACACTCTTGTCACAGGAAGGGCCTAAGAAATGAGCCATATCCAGCCCTGCATTAAGCACATGCGATTACCACTCACTTTATTAGCAGACATACATTTTTGTCAGAGAGCTGTTCTCTGTGTTTGGAACAGAAACATTCTTCACTTTCATGAGAAAATACTCCCTTTGCAAAGTCATTGTCACATTCCAAAACATTATTTACACATAAGAAGCACCTACCTAAACTGGATAAAAAGAAATTCTACAAATTATACCAGTTTTAGACTAATTTGTCTATTTTCCTGCAAATGTTCCAATTCCTCTGTCCAATGCTCACCAAGAATTGCTAAGAATCCCCTTCATGCCTCCATAATTGGGATTGCCGTACTTCATGTAATACTGGCTTCGCCTTGCAGCTCCCAGTTCTTTTTTGTCATCTGAAAAAAAACATAAATGAAAGGAATCCCTCTTAGGATATCTTCCAACAATAGCACAAACATAAATAACCAACCAGTCAAGGACACAAAGAGTGAAGGTACGACCGAGTATATCTTACAGCTCAGCATCCCTTCAATCTCCTTCCTGGAGGATACAATTTTGCTGACACTTCTCAATTTCTCCTATCACCACACTGCATAGAACTCAGTTCTAGGGAGACCAAATTTCTACAGATCAGCGTAACAAATCACTGCATTGCACTGTGGCTGCCAGAGGCTGTACTTACCTTATTCATGACCTTTCATTATGGATGTATCACTTTCTACACAGCCCAGAAATTGTATGGATTTTCATTTTACTCAGAAATATCCTTTAATATCACAACTGTATTTCTAGTAATTCCTCATCAGCAGCTCAAATGATTCTCATATTTATAAATTGTGACATTTACTTCTGTAAGATGGGCATCATAAAACCTACTCTAGGGCATTGGGAAGAGTGCCCTGAGACCCAGAGAAAATTTTTCTGTAAACCATTTTCATAGAACTTGAACTAATTTTAACCCAAAAATTAACTGTGAATTTATTGCAAAATCTTAATATTCAATGATTATCAAAATCCCTAACAATTTTGCAAACAGAAATCAGGGACTTCAAGTCATTAATTAGTCAACAAATAAAATTGACAAGAATAATGAATTAATTGCTTGTGGTAAACTGTTTATTTACCTTTAGTAGCAAATCTCATGAACAGCTTGTTTCCTTTAGCCAGTTTATTGGCAGGGCGAAGATCATTACGCAGGAGAGAATCCTCTTCTACTTGGGAGAGCGAATCCAACTTCGGGGGGCAAAAAAGGTATTTTGGACTCACAAATAAAATGAATGAAAATCAACTGCTTCCAGAGAAGCAGTCAACTGATTACTAAGAAAGCTCTTTTCAAATTAGGTTCAAATGAACTCTGTTTTTTTCCCCTGAAAAACTAGTGTGAATTTTTAAAGCAATTTGCCCTAATGATTTAAAACATCTCCTTGCCTTCCTTTAGAACATTAACTCAGATTATTAAATCAAATCATTTTCAAATGGCACCGGGCTACTGACAGAAAGGTAGAAGATAAACAGCACAACTTGGACGCTAAAAAACAATTTCAATTTCTTTCCTGTTTCATATCAAAATGGTTTTACTAAGAGGTTCTTATGCCTTCATATCATGACTGAAAGGCTTTTTCATTTATATCTGCTTCATAGAAACGAAAATTCAGATGTCCATGGTGAGTGTTCATTGAGCCATGCCTGAAGAAAATACTAATCCTACCCATTTTATACTCAGCCACTGAAGATGAAATTTCTTACCAAATATAAATGCATATGCTGCTTCCCACGCATGTCCATGGACAGCCTAAATCCTGTTTGTCTCTTTAAGCACTGCCTTCACTGCTGAAAGGCTCCTGCCCTCCATTATTGTGCTTTCATTGCATGCTCTCAGCAGGAAAGAGCAGCCAGGCTAGCTCTTATGTACTATTCCCACAAAACACTCCTACACAGCTACTCACAACAACAGTGTATCTGCACTTCCTGTCATTTCCCCATTTCATTTACTTGGATAATTAAGCTGGGAATTGCAAGTAAGTATGGTTAAAACTACAATATTACAAAGACTTAACACCAGTCAGAACAAAAACATCTATAACAGTGTTTTCACTTTTCTTTTGTACTGACCTCAACATCACTTGGATTGTCATCCTCAACCTCACCTTCCTCTGTCTCGTCCTCAGAACTTTCCTCCTGTTTTTCTAAGAAGGAAAAAAATTGGGGGGGAAAAACAAACCAAACCTCAATTTTAGTGTGTCAATCGGATTTGATTGTTATTACCTACATCATCTGAAATCAAACTGAAGGTGTTATCCTTTCTTCTGTGCAGCCTAGAGAATAACCAAAACAAGAAACGTCTACAGAAATTTGAAGCCTGCATGAGCGCAGAATAACACTAACTAGACAACCTCTGTGCAGATAACTGCCCACAGCAGTGTACATGGATTATTAATTCTTTGAGAGTAAAAGAAATTGCACTGCATTTCAGGGTATCACAGAGATCAGCAAGGCCAAGACTCGAAAAGTCATATAAAAGCCTATTTCTTCCAGTCTTTTTGAAAATACTGGAAGTACCTGTAAGTATCCACTACTATGAAACAGTTGGTTATTCAAAAGCAGGAGAAAAAAACCCAAATGACTTACTTTCTAAGTGAAATAACAGAAGACTCTGTGCTTCCACAACTATTAGAACTGTGAGATGCTTGCCTTATTTTTTCAGGGTTGGTTTTTAGGTCAGAGTAAGGAAATTGGTATTGGAGTATTTTTTCAAACAGTACTCAAAAAAAAAAAGTGAATGTGGACTGTTCTCAACATACACAGTGAGGGTGACAGAGCACTGTAGAGTCTCCCTCACTGAAGAAGTTTAAAACTGGCCTGGATACGTTCCTGTGCGACTTGGTCTAGGTGGTCCTGCTTTGGCAGGGGGACTGGACTACATGATTTTTAAAGGTCCCTTCCAATCCCTAATGTACTGTGATACACCACTATCATCTGCAAAGATCTCAAAGTACTTCATAGACATAAGACTAAAAAAAACAAACCTCTTTTATATTTCAGAGGTTCCTTATCTTAATCTCAGCTAACACTTAAAAATAGAAAGCAGCAGCTGCTCAAGCAATCCTGAAAATACACCCAAGTTCAAAGAAATGAGTAAAGCACAACGAACCAAATCGAAACCAAAGAACTGAGGTAAACAAATAAGCCAAATTCAAACCTTAAGTTGCATCAGAGACAGCATTCAAGCACTTTTTTTCTTTTCCAAGTAATAAGCTTCTCATGCTTCTTTGAGTAAAGACCAATATTTTGCTTCCCTAAATGCCTAAACGGCCCTCAAATTCCTCTCTAAAAAGGGAATGCAACTAAGCCAGATGATGCCGGTTTATCTGTATGCAACTCACAGCTTAAATAGTAATTGAACAGTTTGTGCTTTATGTAATATCCTACTTTTCCAGATGAACGGGAGTAATTCAGGAGACAGTTTTCATTCTCAGATATGGTATAACGATGACATAAGTAATTTGTAGCCAACATGACTAAATATGTTTATGCTCCATTTAAACAAGACAGTCACTCATCTCCAAAAACTTCATAACAAGTCTTACTTGAAGCATTATCAACATTTGCCCTAAAATTTAAGTCACACGGATAGTTGAGAAGCCACTGCATTGTGGACATAAGCAACAAGAAAACAGGATGAGTTAGAAGGATCCACAAGTTTGACAAAGCCCTAAACACCAAACTTTCTAGAAAGGTTTTTGTAGTCCTGCAAGTATCTGGAGAGACATTGGCTACCTGCATTTTGTCCACAGAGCAAGTTTAAGCAAAATCTATGGAAGAGTTAATAAATACATCTCTTTGCTCTGTACTGTGCAGTACTGTACTTTGAACCACAGCAACTCACCACATCAGCCTAAGAGCAAAACAGTCTCAAAGCAGCAAAAGCTTGATTTTTAATTTACTCCCATAAGAATAAAATACATTTACAGGTAAGGCATTCAGGTACCAGATTTATGACAACGCTAGGATGCACTTTTGCTGCTTCACTCTTTTGTGACTGACCTTTCAGTGTGTTTCTTTCTTGCAAGTATAATGTTGAAATTTAGACTCACTGAATCACTGAGGCTGGGAAGACCCCTAAGATCAAATCCAGCCCACAGACAATGTACAGTGAAGTGATACACTGTCATGATGTGTATTCTAAAGGATAGGGGTGTTTCAAGCAGGACTTTCTTACAACTGCATTTTTCACACTTAGAATCCATCCTCTCACAGCCTTTGTACGCACACCAGAGACTTGTTTCTGTGCAACACGTACCACTAAAAATATCAGACCTGATTATGATCCTGCATCTAACATGTTCAGTATCGACTGAATTACTGCTTTTGGTCTAGCTCCAACCCACCTTTTAAGAAGCAGCTTCTTCAAAAGGTTTCCAAGATGAAAGCCTTTTTTAAAGTGGCAGAATACATTTACCTGAAACTACATGATAGAAGCTCCTTCAGTCATTTAGATTATGCAGTACCCAAGCACAAGTTTAAAGCTTCATTGATTTAACTGTGTGAAGTCTGAATATGCGTGTCTCAATCTACCTTTCTTGTTTTTTTCAGCTGTCTTCTCTTCATTGTTTTCTCTGCTCTTTGCTTTCTCCTGATCAGGCAAGGAACTCATGTTTATCAGAGCCCGTGTTGCTGTCACTTCATCAAGCCAGACCACGTTACCTGTGACAAACACACACAAAAACCAAAGTGCAGTCACGCACACTGCCTTACCAACAAAAGGTTAGAAACACTCTTCTTACACACGACATGACAAAAAGTAATTGGATGGACCTCCTGCAGGGAAAGTCACACTCTTTCACACACTTGCTATGCTGGAAGACACACAACTTTCATGACTTCACAAAAACCACAAGTAACAACTGATCAAACCCTGAATCACTACAATTCATAATCATATGTATATATATTAGAGACTGCTTCCCGAGTGCAGCATATTAGGATATTGAATCAGAGGCAGTGTGTTTCATAAATGTGTTAGCACACAAATGAGATTAAGGGGGAGGGGAGAGCAGAGAAGAAAGAAGCATTGATTTCTTTCCTTTTTCGCCATTGGCAATTTAACAGAACCTTGGACTTTACTGTGGAAATCTGTTAATCTTTTCCAAAAAGCAGGAAAATAAAAGAGAGAGCTCCAATGCTTTGCATTATCGTGTATGCAGGTTAACAATGCAGTTCAGTCTGTGCCCTGTATATGCCTTAAGTATCAGCAGACGGAACTAGAACACACCAATTATTATTAGGCCAATTAAGAGCATTTCATTGATGTTGAAACTGAAAGAGCCAAAACTGCTTAGAAACAGGTCTTGAACAAAAGCTTCCCGCACGGATGAGTTCAGTGCAAATACAGCAACAAACGTAATTCACTGCTCTGCCATTAAGCAAAGCATATTCAGATATCAATATAAATAGAATATAAAATAAAAGACTCTCCCAGAACAGACAAGATTTACAAGGTGAAGGACATCCTGATACTACCTTCAATAACTGGCTAATAACTTTTCCTTTTGATATGTTAGGGGAACTGCTGAAGGGATCAGGGGCTCAAGTTGTGTTCTCCTCTATCCCTCTAACATCAGCAATGGACCAGGGAACATTTAAGAGCCAGCAGCTCAATTCATGGCTCCGCAACTGGTGTCATCAACAGGGATTTGGATTCTACAATCATGGGTCGGTTTACGGGGCATAGGAGCTCCAAACAACCAATAGGATGCACTTGTCACAGAGGGGGAAGAGAATCCTGGGGCAGGAATTGGCAGGGCTCATCGATAGGGCTTTAAACTGGGTTTGAAGGGGGAAGGGGTAAATAGTCTCCTGCTGGCTGATGACAAACACTGGGGCAGT
>JAOXOE010000827.1:786055-811898 GCA_028565055.1 Phoeniculus purpureus
GTTTACTACTGGCTCTGCTCACGCACTCTCCCTGCAAGTTGCCAGCTTCTTGGTCTGCCTTGCTGTACTGCTCATCATCGCCGTCTCTGAGCCCCGCCCGGCCCGGGGGCCTCTTCCCCCCCACCTCAGGGCGCCGGTAAGACGGGGACCGGGGTGGGTGGCTGAGGCTGACGGGGCGGTTCGGCCATCGCCAGCTGGGTGTGGGGTCGGCTGGGGCACAGAAGACCGAAGGAGGGCTGCGGAGGCAGCGCCGTGCTTCGGCGCCGACGTCCTGGGGGCGGTGGGCAGGAGCCGCGGGGCGCTGGGCCGCTTGGGGGCCGCTTGTGTAACGGCGGGAGCCCCGGGCCGGGGGAGCCGCCAGCGTCCTCTCACCGGGCCTTGGGCTTGTGTCACATCGGCAACGCGATAAACGGGTGGGGGACTGGGCTGGGCCGGCGGGGTTCAGCCTCAGTTTGACTTCATTATTTGCTTGATTTTAATGTTTTCTTTAACATTGCTGGCTCTAAGTTTGCTGTGCGGCCTTGTGCCGCGGAACAGCAGTAAGGAGTATTTCCATTTCAAAACACTCAGAAATATTTCCATTTCAAAACAGCTTCTGAATAGCGATCCATTTATTTATTTATTTTCGCTATTCACTCCGTATTTCCCCCCCGCTTTTCCCCGTCTTTTTCTGTTTAACGTTATGATGTTTCCAGTATGGTTTCTGAAGTGCATCACTCCTGGAACATGGCTGTGGGAGCCATTTATCAGAATCCTGGCTATGGACACCCTGGTAAACATTTCTACCTGAAAGGAGAAAGGACAGAGCACAGCAAAGCTGCTCTATTTTGTTTTTTCCCCCTTCTTTGTTTGCTTCTTAAAGGGCTTGTTTTCTCTGAGGAAATTTATTTGCATGATTAGCTCCAGCGATGTAGTTATTTAGGTAAATTTACCCTGCTAGACGAACCTTGAGTCTAGGTAAGAATTCCTTTAGGATCCCTCTCTACATCATCATCAAATCTGGGAGAAGTTTTGCAGTTGGAAGTGTGTGGTGGAATGAAAATAGCTGTCATAGCTGGGCCTAAGCTCTGTGTTGAATCAATAACATGGATTTATAAATGGTTGAGTTATAGGAAACATCAGTCCTTTTGCTCCTAGGTCAGCCATACAGAGTGTTTCTGGGCTCATCTAGGGAGCTGCTGCTGCTTCCATCTACCTGCTGTTCCTCTGCAAACCAGGCAATGGCTGCAGGCCAGCTCCAGGTATGCAGGTGGCCCCAGGACAGGGGATAAAGAACTTTTGTAGGCAGGTTGAGCTGAGATAATATTGAATTGTGCCTGTGAGACTGAATGCTCTGTGACCCTAGAGCGAGTCCCCTCAAAGAGGATTAAGACCTCGGCAGCTTTGTTACCTCCTGCGGTTTGAGGAGTGGCTCAGGGCAGGTGGAATGCGATTCTTCTTTCCCGCTTGAAAGACAAGAACTTGAAATGCCGCCCGACAGTACAGAATAGGCTCTGTGCTGTCAGGGGAGAGGAGCAGCTCAGGGCACGGCAGGCAAACAGACCTTGGTGTCCTTTGTGTGAGACAAATACATCCGGCAGGAGACAGGCTGGCATATCCATCCAGGACAGACAGACCGGCCCCACAGGAGTGCAGCTCCCTCCTCAAATGCCCCCTGACAGAGCTGTTAGCAACTTTATGTTTCTTACTGAGTAGCACAGCATTTTGTAGAAATGGTGCTGGTTTATCAAATGAGCCCTAAACTCAGTCCTAATGAAGATCACTTACTTTTCCCAAATCTTCCTTTACCAAAGTGTTGCTGTGGTGGGAATTTGGGGTTTTTATGAGACCATTCTGTCCTGTGGCTAAAGCTGAGACTCCTGGGTTTTGTTTGAGAAGAAAATTTGTGTATGCCCTGGCACGTTGTGTTCTCTTAATTACCTGTCTGTAAGTGGAGACAGTACTTAGCAATGTGAGCTTGGGCTAAGCAAATTAAAGTCCTGGGTTTTTCGACCAGTGGGGGTTAAGTATACAGACACATCCTTCAATTTCCAGCTATTGCCTGGGTCTCGCATTTCAGTCAATTTTGCTGCTGTTTATATTTTCTCCTTTGCTAGTGGCCACTGGCTGTTTTCCTGCTTCTCTTGCAGAGCCAGCGTTACCTTCGTTCCACATCCAGAACTCTTTATTTTGCTGTTCCCGCTAAAGCTGCCATTTCCTCAACTTGTCAGTCATTTTCTGCTTGTGATTCAGGCTGGGTATCTGTCTGCGTCTCTGTCTCCTCACAGTTCTCATTACTAGCAACAGTTCTTGGTGCAATCTGAAGAGCCTTTTTCTGGCATTTGTTGGTCCTCACCCTGCTGAATTATGTACCTTAACGAAGTCAACGATTAACCTTCTTAAGCTGGTCACTAAACCAGTTTCTGGTTATTAAACTGTTACCGAGACACTCTGTACGTTTCCAGCAAAGCTCTTCCGTGAACTCACTTAGTTGGCTGCTGTTGGGACGGTATGTGCAGAATTTGATTTCTCCTGGAACTTCTCACAGATCTGATAAAAACCAATTGCTTATTGCCTTCCTCTCCCGGGGTCTCATGCTAGGCAGCCATAACAGGAATAACGTGCTTTAACACAACTTCAAAGCGCTCCAGTCTGATACCGTATGTTTTAGCGTAGTCCATACGTTGTAGATTACGGTAAGTCATGTTGTAAGTCATGACTTGGACTTGTAAAAGTTGGAAGGTTTGAAAAATGCCTGAGCCAGAGCTCTTGTGTATCCAAGTGTTTTCTTTCCCATGGCACAGGCTCACTTGGCAGATGGGGCTGCCTTTTTACAGCTTGGCAGCAAAATGCCTATTTTCAAGCAGAGAGTGGGTTCACTTTTATTTTACAGCTGGCTGTATCGTAAATTGTGTTTCTCACTTTTAACAGAAGGTAGAATTTGAGGTTGATTTGACCCAGGTGAAAAAAAAGCTTTCCTTAGATCATTTTAATTTTCCTGGCTTATATGTTTTCGACTCTTTTTCTGGTTTTTTAAATCTTTCTATGAAAGGTTTTAACATTTAAAATAAAAAAGGGGTTTGGAATGTGTTTGTATGTGTGTGTTTCTGCATAAATTATTCACTTTGCTGTCCGAGAGCCAGCACAGTGCTCAGGTGTTTATATATAACCCACTACTGACGCTCTGAACCACAACAGGCCTTTGTTGGGAGGGGCTGTGAAGTATCTGGAAGTGTTGTGCACACACGCTGACTAACGTCTGAGCCACGTAATTGCCTTTTTTAGTTTTTAACTCATCTCACTTTTATTGGAAGTTGGCCGTCTTTAACAAGAGTTATAGTCAGGAACTTCAGTGTTTGGAATTCAGTACCAATTTGATCCTTAAAATTTACCGTAATTGACCAAATCCCTTCCCTTGGTTTTGTTTTATGGGTGGAACTGCAACGTTTGCTGTTTCTGTAGCTCTTTGGGGATGCTGAAGTGCTTAGTTTTGCTTGGAAAAGCATTTTGAGACGTGAAAAGAAACGTTTTGTGTGAGTATGAAGGATTTTGCTTCATTCTCTTCTTGCAAGTCTCAGGCTCTCAGGCTTTCATTAATAATCTGCTTCCTGATTCAGTTATCAGAATAACCCGAGGAAAGAATCTCCTTTCAACAAGTGATGCTCTCACCCTGGTTCTGTGCTGTGCAGGGTCTTCTCTCTGTGTCCTTCACTAGTGCAAAGGGCCATTTTCCTGACAGGCTTTCTGCTTCCTGGCTCTGGGAAAGTACTTTTTTAATCGGTAAACTTTTATAGGATAAAATGCATCAGAAAACTGTGACAAGCCACAGGCTGGTTTGAGCCGATTCACTGTTCTCACCCCTTGGGAACTTTTCTCCTGGAGCAGTCTTGGAGGAGCTGCTGTGTCTGTGCACATCTGGCAGCTGCTCTTTTGGTTCTGTTTGCTTGCAGACAATTGAAGGCTCTTGGGTGATATTTTCATCAACTTTCTTCCTCTGCGGGTCTCACTTGCTTTCTCTTCCTCTACTTTGTGAAGAAAATGGATGGATGGTGTTTACTATAAGTAAACTTTGGGCTTTTACCACTGAAGGACAGGAAAAGAGGATCAGCTGGACAGTAAAAGTGCTCTGCTCTGGAGGATTCCGCTCCCTAGGTTCTTCTGGGACTCATCCCTGTCTGTCCTGCTACTGACAGAGTTTTTAGGCTGTAGAATTTCATCCCGCAGGGTCTTGATGCACTTCCTATACAGATGAACTGAAACAGCTGCAGATACTGGCACCTTGTTTTTTCCCCTACAGGTACCGGTATGGTAAAATAAATCTTCCTATCAAATTAGTAGGAAAATCCCTCTTTTCCTCCCAAGTGCATGTTTTATGATAAAAATATCAAGTTTTGAAACTCTAAAGAAGGTTTAAAGGAAAAAAATACCAACTGAACTTAATTGGCTGGCCCCAGTTTCTGAAAGAAACTGATTGTACAAACTCTTGATAGTTAATGTAGCAGGAATTAATAGTTCATTTCAGGGCATGAAAGGGCAGCCTTCTGCTGAGCTTAGAGGCTTCTCTTTAATTTTAATCTTTTATCCTGTTTTCTTTCCCTTAAAGGAGGGGGAGATGATAGTTGCTGCTGCTCTAAGAACCATCAGGGCTTATTTGCAGTTGTAAGATCAACTGAGGTTACTTTTGCTCATTCTGTTTGACAGGCTGCTGATATTAATTAGAGATACAGATGTGATTAATTAGGCTTTACAAAGCCTTGCCTGACCATTGAAGGTATGGAATAGGCAATGCGAGCTATTTTGCTTTGTGTTTTAGGTGTTACATATCAGGTTCAGTTTGAAGAGAAGAAAACCCAACTGAAGGTATTTTTGGTAGCTGTTATGTTCACTGTTCTTAACCAAGACCCACTTTAGTTTGGGATCACCACCATTTCTTTGTTTGCAAGTTATTTATGGATGGTTTGCTAGGAAAATAACAGCCGCTTGACGTGTGCTTGAGTTTTTCTGGCAGGTTATTTTCATTCGGAGTGGTTAACCTTGATGTGACCCATTTCCTAACCTCTGTTGCACTGCTGGTAATTGGGCATCTTTGAAATGATAATTGATTTCTAAACGAACTGAACTGCACAGTTAAGGTTAGACACTGTTATTTGCAGTGAGATGTTCAGGTTTTGAAAACATTAGAGGTGTTAATAGGGTGCTCTTAGAGCCAGTTACCACTGCCCTGCTGCCCATCTCTTCCACCTTCTATTTTATTAATGTATTTCAGTGGTGTTTTTAATTATTGAAACCACACTAAATGTTCTTCTCCTATAGATTGACTCTCACAATGAGAAAGGGAAATATTTGTAGGGAAGTGATATGATGTTAAGGTTTTTGGTGGAACGATGGTAGCAGACATGGTGAGACTCACAGGGGTATTGGACTAGATGATCTTTTGAGGTCCCTTCCAACCCCTGATGTTCTGTGATTCTGTGAGACTCGTGTACAAACAGTCGGTTATTACTTTGAGCTCTTCAAAATTCATGTATTTATTTGTTTTTTAATTGGCAGTTGCAGTTTTACTTTTGATGGCTGCTTTAGCACAGCACGTGCTGTTTTCATTGTTGTCAGGAATCCGGTTCCTTTGGTGTTAAGCCCCGAAACGTGCAGTTAGTACTTCTGCAGTGACTCATTTTATTGACATTTCGCTCTTCACAATAGACATAAAAAATTTCCTTATTTGCAGTTTATTCTTTGAAAGCACATAGTTCTGTTTCAGAAGTTGCCTTTTCTACGCTCGTTCAGTATAGAAATCAGAAGTTTAAAATGTTCCTGCTTTGAGGTCCAGCTTTACTGGATGAAAATACCATAAACCACAGAATCGATGACTCTTTCCTCACTTTGCAGACAGCTCCCTGATCCTGCATTTGCTCAGCACTGACATATTCACTCTCCAGTACTCCCATCCTTCGCCACTTTTCTCTTTTTAACTGTCTAACAGAATTTCCGGGCTCTGGGGGGCGTGATGCGAGAGCACAGTATCTCTGCGGTGCTCAGAGCGTTGCTCGATGAGTTACACTCCAGTAGCTGTGCCAGAGTGTGGCATTTGCTCTTGATGTACGCACCTCGACACGGAGCAATTACTTTGGAGTTGGTGACCAATGTTCCAGGCTGGCAGTTTTCATTCTTCCCCGTTGCGCTTGAGCTACTTATTAGGCTGACTGTGGAGATTTTTATTGCACCAGTATTAAAAGGTTTAGCTGGAACAGGGAGAGGCAGCAGCAGTTATTAGAGCAGCTTTCTAAATTATTTATTTAGCTAAAACGTGAAATCTGACCTTGCTTTCCCGACCAGCCGGCCGGTGAGAGAGCATTTGGGTTCTTTTTTAACTGTGGGGGGAAAAAAAGAAGGAAAAGTTTAAATTCTTGTATTTTTCATTTACTCAGAGGAAGTTGTTAGTTAGAACTAGAGTCTCCTTCCCTGGAGACATTTAAAACCCTCCTGGCCATGTTCCTGTGTGACTTGGTCTAGGTGATCCTGTTGTGGCAGGGAGATTGGACTGGATGATCTTTCGAGGTCCCTTCCAATCCCTAATGTTCTGTGATTCTGTGATTTACATTGTGTTTCTAACAGGTCCTAACAGGAAGGAGGGGTTTAAATGTGTGGACCATTCACCAACCCTAACATGGATCTGGAACACACATTGATTTGTATGCGCTGCTCTGTTTCACCAGTTCTTTGATTACTGGTGTTATCGAAGCACTTCATTTCATTATAAGATGGGCAGCGCTTCAGGCAGCATCCTGACAACATCCTTCTTCGTTTGCATAAACCCTGTCCAGTTGCTATTTTCATGTGGGTGCTAGAAGTGAAATCCAGGGTTGTTCCCTTTTCTCTCACAAATGCTCCAAAGGCACATTACGCTTCGGAAATTGCAGCAGCTTATAGCATTTCCTAATTGCTTTCAAAGCCATTGAGTTATGGCAGCATATTAAGCAACTGGCACTTAAGAGCTGGTGAGCTCTTACATAAAAATATTAGCCCAAATATTTTCCTGTGTCTGCTTTTCAGCACATTGTGGTTGATTTTTTTTTTTTTTTGGTAGACCCTGTAGTAGACCCGTGTGCCAGTGGAGCTGCAGGAAGCCCCCTCTAAAAAGGAATCACAGTGCTGTGGGTGACACTCAGCTTTGATTAAATGCTGTAATAAAGACTGCATCTGTGTTGTTGTTTTCTGAAGGAAATTCAGAAGGGAACACTGAATGCACCTCTGCTTTTGGTTTATCTTTTGATCGTTTTCCATCCCAGCGTGTGTGTCCACTGTTTTGAGATTTTTAACTAGGGCTCATTTAAGTAATTTGCTGTTGGTGATTAGGAGGCAGAGCAGAATGTACAGATGTGCAGCTCATACCCAGCATGAGCCTTCCCACCACCAGCACTCCTTCTCACTCCTGCCATCTTCTGACTGGCCTCTTTGGCTGTAGCACAGCTGTTCTTGGACAAAGATAGAAGTTCTGGTAAGGTGAACATTTCTCATCACCTTTTCTTTCCTCTCTCCTCTCCATCCTTTCTCTGTGCTGTGCTTTTCACTCTCAGACACACTCTGAGACAAGAGACATTTGCAGCACCTGATCCTTCCTGCTGATAGAAAGTTCCTGGCTTTCCTGATCTTTGCAGAGTGGATGAAAACTGGTTGATGGTGCAGAATAGTAAACCCAGGACGTGATGATGTGCTCTGGAGTGAGCACTGCTTCAGCAGATTTCACTGGGGAGAGCAAGTAGGTATGCGGGGAGGAGATGGGAAAAGGCAGCACAAACAGCTCAGTATTGGATTATTGCTGCAAGACCTCGAGGCTCTTCTCAGCGAGTTGGATTTTCCCCTCTCTGGGGCAGCAGGTTTTGTCAATATTCCTTCTGTTACTCTTAACAGAAGCATTTCTGCCAGTAAAATCTTGAGAATTCACAAGAATGTTGTTCTCCTTGTACCTTGTGGGATCTGCCCTTCTCTGGCTTTTTTTGAAAACGGGAGATCAGATCCCAGACTGTTTCCTTCCCCTGCCCTCTTGCTCCAAACCTGTCCCTTGTTCATCCTCACATCTGCCACTCCTCAGCTCTGGAGTGTAAATGAGGTGTTGCTGCTAGTAAGAGTCAATGAGAATCACCCAGACCTGCTGGGAGCTGAGTCCCTGGCTTAATTAAACGTTATCAGATCTGCACGAATGCTCCCACATTAACCATTGCAAAGCTGAATTCTTTAAACACCCATCTTGAAGCTACCCTTTTCATATGGATTTGGGGGATAAACAGCAGATTGCAAGGAACTGTCACTGCCCTTCTAGTTTACCTGGAGTTAAAAGCCTGTTCAGCCAGGATTGTTGGTAAGACAAAGATAAGAGGTTTGCCTGAAGTTCCTTCCTTGCAGAGCTTCTGAAGTAGGTGCTGCAATGCCCTTTAACTTGGGACTGTTTGCTTTTCGGCGTGAGTGGAGGTGGGGAAGCTGATCCAACAAACAGACTTTGTTTGGGTCTTTCTGCTCTGCAAATCAAAAGGAGATTCAGCAGGGGAATCAGATAAAGTATTTTGGACAAAAATGAATGACTCAGTACATTTCCTCCACATGTGAGAGATCCTCTCCGCGTTTACAGACTTCAGCAAAAGTTTTCTAGATCCCGCAAGAATCAAAGAAGTCTGTCAGCCTCCACCCTGATGCAGTTGGCAGTTGTTTCTGACCACAGGATTCTCAATTCAGAAGCCTGAAATGCCCTAGGCTGTTTCTTAGATACCATTCAGAAGGTAGAGGCATTTGGGACCAGGGACCAGGTAAAGGAGGAACTAAGGCTTCAGCCTCAGTTTTGGGAGAATGACAAGGATGTACAGACTTTGATCTGCGGGCTGCATCACTGTCTGCATCTGAGTTTGATGAATTGGGGTGTTACTGAAATGAAGGTGTAGCAGTGTATGTCCTTCCTAGGTGTGTGGGGAATGAAAAGAACTGCTTTTATGGCTGATCAGTGACATTTGGCTGTGCTAGAAGTTGTTCTCATTTCTTAAAACCTGTTCCCAGCTGGCAGTTTCAGGTTCTGACAAGGTAATGTGAAACACATTTTGATCTGTGCTTTATTTAAGTCATAACCTGAATGTGTTCAATGAACATTGCAGTCATAGAATTGAATCTTATTTCAGCCTGTGATTCTGTTTTGTCAAACCTTTGTCTTGTGTGACCGCCAGCCCCACCCTGGAGCTTCAGCCCAGTCACCCTGTCGTAATAGTCTTTGTTTTCAGGTGAACAATCAGAATAATGTTCAACATAAACCTGTTGGAGAACCTGAAGGTTTACATCAGCAGCCGACCTCCACTCGTGGTCTTTATGATCAGCGTAAGCGCCATGGCAATAGCTTTTCTGACACTGGGCTACTTCTTCAAAATCAAGGAGATCAAGTCACCAGAAATGACAGAGGTGGGTACACAAAGCTCCTGAGCTGAACAGCGAGAAAACTTATATGAGAATCATGTCCAAAGCTAAGGTGGTGGGGTTTTTTCCCCAAGAGCCCTGTTAGGGGAGTGCAGAAGCTTACAGGAGTACTTACTTGAATACTCTGGGCTTGTTTCAAGGATGGGGCTGAATCAACTGACAGGGATCTTCCCTACTGTGGCTAAAAACCTTTCTTAGTCTGTTGGGTCAGGTAGTGTGTTTGTGGAATTTATTATCTGCTAGGACTGTTCTATAATGAGGGAAACCTTGCTGGAAGCTGCTCTTACCCTCCCTGAGTGTGGTGAGAATGGGCCACGATACTGTTTTCCTTCTGCGATTTAAAGGATGATGTTCTAAAGCTGTGCTGAGCAGCCTTCAGGTGGGGCTGGGGTTGAACACGTCTAACTGCCAACAGCTTGCCCCATTGTTGAGGTAGCTGTGGAGGTATTTGTGCTTGCTTTGTGAGCCATGTGATTTCTGTTAAATGGCTTGGAAGTGTGAGTGGGATGGTTTGTATCGAGGTCTACACTGCTCTGGAGAAGTGACAGCCACCAGTTCCTTGCTAATCTGCTTGCTCACATTTCTTTTAAGGACTGGAATACTTTCCTCCTGAGGTTTAATGATTTGGACTTCTGTATATCTGAGAATGAAACCTTAAAGCATCTCATAAATGACACCACAACTCCAGAAAGCACCGTGACTAGTGGACAGGCAAGATCTTCTACCCAGTCACCACAGACTCTTGAGGACTCTGGTCCCATAAATATCTCTGTTACAATCACGTTGACGCTGGACCCACTCCGACCATTTGGTGGATACTCTCGCAATGTCACACACCTAAGTTCCACAATTTTTGGACACCAGATTGGACTGTCAGGTATGCCAGACCGACCTTTGTAAATCTGAATAACTGCCTAATCAAACAAAAAATCACAAGCTTCTTATTGGTGAGAGAAATCTTTTGCTTAGAACACGTTTCCAGATCTGTTCTGAGTATATTCCTGTGGAGAGCCCTTCATTCAGAGGCCAACAGGATGAGGTTTAACAGGGCCAAGGGCAGGGTCCTACATTTTGGCCACAGTAACCCCTTGCAGCTACAGACTGGGGGATGAGAGGCTGGAGAGCAGCCTGGCAGAGAAGGACCTGGCAGTACTGGCTGACAACAGGCTGAACAGGAGTCAGCAGTGTGCCCAGGTGGCACAAAAGGCCAATGGTATCCTGGCTTGGATCAGCAATAGTGTGGCCAGCAGGATTAGGGACAGAATTCTCCCCCTGTATGGGGCACTGGTGAGGCCTCCCCCTCAAGTACTCTGGGCATTTCTGGGCCACTCACTTCAAGAAAGAAATCGAGGGGCTGCACTGGGTCCAGAGGACGAACAAGGCTGGGGAAGGGACTGGAGGGAAAGTCTGATGAGGAGAGGCTGAATGAGCTGGGGGTGTTTAGCCTGGAGGAGACCTTCTCCCTCTCTACAACTACCTGAAGGGAGGTTGCAGTGAAGTGGGGGTCGGGCTCTTCTCCTAGGCAACTAGTGCCAGGATGAGAGGGCAGGGCCTGAACCAGGGAAGGGTTAGATCAGAAAGGGTGGTCAGACACTGGAAGGGACTGCCCAGGGACGTGGTGGAGTCCCCACCCCTGGAAGTGTTTAAGACAGGCTGGCTGTGGCACTTCATGCCATGGTCTAGGTGACTGTGGTGATGTTAAGTCTTGGGCTGGGCTTGATGGTCTGAGATGTCTTTTCCAGCCTCACTAATTCTGTGATTTGTTTGCTAGAAAACCTTTTTCCAACATTCAGGATGGAAAAAAACCTGCAGGTTCGCCAAGGTTAGGCTATACAGTTTTAAATGATTAACCTAACGACAACAGAAGGTAATTTTTAAGCCAACAAAAGTCTGAGCAGTAAAAGCTTGTACAGTGACTATCTTCAGTTCTATCTTGATACCTCTTCAAGTCCTTAATTCTCATTTTAAAGGCAGCAATAAACATTAGAGATCAAATAGCATGTTGCCTCAGAAGAGTATATGTGTCAAAGGTGCTTTCAGGAGTGAGCGTTAGTATCACAAACAGCTACAAATAAGACGGTCACAATTTCCGTGGTGTGAAGAGGCTGCTCTGCTGTGTGGCTGCCCTGCCATAAGCACCTTAGTGTTTACACGGGGATCTCCATTTTGAAAGGTAAGCACCAGAAAAAGCACATGTGGACCAGTGTCTTCAGGAGGAGGAAGGTTAAGGCTCTGTGAGTTTACTTTATTAGAAAGTTCTCTGAAGACACACAAATTCACTTCTAATCAGTGAATTTTTAATTTCTGAAAGGAGACGAATGGCCTCTTCTGGGAGTCAGGAGAGATTAGAAAGACCAGCAGCTGGGATTCCTGTGGTTTGATTTTTAACTTTCTTTTTGCTCTCTTCTCATAGTAAAGATCCTGGATGACTTCAAAGCTACCGATTAAGGGTGATGGTTGCTGCCTTAGTCATTTGTGTGTTGTCCTTATCCTGGGGATTGTTGCTCAGATGCTTTTGTGAAGGAAAACCAACTTTCCTTCTCTCTTTCTCAAAGGCAGAGAATCCCATGAGGAGATAAATATTACCTTCACCCTGCCAGCTGCCTGGAATTCAGATGACTGCGTTCTACATGGCCACTGCGAGCAGGTCGTGTTCACAACCTGCATGACTGTGACAGCGGCCAGCAATGTATTTCCTGTCACAGTGTAAGTGCATTTAAAACATTCCTTCACAGGCTGGTTACTGGATGATTAATTCTTGAGCTGGTTCTCTGAGGTTGTTACTTCCTGATGAACTTCAGTGTTGACCACAGAATTTAAGTACCTGCATCCCTTTACCCACAGTAAAAACCCCATCTTGAGTTATTGAGACATTTGCTGTCCATGAGATTTTTCTGAGGATCTTTTGATCTGTAGCCCTTGCCCACCTTTCCACACACACTGCCTGTGATTTAAATTGCACTAGGAACAAAACAGTCTCTGAATGTTTAAGAAAGAAACCCTATAATTTAGTTTCACTACCTTGTGTGAGAGCTAAGGCTTGACACTAAGGTTCTTCCCTGCTGAGAGATTGGTGTAAGCCAAATGTTGCTTTGCTGCCCTACCCCAGCAGGTACAGACCTTTCATCCACATAACTTCCCTCTATCTTTAGGTTCCCTGACACTGTTCAGTTTAACCTGGAGAACCACTGGACTGAATTATGGGACTCTGTGAAGGCTTAGGAAAACCAGTGGTTTTCTAATTAAGCTGTGAAGTATTGACTTAATGGAACAATGTGCAGTTAAATTCTAATTGTAGTAATAATGTGAAGGAATTTCTTCACAGTGAGGGTGACAGAGCACTGGAATGCGCTGCCCAGGGGGGTTGTGCAGTCTCCTTCTCTGGAGACGTTTAAAACCCGCCCGGCCATATTCTTGTGTGACTCAGTCTAGGTGATCCTGCTCTGGCAGGGGGATTGGACTGGATGATCTTTCAAGGTCCCTTCCAATCCCTAATGCACTGTGATACGATTTGTATACAGCCTTTTGGTTGAGCTTAGGTTTCTGCTGTTCTTTTGGAAGGTCCAAAAGAAACTGTGTTTGCTGCTGCTGTTGTTAAGACTGTGCTTGACTCAGCTCTACGCTGGCCTTTCTGAACATGGAGAATGGCAACTGGGGTGCTAATTATTGCTGTTTTCCCGCAGTCAGCCACCGCATTGTGTTCCTGAAACATATAGCAATGCTACTCTTTGGTACAAGATCTTCACCACAGCACGGGACTCTAACACAAAATATGCACAGGACTACAACCCTTTCTGGTGTTACAAAGGAGCAATCGGAAAAGTCTATCACGCTTTAAATCCCAAACTAACTGTTATTGTTCCAGATGTAAGTACCGCAGGAGTTTTGTGAGTTACAGTGGGTAAATGCTCAGTTCTGCTTTAACTGAGTGAGGTTCTGTTCATGGCCTGGCAAGGAGATTGGACTAGAAGATCTTTTGAGGTCCCTTCCAATCCCTAATGTACTGCTATACTGTGTAATACCAACTGCTGGTTCGTGATGCAGTACAAGAGCTGAGACAGGGCTGGGGATGCTTTATCCTGGCAGGAGTCGTGGCTTTCATGGCATCTCCATGTGCCTCACAACCTTTAATAACTTAACATTTTACTGCCAGTACATGGAAAGGGGGTCTCTAGGCCAGATTTTTGATACGAGGAACACTTTTGCCTCTTTGTGCCACAGTCAGGGATCTCTTTCATTCCTATGCCAGCTGTGCAGGGTGGGGGGAAGTTGATGGATGAAGTAATTTCAGCACTGATCTGATAATGATGGCTTTAATATAAAATGCCGGCTATTGGTGGGTTGTCAGTAAATGGTTTTAATTCTCCGTGCAGGATGATCGCTCGCTAATAAACCTGCATCTCATGCATACCAGTTACTTCCTTTTTGTGATGGTGATTACAATGTTCTGCTATGCAGTTATTAAAGGCAGACCAAGCAAGCTGAGACAAAGCAATACAGAGTTCTGCTCTGAAAAGGTGAGGCTGTGTAATAACAACGTATCGACTGATAAGAGAACAGGAAACCTCCTTTTCTTACGCAGTACAGCCAGGTTTTTCTTAATCTCTGGAGATGTAGATTTAATTCTACTTCAAAGACAAGGGGATATGTTATTGTGGACAGTACAAACGGGTGCTGCACAAAACATTTCTGTGCTGTGTTATCCTTAGATTTCTCTCCGGCAGAAGTGGATTATTGCCGATCAGTAAGTGCTGTAATGCAGCTCTTCTGCTGCGCTTCTGATGCTACTTGCACTGCTTTGTACAAAGCATTGATTAGATGGCACCGTGTACTTTCTCTCTTACCACAGCAGGCTGAATACCGTGAATAAAACGTGATCCTTAATTGTAATGTTGGTTAATCAGAAAGAAGTGAAAAGTGACAAAGCTGCTGAAACAGTCATTAGTCAGTACTCTGTGCTTTACTTGGAGGATTAAATATTGAGAGTATTTAACAGGGAAGTAAGAAGGTACCAACATTTTTAACGATATTTTTTGTAGTATAAGCTGTTTTGGGGTTGAGAAGGAACTTCTTCACAGTGAGGGTGACAGAGCACTGGAATGGGCTGCCCAAGGGGACTCGTGGAGTCTCCTTCTCTGGAGGCGATTAAAACCCGCATGGATATGTTCCTGAGCAACTTGGTCTAGGGGATCCTGCTGTGGCAGGGGGATTGGACTAGATGATCTTTCCAGGTCCCTTCCAATCCATAATGTTCGGTGATTCTGTGTTGTTTTGGGGGTTGGGGTTGGTTTTTAACGGATAATGCAAAACACCTTCCGACTTCCTTGGTTTCCTTTCCAAGATAGACCTCTCAAGGTTCTTTGAAAAGGCAAAGGACAGGTATGCCAGCTGTGTGCAGATGAGTAATATCGCTGCTATGGGATTAAGAATTTGACTTTAATTAAATGTTTTCTTCTTTTTTCATTCAGGTTGCTTTGTCAGAAGCATAATCCATCCTCTCCTTTTATCGAGAATGACTGAGAACCGTAATCATTGCCTGCTGAACCCAGAATGGGTCTTTAACACTCTGTGAATACATTATCTTGCAATGTTGGTTATTCCAACCAAAGACATTTCAAGTGCCTGTAATTGATTTGTACATATTTATAAAAGTATATCCCCAATAGGTCAGACGATGCACTTGTTCCGCATTGTAGTGCGGCCAGAAACTTTCCAGTCTTTACCTGTGGACATAGCAGAATGTTTGTGTAGATATGGTTAGTGAAATGGCTACGTATAGTCAGAGCAAGATATTTTTGTCTAGCTGCATCTGGGCAGGTTAAGATGCCTTTGCAAGTGTTTCCAAACAAACCAACAGATCTTACTGGTTTTCTTTGCCCAATGTACAGTGTGTTTGAAACCGTTATGCACCTTTGATATAATACTGCATTTCCAAAGCCACCAATCTACTACATGGATTCAATGTGTATTTGTGTGGCCTAATACTTTTCTTTCATCCGCTCCTTGCTTGCAAGAAAAAGATATCAGTGTTTTTAGATTTATTTTGTTTTCTTGAAGAACAACAACTACATATTCACGTTTTAATAGTGCTGTATTTAGGAGAAACTTGTGCTTCTGTTCATAGTAAAAACAAAATGAAGAAGTGAAGTCCCATTTTTTAATTGAAAAGTGCTGAGTTGGATTTACTTGTTTGGTTTTTTTTTTTTCACTTGGCTTGCTGAATGCCAGAGAATCAGTCAGCATAGAGACTATCTGGAAAACTTTCCGCTTGGCCTCCCATCTGCATCCCTCAGAGCAGGATTGTCAGTCTCTGCTGCAGAGCAGCTCTCTGCAAACTTACTTGTTCTTTTTCTGGAAAGTGAAACTTCATAAAAAGCTGTGGTGTGGTAACAGTGCGGTGGGACTGTGCACAGCCCTGGGCAAGTGCAAATAATGAAAGGAAAAAAAAGCCCATAGTCTGGTATAGAGCTTCACTTTGGGACTTCCCAACCATCTCTGAAGGGCAGCTGAAAATGACTCTTTTATTAGTGCTGTCCCCTTTCCATTCAGTGCTGTCCACAGGGGAAATGGCAAGGAGAGGACTAGGGCTGTTGTGATTAAGGTCAAAGAACCCTCACAGTATAAAACTCACTCTGTTCTGTGTCCATTCTTAAGTCCGAGGTTTTGTTCTGCACCACTTCTCCCTCTCCTATTTTCACTTTTGCTCTTTCTTTCTGGCTTCTCATTGAGTAACCACCTTAATTTTCAGGAGCCAGGGTTTTCCTGCAGACATTTCCACCACCACTTTTAAAATCTCACTGGTTGCCTTAACTGACCTTTCATCTTGTCTTTCAGCTCTCTGGTCAGGTAACTTGATGTAGGGCTGCTCACAGACACACAAGCTGCTTTTTTTCCTACTCCTTTTGCTCTAAGCTCCACAAAAGAGGAAACCCAAGTAGAAATCTCAGAGTCTCCGTTACGCTGGCGTAAGATTCTTCATTTGTTACTGTTGAATGGTACCCTACTGGTGTTGGGACTTCAGCAAGTTCACCAGCCTTCGAAGCATTTGAAGCAAAACAGTGACCCTTGTTCAGAACCTGTTTCCTTCATAGAATTTCAGTTTTTTAAGTGGTATCAGCTAACATGTTTTTCTGCAGGGATGTTAACGCAAAGCTTTAGACACGGCCTAGTGTGAAGTCTAGGGATAGAGTGAAGCTTCCAGTTTTTTCCCAATGCTGCTATGGGCTAATAGGACTTCACTGGGGTGAATCAGTGAAGTGAAAGCAGGTAGATGGCTTCTCCTGTCCAAGCTGTTCCTAATTCACACGTACCCAGCCTTCTGTGTTGATACTGACTTTGAGAGTTGCCTACGAGGGTGGCTTGGTCTGGGGACTGAATCCAGGAGGTGGATTGGAGTGATGCTGCAATTTCTGGAGGTCCCCACAAAACACTCAGCAGAATGCAGCTCCTTCAGAAAAGCAAAACCAAGGCCTTTCTGTTTCAGAAAATTAAAACTAAAGCTCCAAATGTTCTAGTGTTGGGGAAACCACCGTTTCGGGGGTTTTGTCTGGTTTTGCTGTTTGAAAGGACCCCGCTTTGCAACGTCCTACTCCCTGAAGTACCCAGAAACATTGAGTGCAACCCACGAAAGGGCAATGTTCCCGAGTTGTGTTTTTGGCCTTAGTTTATCCCTGTGCCCCCCGTATTGCAGCGAGAGGTCCAGGTGCCTGCGGGGTGAGAAGCTGTAATACTGAGGACTGTTGGTCGTTCCTAGGCACAACGTACAAAAGTTAAGTGCAGCCAAACCGAAGAGTAAAACCTTTAATATTGAAGTTCAGATCATATTGATCTTTCCTTTTTTGTTTTTTTGTTTTGGTTTTGTTTTCTTTTTCTTTTGAACTATGACTTGAATCAGTTTTGATTCTATTTGTACGTGTTTTCTTGTTCTTAGAAAGCTGCCTTTTTCTGTTGCGTTTTCCCTTTGGCATTACATAGAAAATCTGAGCCTTGGTTTTCAACCCTCTGCAGGTGATTGTAGGGTGAAGATGGCTTTTTTGTTTTGTTCTTACATTTCACTTGTCTTGTTGCATGATGGTTACTAGCTGATTTGACATTTCTCTCCTAGATTAATTTTGTGTTTGTAAGATGTGCATATTGCTTTGCAGAATAAAAACAATGAAGTTTATTCGGTTGCCTTTTCTTTCTGCTGCCCAGATGCTGAGAAGGTTTCATGAGTGACCTTTGTTACATGGAAATTAGAAGTTGAAGTTGGCTGGAATTTCAAACGCTTTGTGTTCCTTGTGTAGATGTTTCTGCTTTACAAATCTCAGAAGGGTAACTGGTGCCCATCATGAGAAACAGAGTGTGTGACCAAAACCCCTTTCTCCTATCACTGCTCTTGGATGATCGTTGTGCCCTCCACCTCCTCCTTGCTACGAGAGCTGAGTAACCTGCTCACTGAATCCTGAGCAGATCCTGAGAGTGTTTCAGAGTTGCTGCAGGACTCACCTGGATGACTGGTGAAATGAAAATAATCTGACTTGTTAAATTCTGTCTCTGGTTACTGTTCAGCTGCAAGAGGTGGCACCTGTATGGTTTTGGTGCTCAACAGAGTAGGGAAAACACTGTTTTGCTCGTGGAGGCTGGGACACAGTGTATTTGACCACTGCAGGAGGTCAGCCTGTTCAGCTTCTCTGATAAAAGCTGTTCAAAGCATCCAGGTTGTGCCTGTTCAGATTTTATTTGACAGGGGAGAGGAACTTTGAGAATTAGTAAAAGAAAAAATGATTTTGATAGACTGGGTTTTTTTACACATCCCCTCGAGCAGATCTGTCTTGTTCTGAAATGTCTGCCCTGAATGAGCAGCAGTGCCCTGTGGTAGCAGAGTCTCAGCTTGGTGTGAGACTGTCACTATTTGTCCCAAGTTACTGATGATAGGACAAGAGGAAACGGCCTCAAGTTGTGTCTGGGGAGGTTTAGATTGGATCTTAGAAAGAAGTTCTTTCCTGAGAGAGTCGTTGGGCACTGGAAGAGGCTGCCCAGGGAGGTGGTGGAGTCACCATCCCTGAAGTGTTTATAAACCAAGTAGCTAGAGCAGTTGAGGCCATGGTCTGGGGGTTAGCAAGATGCTGGGATAAGGGCTGGACTTGATGATCCTGGAGGTCCTTTCCAGCTGAGATGATTCTATGATTCTACTTCAGTTAGCAAAGGTGGTGTCTTTGGCCTCCTGAATTCTGTCCCTTGGCCAGCAAGAGGGAAGAGAACAGCAGTTGGACACGTATTCACTTGTTTTGTCTTAGACAAACTCTCGTACCTCAAACAGCCGCGGTTTGGCAGGTGCACAGCTTTGTTGAATGAGTTTCAGAGGAGCGCAACTTCCTTGAAGAAAATCCTTTTCCTGCATAGGGTTACGCTTGAGTAAACTCACAGGAGGATCAACGGTGAGTTCCCGCTGGGGAAAAAGTACTTGGCAGATAAATATGTGATTGAATTCATTGTGCTGTAAAGGCCTTTGGCATGGGGAAAGTCAGGCAATTTGGTGATACAGCCATAAGATGAGGAGACTCAGGGGGTACCTTCTCCCTCTCTACAACTCCCTGAAGGGAGGTTGTAGTGAGGTGGGGGTCACACTCTTCTCCCAGGCAACCAGCGACAGGATGAGAGGGCAGGGCCTGAAGCTGCCAGGGGAGGGTTAGGTTGGGTGTTAGGAAGCCCTTCCTCAAAGAGTGATCAGAGCCTGGAGTTGACTGCCCAGGGCAGTGGTGGAGTCCTCATCCCTGGAAGTGTGTAAGGACAGACTGGATGTTGCCCTTAGTGCCCTGGTGTGGCTGATGTGGTGATGTTAGGTCATGGGCTGGGCTGGATGATCTTAGAGGTCCTTTCCAGCCTCCATAATTCTGTGATTCTGTGAAGTCAGGTGCTGTCATGGCTCCCCCTGGCTCTTGATACTATGAGCACCTTAAAATGAGGAGTTTTAAGCAGGTGGTACAACAGAGGCAGGGAGTGGGGAAAGGCTGTTGGTGGTTCCTTTCAAGTGCTGGACGGGTGGGGTGAGCAGAAGGGCTTTGTTTGCTAACGCTGCAATCAGGATGTTTGCTCTTAATAACGATGTTTGTTAACAAACGAAAATGAGGGCGATGAAAAATTATGTACAGTTTGCTCATCTGGAAAAAAGCGCCCACGCCGTTTTTGCAATCGGCTTACAGGAGCGTTAGCGGGCTGCTGCCCGTCGGGACGAGCGGCACCATCTGCCATCAGCGATGGCATTTCTGTAATCGGGCACTTTGTGCCAAATATTGTGGTATTATGTGAACGCATTGCTGGAAACAAGGAGCAGCATCTGTCTCCTCGCAGCAGCTCTGCTGTCTTCCTACAAGCAAGTTGCCATCACCTGTCTTTTTAAAACAGAGATTCAAATAATGTCCTCAAAAGTCAATGTGCGTGAGGAGTGTGCTGGCAGTTAGGGTTGTAAATGCCCCTTTTCCCTTCACCACTAACCAGAGCTTTGCTTTGCTTGGGATGATTTGCCTGGCAGAGGGAGAAAATAAATCTGCAGGTGAAGGTAGGAGCTCGTGTTCCTGTTCAACTCATGCCACGTGTTTTTCTGCTGGTAACCAGCTAGCTCAGCCGCTTCCAGATCCGGTTGCTGAGCCACTCAAATGTCCCCCTGGAAAGCCCCTGGGAAGTGGCCCACACCACAGTTCCTGTTGTAGCCTCTGCCTGGGTGTCCTTCCTTCTTGAGCGTAGCCTTAGGGACTGTCCCTGAGGCACCTGCTTCCCACCAGAACCAGTGTGCCCTGCTACCTGTGGAAGGTGGTTTTGTACAGGCTGTTACAGAAACAGCTAAGACCTGAGCAGAGATTTCCTTGTGCTGCTCTGTCATAGCTCATTGTTAGCTCCTTGCAACAGGATTCCTACACATTGATCAAATAACAACTCAAGATTGAATCTGTAGATTAAAAAAAACCCCAGAAAATAGTGGGGCAGTCCCTGGAGCATTATCTTCACAGACCTCAGTAATGTTTGTGACACACTTCGTTATCATTTATCCTCTGAAGAATTCTCTTCTGGTAATCTTTACAGTGAGAAGGGTGGCCACATCCTCTGTGATCTTGGTAGGAACGACCCCATGGGGTTGTTTTGCCTGTGGGAAAGGGCAAGATCTCAGGTAGGATGAATGAAAGCTGGATGAATCCACAATGTTCTTGTACCCACCTAACCCCACAGCCCTTTGTGAACAGAACTGTTACCTCCTATCAGGCACTAAGTGATAAGGAACATGATGTGTCCCACAGATGGGGCCACGGCTGTGCCGAACTCCTCCCAGGTGGGACTTCCCCCCTGGAATTCTGTTGCCCCTGGACTCTGTCCCTCTCTTTCCTTTTCCCTCTCTTTCTTTTGGCAAAGTGTTTGTGGAGCAGTTTGGGCTAGGTAACTACCTGCTGTGTTCTAGAAGGTTCCAGCTCAGGGGGTCACGAGGCCAAGGGAGATCCTTTGGGGTTTTGCTGGGTTACTGCCTGCTCTGTTCTGGAACGTTCCAGCTCAGGGGGTCACAAGGCCATGGGAGAGCCTTTGGGGTTTTGCTGGGTTACTGCCTGCTCTGTTCTGGAACGTTCCAGCTCAGGGGGTCACGAGGCCAAGGGAGATCCTTTGGGGTTTTGCTGGGTTACTGCCTGCTCTGTTCTAGAAGGTTGCAGTTCAGGGGGTCACAAGGCCAAGAGAGATCCTTTGGGGTTTTGCTGGGTTACTACCTGCTGTGTTCTGGAACATTCCAGCTCAGGGGGTCACTAGGCCAAGGGATCCTTTGGGGTTTTGCTGTGGTGGTCAGACCCAGCCCAGCTGAGGCTCGTTGGGAGCTGGGGCCCACAGCTGATGCTCATCAGCCTCTGACTGCCCCTCAGCTGGGCACTGGGAGGCTGTGGTTGAGCTGGGGTGTCAGCACCCACCACTCCCTGCTGCTCCCCACCAGTGGGGTGCCCTGTCTCCTTGAGGTGCCCCAGAGAGGTTTCTCAGGCAGCAAATGGATGATTCAGGGGTGATGGCTCGGCCCTAGGAGTGACCCCTCGGAAGGGAACAGGCCGCACTGGAGCTCCTGGATTCTTCTGGCCCTGGTGAGTCCCTGCTTGCCTGTGGGGAGGGTTGGGGGGCTGCAGGGGTGCTTCTGGGCCAGCTCTGAGGGGTTTGGGGGATTGTGGTGTGTGGGCTAAGGGCTGCCTACAGGTCTTGGAGCAGTGGGGGTGGCTGCAGGTGCCCCCAACCTTTGAGCCTCACGCACCCCTGTGAAAGCTGGTTGGTTGTTCCTGGTCAGGGAAGGAGCGGAGAGCTCCCAAACGGCAAAATCTTAGCGAGACAGAAAACGTGTGAAGACCCTAAAAGCTGGGGAAGGGGCTGTGACTTTAAGAGGCTTTGCCGGGAGAACCGAGAGCGGGGCTGGGGGGGTGTCTTGGCTCTCCCCGGCTGCACCACTAGATGGTGGCAGTAGCTCAGCCCTGGGGCTGCTCTGCCGGGGCCGCTCCCGCACCCTCAGCCGAGCACTGCGGGAGTCGGTGCGGCTGAGCGGCTCTTCGTCCTGCGGGGGCCTGGGGAGGGGGGCACACGGGCTCCTTCAGTGTCCCTGATCGTGCGGGGAGGGGAACATCAGCTCCGGCAGAGCCACACAAGCACAGAAGGAGGTGCCGGTCACCTGGGCTGGTACAGACGGGGCGCTGTGTCTGTCGGTCCATGCTGCCGTCCCGTCCCTTCAGCCAGGGCTCCTGGCTCTGCCGGGTGCTCCTTTCCTTGGGGGAAGTAGTCCATCGAGACACCCCACAGCCCTCCTAAACTTCGACACCCCCCCAGTTCCGACACTGGCTATGGTCTGGAACTCCCCCAGTGGTGTGGGATGGACACGGTGCTGTCCCCAGGCAGGTGGCTCAACCTCCTGCTGCCAGCAAGGCATCACGGTGTCCTGACCACCACCCAGCTCCTGGGCCTGACTTTCCCCTGAAGGTGCCTAAATGTTCTTTGGTGAATTTGGGCTGTTCCTATCTCCTATTTGAAATAAAACCCCGATCCCTGCGTTTGCTGCCTGTGGTGGTGAGGGAGCTCTTCTTTCTCCCCTTGCTCTGGCTCTTGCCTGAATGAAGATGAATCTATGAAACTAAGCTGCTGACTGCATGACCCCGCAGGCTATTGGCAAGGGAGGCAGATTCCTGGCAAACCCCACTGCACTTGAGGATCCAGGAGCAGAGCCTGCTCAGGATTCTTTCTGACACTCCACGTTGTGTGAATAAAATTGTTTGTAGGAATCGAGGAAGCCTCCATCACAGGGGATCTCCCTGCCACAGATGTTCTGCTCTCGTAAGAGTGCTTTGCCATTGCCAGAGCATTGTGATCTACCTGGTATCACTACAGTCTTTCTACAGGGGTTAATGTCTCTGCAGAATTTAGTTTGCAAGAAAGGATGTGGACTAGTACAAAGCAGTTTCTCAGCAGAAAGGTTCTCTCTAGTGAGCCATTGCCCAGGCAGGACTGTACATGCCTAAAACAAACCAGACACAGTGCAGGGGGCAGCCTGTACCCTGGCACACAGGGCAGCTGTCATCTTCTCAAAGCCTGGGCACAGCTGGAGGCCAGCACAGACCTCACTGTCAATGAGGGCAGCTTGAAGGTTGCTATGTTTGAGCTGACAGCCTGGAGGAAGGAGTCTCCTGCTGTCCAGGGCTTGTTGGAGCCCAGCACTGCCAGGACTTGCCTGCTCTTGCTGGGCGGCAGTAGCTGAATGTGCTGGGGCAGATAATGGCCCCCTGGAATGGTCCCCCTGACAAAGGGGAAATACTTCAAGAAACATTTCCGCGTTGTTTAGAGCAGATTTCCTGAAAACTGGAGGCTAAGTGTGACCATGCACTGAATAATACAACCCTGGGTTGATGTGCCAGCTACTGCCACATCAGAATCTCCCTCTGAGTCATTTGCTGCATCACAGCAGCAGATGGAACTAAATTTGAGCTAAATTCATGGTGCTGGATAATGAAGTCCAGGCTGCTGTTCCAGGATAGGATGGAGAGGACATGGTAGTGGTCCCCAGCAGACAATGTGCAGGGAGGGTGCTCACAGCCCTGCTGTAAGGGTCAGAGGCTTCTCCTGTTGTCTGCCATCTGCTGCTGGCATCTCCTCTAAACTCTCACAAGCGCTAAGTGCCTTGAGGTCACCTGGTGCTATGCTGATCCATTTGCCTCGTGAACATCTTGACCATCAGATCAGAGCTGAGTGAGCTTCACCCAGGTGTGAGGAGCATTAGCCATTGGGGTGGGAATGGGCATGGCAAATGTTTGCCTAAGGGCATGAGCTGCTGTGTATGGATGGTGTCAGTATTCAAGATCACAGGCAGTTTGCTGAACCCAATGTTTCTGGTAGTGTTGACTCCTTCCATGTGTGGCCTATAACCTGCTTTGAGCAGTAGGTGTGTGATGTTCATTGACTTGCAGGTCAGAAACCTCAGTGACTTTGAGAGCTGCTGCTTCCCCCATGTGCTGGTGAAACTTGGACACTCTCATGCCTCCAGGTTTTTGTTAGCTGCCATGCTTAGGGCAGGATGATGCCATGACTTGCACTGAGAATATTTCTCAGAGGATCTTCAAAGGCAAAGACCATCTGTTTGTCTGCTGGCATGGTCTGTGGGGGCTTTTAGGATGGAGACAGCTCTGCTGTGGTGTGAATGGAGTAGGAGCTGCAGTTGCTGCTCTCATTGTGAGGCCCATGGTGTGACTGCAGGAGGGCCAAAAGCTCACAGCTCTGGAGGAGCACAGTGTGTCTGTGATTTTTTGCCATATTTCATGAGAGCAGTTTGCCGATATTCATGTTGTTAGATACAGCACCTTCTGGAGACATTATGTTTCAATGTGGGACAGGCTGGGAGAGCCAGCAGCTGACTGGTGGAGGGGTCTGTCTCTTCTGGAGCTTCTCAGTTAACACAACTTTGCCCATAGTTGTGCCATTGACTGTGCAATCGAATGGTACCTGGCTGCCAAAAGAATGTGGGAAACATCCCTCTCTACTGCCTGTGACAAGAGCGAGCTCTGGGCATCGTTCTGCTCATTTCTCCTAAAACAGGGCACTTCCCACCACAGCCCTCCAAGGTTTCTGCTGTTACAGAAAGCTGCCAGTAAGATTCAGCCTTGGCCATGGTTGGGCATGAGTCCACCCCTAGAAACAGGAAACCTACCACAGAAGTGACCATCCACCATCTCATTAGCCAAGCTTCTCCATGCTGAGCCATGAGTGGGGTTGCTTTTCCCTCTGGCACATGAAAGTCTTTCAGTTGGTTGTTTATTCTAACCTGCCGAGAGAAGAGGCCAAGGATGCGGTGGAGGAGTTTAATTTCTTGGATTTCTAGAAGTGCTGAAACAAGAAGGTGAATCACTAATCCATCCCATGTGAGAGGGCAAGGGCCTGTGTCTTGCCAGCACGGGTGTCTGTAGGTAGCACGAGGGAGCATTTTTGAGGCTGAAGTAAAGACAAAGGCAAGTGCTTGATTTATTTAGTTCGGGGTCAGTGTTCAGGGCTTTTTGCTCTGTTTTCCTGGGGTGTTGTTAACCACAGGGCAAGCTGCTGGTGTGTGGGGTCATCTGCTGTGTGTGGATGGATGGAGAGATGAGGGGGGAGTGGGTAAGTTCAGTTTTGGGGTTTTCAAAGTGTTTAGGGGCTGTCATAGCTTTGACAAATGCTGAAGGAACACCTGAAACAGGATACCTTGCAATGATGTAGGACCTGACCAAGATGATTTGCAGACAGCTCCCCATTCTCCATGGATGGGAGTAGCTCAGCTGGGCCACCCCTCACCCACTGCAACCATCCGCTACAGCTGTGTTAAACCAGTAGCACCTCTTCTCGTGTACAGACTCACCCGTCTTGCTGCTGCGGGGCTGGGGCCTGTGTGAGCTATTAAAATTCATGAGGCACAATAAAAACTGTGGCGAGACTAACCACTGCTCATGAAGAACTGGAGGCTGCTGGTTCTGGCTAGGAGCTGCTCTGCAGAGCTGAGGGTATGTAATGAGAAGGCAGACTGGGGTAAGAAACGTAGCTGTAGTATCTGTAGCTGAGGGTTTTAAATCCAAAACAAACCAGCTCCCTGGTTCTGGCACAGATACGAGCTCAGGTGAATCTGAGAGAGACTCTGACCTTAGTTTGTGGAGGCACCTCCTGCTCCAGTCTGCCTCTTGATTTGCATCCTTGTCTGCAAAATGGGGTAGAACTTCACTGTCTTGGTGGTTAAGACAGAAAGGTGTCCCGCCTAGTGGATGAGCGAAAAGCGGTGGATGTTGTCTACCTAGACTTCAGGAAGGCATTTGACACCATTTCCCACAGCATTCTGCTGGAGAAGCTGGCGGCTCATGGCATAGACAGGAGGACTCTTTGCTGGGTTAGAAACTGGCTGGATGGCCGAGCCCAGAGG
>JAOXOE010000827.1:811998-829896 GCA_028565055.1 Phoeniculus purpureus
TGTTTCTTGTTTCTTACTTAAAGAATCTTTTTGAGATTAGTGGCAAATGTTCAACATTATTGGTCTTTTAAAATGGTCGATCTTATATAATTCAGCTTTGAAGAAAATAGCTGTTACTTCCTGTAGCAGAAAGCTGTCTCTGGTGATGACGGTTATGCACATCACATCTGTTTCACTGGATTGACCCAGAGAAGAGCTTGGGGCTCTCTCTAGGCTGTTGAGTACAAGAACATCTAGGGTGAGTAACCTGGCAGTTGGTGACATTCTTCGCTTGGAGAAAATCTCATCTTGCTTTCCTCATACTGCGTCTCAGTGCCTTCTGTTTCCCGTGTGTGATCTGAAGAAACATGCTGGAGGGGAGCACGGGGTCTTCAAACTGAAGAGTAGTGTTGGTTTAAAAGTCTTGTTTCCTCTTAGAGGAAGGAAGGAAGTCCTGGGGGCACCTTTGGTCACAAATGTGAGAGCAAGAAACTCACTTGCTAAGCTGCTTGCTCAGCTCACGCCAAGCACTCTCTACTGAGGATTGCAGGAAGGAAAAGGGGCCAGATTGGTGACCCAGGACCCGTGTTCCAGTGCCTTGCCGTGGCATTTCTGTGTCAACACTGCAATCCAAGTGTCAATGTTTGAATATGCGGATCTTAACTTGCTAATGTGGGTGGTCCTGTGCTGCTTTCTCCTAAGATAAATCCAGCATTTGGAGTAAGAACAAAGTAGTTGAAATGTCCTTGGGAGCAAGCTGGCATGTGGGATGGCTTCTGTCAGGCAAGAAAAGAAAGGGGGGAGGCTGGAACATTGGGAGACAGGCTCTGCACAGCAATGGTGTGGGCATGAGTACATCTTTTTGTTGCAGCCTCTATATATACATCCTGTAGAGCAGTGCTGTGTGCAGGTGCCAGCTTCACTCTGAAGTAACTTGAGTACTGAAGGAGAAGAAGATGCTCCTCACCCATGTCACCATGCCTTCCTGGCGTAGCTGCGACACTTTGCTGTGTTGTAGATACGCAACCTCAAGTCCTGCCAGCGTGACTCTGCAGTGACAGTCTCAGCCCGAATACAAACCTATTTACATGTTGTCTCTTACTCACTTAGTTTCCTTTGTTTGCGCTTGTAGCTGTGTATATTCATTGCTTCCTCCTTGCTACTGTGGGAGCAACATGCTAGTGAGATCACAGACTCAGACCTTTTTCCACATGTGTGTAGCTGTGTGAGTGGTGCTGCTTCTTGCCTTCCAGACCAGCTGTCTGGTACTGCTGGCAGGTCAGAGCTATGCAAACATATGCTAATGGTGCAGTTGGATTTTGGGGCTGTGGTTATATAACTGTGCCTTTCCTCCTGGCACCTTTATTTTGTTGCTTTGGAACTAGTAAATAATTAAAACAGCTGACTTCTTTCTAAAAGACAAGACTGCAGAAGGAAGGATTTCTAGCACGCTGCTGTCATATTTCTGTCTTTAACCCTTTTCTCTTTAAACAGGAGGAAAATGAGCCTGAAATCGGAACGCAGAGGAATTCATGTTGATCAGTCAGAGCTACTGTGTAAGAAGGGATGCGGTTACTATGGCAATCCTGCTTGGCAGGGATATTGCTCCAAGTGCTGGAGAGAGGAATACCATCGGGCCAGGCAGAAACAGATTCAAGAGGATTGGGAGCTGGCAGAGCGGTAAAGAGCCCTCTTATTCCTTCATCTTCTGCAGCATGGTGACTTCTCTAAAGACTGTTCCTGCCTCCTGTTTTCTAGTCCCATTTGCTCTGGCTCAGTTTCATCCTAAGTTCTCAAATGTGACCTTTCTAGCAGCAATGAAAGTCTTCGTTTAGATGCAAACATGAATGTTTATATGACATTCCGATTCGGGAGGTTTCCAAAGAAAGTCTGAGGTAATGAATGTAAAACACTCCCTCTAACCTCTCAGCATATACTTTGACCTAATTTGCATAGTGCAATCTGTAATTCTAACTAGCAGTTGGAAGGGTAGAAGTGACAATTTTGATTAAAATACCTTTGCCTCCAGAGACTGCAGTTATTGTCTCGGATGTAGCCGGCACAGTGGTTTTACACTTCAGCTTCTGATGTAAGCATTGGGTTTAATCCTGCCTGTGGTCATTGCTTTACACTGCGGGGTTAATCTCCAAAGCATCAAAGCTTTAGCTTTAATGATTTAGGTAGTTTTTCTAAGAGTGCATTTTCTGAAAAACTGTTTAGTTTTCTTGTGTGATAAAGGCTTGACCGTTACGATAGGTATTGGGGGAAGTCTATGCTTGGGTGAGAAAATAAGAACAGCTACATCTGCTTTTGTTGGTAGAAAGCAGAAGTATTATCTGTAAAACATCCTCGTTTGTACCACAGCTGTACCACTTCCAAGTGTGAGTTACAGGTCATCTACTCAAATTAAAGTGCTTCAGGGGTATGTGAATTCTTGAGATGAAGGAGGATCTAGCTGTGTATTAGGAATTTAATGGCAGTTGACTTGAGCCTGGTGAGATGTTTGTTCATATTGACATATTCTCTACATACACTTGCCTTAATGCATTAGGGGTGCATGCAGAGCTCTAGGGAGAAGTACCAATGCCCACGAGACACTGCTGCACTCAAGTGTGGAACGCTGCAGCGAACCCAGTCATGGGGTAGCCACACTCATTGAGGGAAAAAGAAACAGGAAGGAGTGAAGGCATTGAGTGCCTGTTCACATCAGCTGGCCTGAAGGAGGTGACATCTGTGGAAGCTCTTTGAATTGAGCTGATGGTTGTAGTTTGGGAAGCCCTAAGTATCCTGGTATCTGACTACCCTAGACCCTCTTACCTTAGGCTTTGGGGTCAGTTGTTTGTTTTGAAGTTCTCTTCATTGTCTGATACTGGAACAGATTATGAACTGCAAAGAAAGGTAGAAAGAAGAGCGTGAAACCTTTTCTAGCCTAATCAGAAGGTGCCACGTGGGCTGTTTGGTGCTCCAGACACGTCCTTTTTTTTCTCTGTCATTTTTTTCTCTGCTGTAGATTTGTCTTAAATAGCTAAAAATTTAGTATTGTTAAAGCAGCTATTAGGACATCTATGTACAAGCAAGTGAGGCTCTAAGGAATTCTTTAATGAGTGACTGTTCTGTAGAGAGATGCTAAAGGAACAGATAAGCCACGATTGTTGCAGTGAACAAACAGACCTGTCAGCACAGATAAGAAACAGTTCTTGCGTCAAGGGACCACATAAGCCACAATGTTTATGGTCCATCCTGAGCCTGAGCTGGCTGGATGTCTAAAGAAAATTGTTCAACCTTTTAGCATCTTGCAGGGCAATGTAAATGTTTGCCCTCCCCTATTTTGTACGTGTAGATTTAACAGGTAGGCTCAGTCCTTGCAAAGCACCCACCATTGTTGCAGTGAAGTGGTTCGTCTCTTCCATTCAAGCAAGATTGAGTGTTACCAAGGGTTTAAAACCAAATTATGACAACAGGAATCTGTTCCCAGAATGTTCTTGGGATTGTGGTAGGGTATTTCACTCACTCAGCTGCAATCCATAGTTATCTGTAGTAAGATGGTAAAGAATTGCCTCTGATAAAAGGCACTTGTGAAACTGAATACAATGCATGGAAGAAGGCAACTGAATCATTTATTGGAAGCCCTCTCACCACCTTTCACCTTTGTAGAACTACCTTTGTAGAACTCAGGGCTGTGACACTGAGGAGGTGGTGACCATGATTGTACAGTCTCCATCCCTGACCATCTTAAGTTTTCCTTCACTTTGATGATGGAAACATACAAAGGCTGGATGTGACATGGTGAAGGAAGGATGTGGTAGGAAGCAAGATGTGAAGATGGGCACGTAGGGTAATTAGCTTGTCAAATGGGTAATTAATTTAATGCGCAGGAAATTAGCTTATTTATACTAGCTTGGAGCGCTTAACTTAGAGCCCTACATTTTTCTAATTGCAGGCTTCAGCGTGAGGAGGAAGAAGCCTATGCCAGCAGTCAGAGCACCCAAGGGGCACAGTCACTGACCTTTTCAAAATTTGAAGAAAAGAAAACCAATGAGAAAACACGAAAGGTCACTACTGTGAAGAAGTTCTTCACTGCTTCTTCCAGGACTGGAGCTAAGAAGGGTAACTTTCTCCTTTGCTGTACAACATGTTAAGTTAAAAACTATTTTTGACAGCTGTATTGTACTTGTAGTAGTGCTCTGTGACTTCAGTTAAATAGTGATGAAAAGAAAGATAACAAAAAGAGTTAAAAAGGCCAAGAAAAGCAGTGGTGCTCAGTGAAGTTGCTCACCATCTGCTGAGCAGTATCCCTGAGCAGCAGTGGCTCCCCCCGGCCAGTTCCCTCACTGTAGATATTGAGTATAATCACAGAATCATCATGGCTGGAAAGGAACTCCAGGATCATGAAGTCGACCCCTCATCCCAACAGCTCCCTAACCCCTAGAACATGGCCTCAAGTGCCCTAGCTACTCATTTTTTGAACACCTTCAGGGATGGTGACTGTTCCAGTGCCCAACCACTCTATCTCAGTAAGAAACTTCTTCCTAAGACTCAATCTAAACCTCCCCTGATGCAACTTGAGGCCATTTCCCCTCATCATTAGTAATTTGGGAGAAGAGACCAGTGCCAGCCTCGCTACAACCTCCTTTGTAGGTAGCTGTAGAGAGCATTATGGTCTCCTCTCAGCCACCTCTGCTCTAGACTATATAACCCCAGTTCCCTCAGAGACCCTTCATAGGGCATGTAATGTAACCAGGATGGCTGTGCATCCTTGGTGGATTTGTGATACTGTGGTTTACAGCAACTTCCTGAAGAGAGCAGGAAAAGACATGCTGGCTGTCAGTCACCTCAGACAAACTGCTGTGTCAAAGTCAGATAGAAATGCTGGTATGAAATATCAGATGATAATGGATCACTTGAACAGTTTCAACAGAATGTGTGAGCAGGGAACCGTTGAAAACAAACGTGAAAGGAAACTTGTAGTCTTTATGTGTGTGTGTGAGTTATGAATATCAGGTGTGTGGTTGGCTGAATGTTTGTTCTACCCCACGTGCTACAAGTAAGAAAGATTAATGGCACTGATATCTTTGCAGAGCAGTAGCTCACATGGGCAGTAACCAGAAACTGCCTGACTGTGGAGGAGGTATTCCAGAAGAAAAAGCAAGATTTGTGTGTCTTATAGACAATACAGTTCCTTAATAAGAGGTTCTGACTACGCCTGGATTTCATCTTAGAGTTTCACTGCTGCATGGGCAGCTGCTAACGGAGGCATTCAGCTATGTGTTAAGCATTTTTGCCTTTACGTTTGTTCTTCTCACTTTCCATATTTTCTCTCTCTCTTTTTTTTTTAATCCAATTCATGGCCTCTCCTCGCCTGCTCCTGCTCTCGGTGTCTTGCTTACTTTTGCGTTTATTTCAGTGGCTCAAGAGAAAATCGTTAAGCAAGGACAGCTTGGGAGGGAGCGAAATGCTGATAACATTCTCAGGGATTTGAAGGACATTTTCACTCCCTCCTGGGAACTGGCTTCCCCTACTGAAGGTAACGCAGTACAGCTTGAGCAAGCTGTCTGCTTGGTTTTAGTAAGCTTGTTTCTTAGTTGGGCTTTGCAAAATACAAACTAGGGTTGTGCCAGTTATAACCTGTGCTGTTGAGTACGAAGATAACAAAAAAGTTCCAAGTCTAGAAACCTGAAGTTTGAATTTCTAAGCAAATTCTTTGCTTTTGGGTACGGAGAGCAGAGGAATAAAACTGAAGTTTCTTGGAGCTCTACCTCCGCCAGACATCTGAAAGGGTACATGGTTTGAAAAAGAACAAGAATTTTCTAGGAAGCAGCGAGATCTTGTGCTGCTCCTTTTACCAAAAATATAACTTCAGGCTGTCATCATAAATCTGACTGTAAGTTGACACTACTCAGTTTAATAGCTGACACTTTCTGCATTCTCAAAACATCTCCTGAAGTTTCGCTAATCAAGAAGACAGTTTCACCCCAAGAGAAGACATTTTGATTTCATTTGAACTAAAAGGAGCCTTGATGCAAACAGCTTGAGGAGCTTGTCCTGTGTCCTTTGCAGTTCTGACGTGTTCTGCTGACTAAAGAAATTTGAAGATGTATCATCCTTTATTTTGCCAGTTCTAAGAAGAAGATGAAGGGGTGCGTGTAGCAGAGCTAATGACGACACTTTTTATGTTCTTTACCGGGGACCATGGCACAACCATAGTGAATCACTGGAGTGTTAATGTTCTGCTGTGACAACTAGTGTTGTTTGTAGAAAGCCTTGAGAAAGACTTCAGTAAGAGTAGTGTTTGTTCTTTGTCAAGGTGGTCCTTTCTTAACTCTTCCTGTACTCTTCCCTTTTGGCCCATCTCCTCTAGGAGGTTCTGTTTGCCTTGGTCATGTGGAATTTCTTTTCTATAATCAGCTTCATTTTAGTTACCTTAATTCTTTTCCAGTACGTGACAAAGCTGTCACTATTTTGATGCTGAAAGTACATTTGTTCCTGTAGTCCTTAATGATCAGCACATGTTGTACACATTAATTTTCCTTAAATCAGGATTTCAGCAGAGATCAGTGAAGCTGCAAAGTTTCTGAGTGACTACATGTGGTTCTTGGGAGGGACTAATTAAAAACCCCCACTCAATTCTAACAGTAATTTGTTTTAATGCTTATATTGACAGTGTTCTGCCTGAATTGTCTACATATCTCTAGTAACTAAAGAAATGATCGATTCTAAATCTGTGGCTTGAAAAGAAATCATATTCCTTAGGGTCAAAGAGCAGAATAAGGTTCCTGCTTTTCTGGTGCTGTTAACTCACTGTTGAATTAAGTAAATAAATCTTTGGCTTTTCTTTTAGTAATTAATTATGGGGGAAAAAACATTAATTCTACCCTTTCAAAAGCAAACCTGCTTTCTGTTTTAAGTTACTATTATTGCAAAGCCCATGCTCTCTATCTGATATTAAATGTGACAAATTCAGATCAACATCAAGTAATGGTTGCCGTTCACTTGAACACTGTAGGGCCATTCCACTCTGACTCTTGGGTGTAAAGAAAACTGGAGGAAATCCCCCCCAGAAGAAGAGTCCTTGTGCAACTAGGAAGGAGATTGATTTGCACTTTCTATCTTGATTGCTGCAGCTGGAATTTAAATATTTGCGAAGCCCTTTCCATCTTACCGCTGAAACAATGGATGTTCTAATGGTAGAATTATTACCCAGAGAAGGTTATGCTGAAGTGTAGAGTCTTGTGCTTTGGTCAGATGACCAGTGTTAGTCACTGGATCACACAGCTTTGCATTCACTACAAACCAGCTCCCTCTTCCCCTGATAAGAAGCTTGAAGTTGAGCCAAACCAACTTAAGTACACTAACCCCATTTGTTTCTTTTTGTTTTGGAGATCTGCTTGCATGCTCATTGCAACAAGGGGGTTTCGTTGTGCATGTTGTTATTTTTAAGTTGAAAGATGTTTGTATCGTGTTGACCATGAATATTTTCATGTTTTCTGTCTCTTTGCCGCTTGCTTTTCATCATGTTCATTTACATCATCCCTATTCAATCCTTCATTTTGAACAGTGTTGGCTGGCAAGTTGAAAGGTGGGTGAACTGAGAGTGAAGGTATTGGATCAGTACGGTTGACTTGCAGCATATACCTTGGGAAATCAGCTGTGTTTGTGTGGAAAAGCCCTGTGGTTGCAGCTATATAAACTTGCATCCAGTGCTGTGTGCAGTCTGTGTTCCTGCCTTCTTGAGTGCCAAGCAAATTCTTCCTTGAAGAGGTGATGCTTCTGCTGTTGCTGAAACACGAATGGCCAAGCTCTCATTTACACAACAGGTGTGATTCGCTGGCATCGGCTGCCTGGGCAAGGAAGGGCTGTTGCATTTGCACCAACCTCATGCTCCCATTCCTTGCCTTGTGCTGCTGCTCCTGTTTCCTGGTGGGGAGCCAGCTCAGGGAGCTGAACAAGCTGAAAAACAACCCCGTAAGAAACCCTGATTTCTGACCAGGGCTGCCCCAAGCTGCTGCTCCCTGAGCTAGTCATTAGCCAGTGGAAGGAATACTTGGGTTGGTGCAAGCAAAGGAGCAGGCAGGGATGTAAAGTGAGGGAGAATGAAAAAGGGACCACTCCATTATCTTTGGATGCTGCAGAATCCCATCTGGTAGCCTTGATCTCATGTGGAGATGCCTTACTTAGGAATGAAAATGTAAGGATCCCAAAAGCGAACCCATCTTGCAGTCATTTGTTGGTACAGAAAGGCCATTTGTGTAAATGGGTGTGTGGCTCTAAATGTTTCAGTGCAATTCTCATCTAGCGTTTCACCCGTAAAGCTCGAGAAAGAAATGCTCCTTCATCTGCACAGTTGGGGGAAGAAAACCCACCAGAAATTTTTAGATCTATTCAGCCCTTCCTGAATTCACCCATCAGTGATGTGCCCACGTTTTCCCAGCAGAGATCCAAGAAGCCAAAGCTCCCAGCCCTTCCATAAACAGACAGGCCAGCATCGAGACAGATCGAGTCTCCACGGAATTCGTAGAATTCATCAAGACGTATCATAAACCTGGGCAAGATATCTATAAGCAATGTAAACTGTTTTTGGACACAATGAGTCATAAAAAGGTAAGTTTGGTTCTGCATTTTACATAAATAAAATGGGGAAATCAGGAAGAGAAGTGGAAAATGCTGCGTTTCTCCCAGCACTTTGGTTTTATCTATTGTATACAGGAGCCTTCAGCTGATACACTTAGTCAAAGGAACTTCTAGCGACAGCCTTAAATCCTGAATGCCTTGCTTTTTCACAGATTTCACAGAACATTAGGGATTTTTAACTCGACCCTGAACTCTCATGTTTATCTGAAGGAAGAGTTTTACACAGCTGAACAACGTCATCTCAGAAGTACTCAATAATAACACATCACAGAATCACAGAACATTAGGGATTGGAAGGGACCTCAAAAGATCATCCAGTCCAATCCTCCTGACAGTGCAGGATCCTCTAGACCAAGAAGCACAGAAACATGTCCAGGCGGGTTTTAATTGTCTCCAGAGAAGGAGATTCCACAACCCCTCTGGGCAGCCTGTAGAAACCCTCCAGCCCCAACAGCTCAGATATCTTGAGATAACATTTCCTTTGCATCCCAAATAAATGAGTTTTGAATAAATCCCACATAAATTAGTCTGTTGAAAAAACAGATTTCTACATAAATATGACTTGCAGAAGTTAGAGTGTTTTACATAATGAGGTTTTAGATATCTTTTGTGCTAAAAGTGTAACAAGGTAATGCAGCATCAACCCACGTGTGTGTCTCCTTTTCTTTTGGGAAGGGTTCTTGATTCTGTTTTCTATATGGAATAAGAGTTGCATCAGCATTCTCCAGTAAAAAATACCTGATCATCTCGAAATATTAACATGTCTGTAGTGCCACCTCTGGTTGGAAAGGGTCAGTGTTCACCACACCTAGTTATTCCAACTCTATCCTCAAACTCGATGGCAAATTAAAGGAAGTTCTGATGGAGTCTTACCTGCCCTTAACTTTGAGGTTTATTTTCCTCTCTTAAAACTGATTCATTCTAAGTGTAGAGCATGAGGAAATAGCGTGGTAGTGGTGCTGGTTATAAAGACTGAAGGCTCTTTCATGTCTTAGTTCCTTGCTAGTGTCTGCTACTTCAAGTTTTTCTTGAACCATGTAATTTGCTACTGCACGTAAACCAGGTCTGTGGTGCAGCGCTGCCATCCCATCAGGGTAACTGCGTAGTTTTTTGCCTTAAAAAGTATTTAGAAACTTAAGTTCTCAATTATCTTTTTTACAGTATTATGTTGCCTTTTAATGTCAAACAGCGACCAGTTGGTGAGGTTAATATTAACCCTTCAAACCTCTGCTGTGTTCTCTGGTAGCTCAGTTAGTTAACCCCCAGGAGACAACCTTGTTTGACAAATAACACTGTGAATCTATTTCATAGTAACTTTATCACTAGTGTATAGATGTTATTTCAAATTATGATTTATGCCCTTGTTTGTTTTTTTTTATATACTGTGTGTCATCATGTAAAAAGTTCAAGACAGGATTGGGAGCGACGATTCTGCATAATAACCTGCTGTTTTGTCACTGCTCCTTAGGGCTGTGTCTGGGGAAAGTGCCCCCTGCACCTGTCTGCTTCCACTGCCGATACACAGCTCTTCAGCTAATGAATGTCTTTCACATTAAAGAGCCAGTTTGTGTTGGTTTCTCATATTTTAGAGTAGAATCCAGCCAACATAAACACCTCTGATGATATATTTGCATTCTCAGACTGTTATGCAGCTGGACTCTTCCTTTAAATGAAAACAGAGCGGCAGAGGCGTTGCTGCCATTTCTTCCACACATGCACATTAATCAGCTCTCTGTTCCAGGACTTAAGTATTGAGGAGCAATCTGCACGTGCCCAGGACTTCTATCAAAATGTAGCAGAGAAATTACAGACGCGTTGGAAAGGTATCGTGTTCCTCTTCCTCAGTCTTTCTGCTGAAAAGGAGTGATTTGTGGTTCTTTTCAATAAAAAGGAAGCATTGCTAACCAGCTCTCAGACGTGCTGTTAGCAAATTCTAGTACCACAATTAGAACTATTCCCAGCAGCACCAGTCCTGTAAAGTTTTGTGGTCAGAATTATTCGGTTTTACAGGTTTTTCTTAAACTCTCAATTAAATGTGGTTCAGTAGTTTTCATTTCTTGTTTTAAATTCATTGTTTGTTTAAATAATTAAAATATTTGTTTAAAACTGGAATTGAATGTGTAGCCTCAACCCAGTTAAGGGCCTGTAGTGCACGAGGGAAAGAAGAGCGTTTCAAACTGCTTTTTGAAAGCAGAGAGTTGCAAACTGCTTTTTTTGTGATGGGTCTGTAAGTGGTAAAGCTTAACCATAGTCAGACACAGGACAACGAGAGGGTTTGGAAGACCTTACAGAACCATTTAAGTTGGGAAAGACCTCTAAGATCAAGTCCCACCATTAACCCAGCTGTACCAAGCCCACCTCTAAACCATGTCCCTAATCTCCGTAGCTCCATCTCGCTGGATTTCTTCTCAACGCTAGTGTTTTTTGAGAAATATTCTTGTAAGCTACACACATCTGAGCCTAATTTGTTTGTGTAATGAGGTAGATGAATGTGCTTCATTGTGAACGTCCGTGTACTTTGGCACATCTCTCTGGTGTTTTTACCATGATGTTTTTATCTCTGCTGTAGCAAATACTCCAAGAATATCAATTCTTTATTAGCTCAGGTTGGCTGAAGCCAGCAGAACTGATCTGGCGGTGTTAGAACCGAACTGAACGGTGTTAGAACAGAACCGAGCCAAAGAGCGTTAGAACCAAACAGCAGCGTTAGATCTACAGAAAAGCCACAGAATACTTCTATTTACTGTATTTGAGGGGTGTGTGGATGTTTGTACCTTTCAGTGCCCCCTGAAAAGGTTGAGAAGGCAATGGATCAGATTGAGAAATACATTATGACTCGACAGTATAAATATGTCTTTTGCCCTGAAACAACTGATGATGAGAAGAAAGATCTTGCTGTCCAAAAGAGAATTAGGTAAGTCTTTGCAATAAAACTGAAGTGAGTAATCCTCAGTCCTGTAAACAAGCTCTGAGTTAACCTTGTTAAAAATCTCTTGCCGGGCACACAAGAAATGGCAAGTTTTTAACCAGAAAGGGTAAACCCCACTTTATTTAAGAAATTTAGTGAATTTTAATAGAATGAATAACGAAGGCTACTTCAGTAGGAAAACTAACTGGTTTGATTTTGTTAAATTATAGAAATAAAAAAGTCTGTTTTCTGGAGCTAAATTACTTCAGTGGAATAAACTCATGTATGACTGGACTCGTGCCTCACTTACACAAAGCACTCTTTGTGCCTTGAACTCAAGAAGCGGCTGGTTTCAAACACCTGAGTGTTACTGGCACCAAATGGTTTAGCCTTTTTTCCTTGTCGCAGGGCTTTGCACTGGGTAACTCCCCAAATGCTGTGTGTTCCTGTCAATGAAGAAATCCCAGAAGTCTCCGATATGGTTGTGAAAGCAATCACAGGTTTGTGAGTGATGAAGTTCACAGCTTTACATTTCATATCTCTTGCTCACAGAGATTACCTTGTAATGATTCGAGAACACTTCTTCTCTTACAGATATTATTGAAATGGACTCGAAGCGTGTCCCTCGGGATAAGTTAGCCTGCATCACCAAGTGCAGCAAGCATATCTTTAATGCTATTAAAATCACAAAAAATGAACCGGCTTCTGCTGATGACTTTCTTCCAACACTCATATACATTGTTCTGAAAGGGAACCCGCCCCGTCTGCAGTCCAACATCCAGTATATAACACGCTTCTGCAACCCAAGCAGATTAATGACAGGAGAAGACGGCTACTATTTTACCAACCTGGTAAGTGGTGGCTTCTGTACAACAAGACAGTCTGTAATTTAGGAATTGCTAGTAAAGGCAAACACAACGTAACACAGAAGGAAAACTGAAACTGATCTTCAAATAGTAGTTGAGGTTACTTAAACTACAATCCAGCTCTTTTGCTCTGTATCTCCTCTCCTCTGCTTTCCAAACTGGGCAGTGTTTTGCTTTGTAATAGTAAACCTGCTATGTGAATGGTCTGATGCTAAAACTTGGCTGTATTTTTATCCTATAAGGAGATAAGTACTTTGTATTCCAAGATACATTACCTGTACACATACATCCATCAGTATTGGAGTTATACACGTCCATCCTTGTTGGAATTACGTGTCCATCCGTGCTGGAATACATCCCAACTGTAGCACAGTCCAAAGCTCCCCATTTAAGCCCGTGAGGATTTCTCTCCTGAAGAGTGTGCAGAGCTAGGCCACTAATGAGTGGAGGTAAACAAGATTTTAAAGTTTCTGCAGGAAGCAGTTATTGGTGACCTCGTTTATATTGCAAGGAATCATGATTATGACCTTGGCTTCTCTGAATTGTGTTGTGAAGCGGTTCTCGAGGGAAAACATGCGGCTGAATGAAATACTTGGGATGTTATGAATTTCTTCAGTGGGAGGAAATTGTCCACAAGGCAGGATGGCCATTTGACATTCCGTCAGAAAATGAGCAGAGTTCAGCAGATCTCTGCTGATCAGATTCTTGCACGTTAATGTAGTGCTCTTGTCCGATTGTCACATTCTGTTTTCTCCAAAACACAGTGACCCCAAGGTTTGTTAAAACACGTTATCCAGGGACTCAGTGCTGCGCAGCTGATGCAGCATCCTCCTGTATTGTTCTCGGGGTTTTTGACTTCTTCACACTTTGGAGAGAGGACAAAAGCGCATGAACTGTTGAAGCAGTAGTTCAATAGTTAGTGCCTGGCAAAGCTCTTGAGGAGCAATGTGTTGAGGCATTAAATAAAATAACCAGTCAAAAGGTGGGATAAAGAACAGAACACACACGTAGTGATCTGTAGCTTGCAGCCTTCCTCACTCTCTGTTTCGTTTGTAGTGCTGTGCCGTGGCCTTCATTGAAAAGCTGGATGCTCAGTCTTTAAATCTCAGCCAAGAAGATTTTGATCGTTTCATGACTGGTCAGACATCCCCGAAGAAGCAAGAATCCGACAGTTTTTCACCTGATGTGTGCCTGGGTGTTAAGCAGATGTATAAAAACTTAGACCTCCTGTCTCAGTTGAACGAGAGGCAGGAGAGAATTGTCAGTGAAGCCAAGAAGCTTGAGAAAGACCTAATCGATTGGACTGATGGAATTACAAAGGAAGTCCAGGATATTGTTGAGAAATATCCCTTAGAAATAAAACCAAAAAATCAAGCCTTAGCAGCTATTGACTCTGAAAATGTGGAGAATGACAAGCTGCCCCCACCACTGCAGCCTCAGGTTTATGCGGGATAATTGCAGTGCTAACTCTGAAAAGTATCGTTATCCTCACCCAGTGCTATCTGCTACTTGGGAAAGGAAGTAAATTTAAGGCTAAAAATCAGCTGAGCTTAAGTCAGAACATTTTTAAAGGTACTTTTTGGTTTTTCTCTCCTGTTAAGTGTAATGGATTGTATTTATTTTAGTCGAGTAGATTTCTATTAGGCTTTTGTGGGGTTTTGAACTGAATTTAAATTTTCTACACAGACGGTGTAATTTTTAAGCAACACTAGTCCATTGACATCTTTCCTGAACGCTTGCTTCCTTCTCGGCATGCGCTTACCTTGGGTTTTATCCATTAGTTTGATTCGAGTTCTGGCAGAAACTCGACAGGTACCAATGTTAGTCTGATTAATTGATTCTGTAGCTGTAAAGATGAAATATATATTGTAAAATATGTACAATTGTAAATAGATTTGAAATCTGATGTCTTGGCTGTGCATGACATCTCGTGGGTGTGTGAAAACAATGTGAAAGTATTCATCTGGGCACCTTTCAGTTAAATCACACTGCAGTATAAAGACGAGTCCACTGTTAGTGTTTCAGTAAGGTGGGGGGTGTAACCAATGAATTGCAGTCGGAGAGGATCTTGTTGTGATGTTTCCAAACTTGAAGTTCATCTTGCAATCCACTCTGTAAACAAAACAATCAAGAACTACTACTTAAAACGAGATTTCTTCACGTGAGTGTTCTCTTTGCTCTGTCAGTAACCCTGAGAGCCTTCAGCAGTCACAGAAGCACTGATAGCACTTCTGAAGAGAATGTTGAACTGAGCATAAGAAATAGGGCAAAGAGATTTATGTTAAGAATTGCATAATACAGAACAAAAGGAAGGAGGAGAGGAGATCATGTAAGAGTTGCACCAGAAGGGGCTTTTCTGGCCTCGCCTCGTGATGGCCATCTGAGGGCAAGGCCTTGATTGCTTTTTTTTTTTGTTAATAATCCTGGTGGATAAATAAGCTCCTGCAATTAGAGGTTGCTTTTTAGAAGGAGCACAAGCCATTGCTCTGAGCAGAAAAGTGCACCTTAATTTTCATGGAACATCACTCTTCTGCTCTTTAATGACCCTTTTCAGCAAAACAACTCGCTGAGCATCACGGTGAATTGGTTTCATGTCACTAAAAGTGTAGGTGGGGGTATCTCGCGCTGAGCTCCCTCTGCAAAAAGTAACCTCCTGCAATAGAACTGCTTTTATGCCAGCGAAACCTTTTCTGTGTGATTTTAAGTATCTTCCAGTGACTCCAGTCTGCCACCACTCGTTTGTGTACCCAGTAGATCGAACATAAAGCTGCTTCGCTTGAACTACTTTAAGCAACGCTGAGTTCTTACCATCAAGGAGGATAGTACCTACCTCTTCATGACGTTCCACTGCTCCAAAACCACTCCTGTTTTACGTTGGCACTGCAATAATTTCAGACCACGACTGTGACTTGTCCCTTTTTGTCAGATGTTTTTAGCCTTACGATCTATGCACTCCTAGTGTTTCAGAGGTAGCCAGTTACGCAGAACTCCTCTGCTGAGGTGGAGCAACAAGCTAATTGGCTGATGACAAGAAATTCAATCATTTCAATGTATCTGTCTGTCACTGCACCCCAACTGCTGAGGATCCGACCAGTAAGGATCCTGTAAAGTCTTTACTTCGTAAACACTAGGTGCTAATTCTGATATCCAGGTACACACAGGTTTTCCTGGAGGTGGGGGAGACAAACTTTTAGCTGTTCTGTAAATTGCTGTGTTGAAATAAAAGTGTGTACGTTACGGTGTTGTTCATGAGTTCCTGAAGATCTCGTTGCCGGGTTTTGTTTCTACTGTTAGTGATTAATGCGACTATAACTGGCTGCTTCTGCGTTCTCTGAGAGTTGGGAGACACAACTCTTACCCCTTCAAGTGCAAGTCTAGGTAACAGTGTCTTTTTCTTTGCAGAAAGATCATTGTAATGATTAAAGTACTTAAGAAGGACTTGCTGGTGCGCTTGTACCCAGGTATCTCTTACTCATGTGCCGTCTTGTTATCAAGCTGTTAAGTGGGAGAGTTTTCAGCACACAAGTCACATTATGGCCACAGTAAGGCAGGTAAGTTGCATTTCCATACCCCATCCAACAGCGAGCAGGAGTGGTTTGCTCCTGGCCACAGTATGAAAGCAGCTCTCCCAGAACTTGTGTTCCAATGTTTGAGTGAACAGGCTGATTTAAGGCCTCGCCAGTATTTGATTAGACAAACGGTCTGCCTGTAGGTAAAACAGGTAAGCAGTTTTGTCCCACTTAAAAGTGGGGTAGTTCCGTTACCTTAGTGATAGCTGCAGAGTAGTTTCCGGTGTTTAAAAATTCAGACTGGGCAAGCACAGGGTGCTGTGAGGTGCTGCTCACCCAGCTGGGAAGATGCTGTGTCAGTTCTGGGCTCCGCATGAGCTGATGAAATCTCTGCAAAGCAGTAGAGTCAGCTGGATGCTGGGCGTTGCTGTGGTGTAGAAATGCTCTGGTCCTGCAGGTGAGTCTGGGTGAGATACAGTGATGCAAAAAGCTATGAAATACTGTTTATGAACAAATTACGTGTGAACCAAAGAGTTTAATCGAAATATAAAGTGAATTGGAACACAGGCTGCTGTGTGTTGGTGACAGGCACGGCATCCAAAATGACAGGGCGTTGGTAGCAGCCCACCGCTAGTTCAGGATTACTGATAATGAAGTGTGCAGCTCATTAGTAGGAGTTGGAAGTTTATGTTGTAAACCAATTTGCCTGTGAACTCCCTATTTAATTTGCTGTGGTGAAGAAGATATTTTGCAGGAAGTGCTGGTTAATTAAACTGTACGATGTCTGGTTTCACATAACTATGAAATTACATTGATTCTTCTACTCAGTCATCACCAATGTTGACAAACTCTCTGGTGTACATTCTCTTGTGGTCGGGCATGTCCTGCGTAGGGTCAGGAGGCACAGGTAGGTGGCTGAGATACACAGCTCCTGCTCTTTTACAGTAGTTTGGGGAAAACAGGAGTTGGGAGGGTTGAGGGGGAGCAGCAGTTGTCTCCTCTGGTAAAACCTGAACCTTCCTGGCTTGTGCTGTAGTGGCTGCAGCACAAGACCAAAGGGATTGATCTGGATATCCAGGAGGAGATTAACATGCCTTTTATCCTTTACAGCTGCCGTCCCTTGGTAGGAGCCCTGTCCAGAACTAGTGTGTGATGGTTATCTTTTCATTGGAGAGGCTTGACAGATGTGCATTGGCAATGCTACCTCCTGCCTTCCAGAGGCCTCCGTGCAGAAGAGGCAGTAAGTGAGGATTGAAATGCAGCGATGTCCTTGGACTTCTTCAGAGGCAGGGTGTTTTCTGACCTTTCCAATCAGGGAGGTAACTGTCGTTCTACCATTCCAGGTACCACGGTGACTGCAAAAGGCTAGAGACACTTCCCTTCCAGCCTGTCAGAGTGCGGCTGATGCAGTCGGGGTTGGTGAGCAGGTCCTGGCTGTACTTCTCTGAACAGTGAGGATACAGGGAAGCAACTGGCTACAACAGCCTGGTGCTGCTGGGTGCTGAGAGGGCTGTCACCTTCCCTAGGTCATGGCCCATTGCCTGGTGTCCCTTTGCAGGCCACCGCACAGAAGAGTCTGGCTCGGGCTTCTTTGCACCCTCAGGTGTTGATGCGCAGGTGGGCAAGTTCCCCTGAGATCTGTGTTCCAGGGTGAGCTCGGGTGCTCTTAGCTGCACCCCCCAGCCCTCCCCATGCCCATCGCTGGACTCCACCGCTTTTCCAAGTGCGAGACTTCGCCTTCTCCTCCCGTGCTCGATTATAATTAACGTTATTCTCTGGATTCCTTCCGCTGAGCCAAGGATGTGACTCGGAGCACCAGCCGTCAGGCCCGGGGGTATCCGAGCCGGAGTGGGGACACACAGGGTGGGTCCCGCCCCGCGCCTGGCTCCGCCCGCGCGTTCCCGCTCCGCACAGTCTTGTCCCCCCCGCGCCACCGTCCGCGGGGTGAGAGGTCGCGGGTGCGTCCCCGGAAGCGGCGGGAGGCAGCGGCGGAGTCGGACGCGGGTGT
>JAOXOE010000827.1:836311-901260 GCA_028565055.1 Phoeniculus purpureus
ATGAGGTCTCAAAGAGTGAAGTACTAAATATTGAGTCATAACAGAACGTGATGTTGAGTCTCCCATAGAACCCCGCAGTTTTGTAAGAGACTTACCCAGATATTCATAGAATCATTCAAGTTGGAAAAGACCTCTGGGTCATTGAGTCCAACCAAATATAAACTAACTGTTAATCAACAGTCATTTTGGTCACTTGACTCTTCCCTCTCACCACTTTTCACACAGGAGAAGAAACCCTACTCTACCAGTCCATGCCTAAACCAGATCCCCCAATACTGCATCTAGGAGTCTTTTAAACTCATCCAGGGATAGTGACTCGACCATCACCCAGGGCAGCCCATTCCAGTGCCTGACCACTCTCTCTGTGAAGAGTTTTTTCCTGATGTCCAATCTAAGCCTACCTTGTTGGAGCTTGAAGCCCTTCCCTCTGGTTCTGTCACTCATTACCTGTGAGAAGAGACCAGCACCAACATCTCTACAGTTTCCTTTCAGATAGTTGTAGAGAGCGATGAGGTATCCCCTCAGCTTCCTCTTCCTCCAACTAAACAGCCCCAACTCTCTCAATCTCTTCTCATCAGATTGATTCTCCAGGTCCTTCCCCAGCTTTGTTGCCCTCCTGTGCCTTCGCTCCAGCACCTCGATGTCTCCCTTGTACTCAGGGTGTGGCCTCACTTTCCTACACCTGCTTGTTCTGTGAGCTTGAATATAGCAGTGCTGCAAAGTTTGAAGTAGTTGCAAACTTTAAAAGGGCTTTTTGACTTTTTTTTGTGGATGCTAGGAGGTGCTTTTGCTTTTGGGTATCGAGCTCTCTGTCCTTTTTCTCTGAATCAGTCTGTAAGATAAGCAAGGGAACTATTCCAAGTCAATTCCTTCTGCCAAATTGTAGAATAATGAGAGTGAAGATCAAGTCAATAGTTTAGGTTACAAATTTAGAACATTTAAGGCTAATCAAAAGTCGCATTGGACTGTGATATCTTAGTGTCTTGAGCATCCTGTACTACTTTTACTTTGTTCAGTATCTTTGTCACCTGGTAAAGAACTGGCCAGCTCTGTGTTTGCCATGTACTTTACAAGAGGCTGAATTGTTCAATGTGGTCCTGGAGCTTCTTTCTTCTGATCTTTTCCATTCAGACACTTGAAGCTTGAAGTACCTTAGAGCCCATATGGCAGCCTCTTCTCACCAAAACACAGAAAGCATATGGTATGCAATCACTATGTAATGTACTTCATGTTAAACCACTTAAAATAGTAATGCTTCCAAGGAGACTCTGAACTACCTCTTAGTTCATAGCCAAGGTCATTTCAACACTGCTCTGTTGTTACGTAAATGAAGAACTAAAGGTTTTAATCATTTCCATTCTGTGGGATGGAAGTGGTATTTGTATAAAAGAGCACTAGAGCTTTTATTCCAGTTGTCTGGTAGAGAGTTTTCTTCCCCTTTGACAGGAAAGAACCTGCAGTGTTTTTTCCAGAACCTTGCTTACATGATCTTGCCATAATGACCTTTCCTCCCACAATGAGTAACGAACTCCAGAGTGTGGCTGCTTCTTCCTTTCTGGGTAAGGCATCCAGAGACCTGCTCCCCCTTAATCTCTTGGCTGGTCATACACTGGCTGTGCTGGTAATAGTTTTCTGAAGGTAGCTGATCTGAGTTCCATGTTGGGTGGTGTCTGTCCTCAGTGAGGGCACAGCAGTGTTCTCCTTGCAGGAGGAATAGAGAACGTGGTTAAAAGGCAAGACTGGTCAGAAATACCGTGTCATCTTAGACCACTTCCTTTCCTTGTTACAATCCCGCCTTTAATCATGGATGGAATAGTTAAGCAGTTTGTTTCTGCTCTAAATTAGGTTCAGCAACTTCTTTTCCAGTACCGTGACTTCGGGGCTTTGAATATCAGAAGGATTTGCAGCTGTATCAGAAAACCCGATGGGAGGTAGGGAGTGTGGTGAGCTGGCTTTCCCTGCTCAGACTGTTATTGCAGCACTCAAGCACTAGGTCGTGCTGGTGTATGTGGGAATTTCAGAGAGGTGAAGGAAGACCAGGCAGCATCCAGAGAAGCCCCAAAATCTGAGGCCCATTCATTTAAAGAACAGAGCTTTTAATCAAATGAATTCTCATTTTACCTAGCCACCTTCTACAAAGCTCAGTACTAACCACGCAGAATGCATCACTTGTCAGGCTACATAGGATGTCCAAAAACATCCTGGCTCCAAGTAGAGTTGATAGCGTTGTGCTGGTACAATTCCTGTAAAGTCTCCTCAAGATTTTGCTACCAGGTTAACAGAGGCACTTTTGTTCTCCTGATACCCACCTACAGTGTGATGTTTTGTTCTCATTCGTGTGATGGGTAGAAATCCACAATTTTCCCCAAAAGGCAAATTTTAAAAAGGAAAGCTAATGTGTACAGACACCTGGAACCTTTCAGAGTAATTTCAGGTCGCTGTCAAGTAGAGCAAGTTCAAAGACATCTAACGTGTATTTTACTGATAACAGCCAGGAAGGTGTGAAAAAGCACAGGGTTTTGGCTTGTCATTCATTTTCTTGGCAAAATTGAAACTGTAGATTTTTTTATAAATGAAAAGCTCTGAACATAGGGGTCCTGGTGGCCAGCAGGATGGCCATGAGCCAGCAATGTGCCCTTGTGGACAAGAAGGCAAATGGCATCCTGGGGTGGATTAGAGACAGGTGGCTCATAGATCAGGAGAGGTTCTCCTCACCCTCTACTCTGCCCTGGTGACACCACATCTGGAATATTGTGTCCAGTTCTGGACTGAACTGTCTTCAGTTCAAGAAGTATGCCAAACTGCTTGAGAGAGTCCAGCACAGAGCCACAAAGATGATGGAGAGGAGCATCTCCGTGCTGAGGAAAGGCTGAGGGAGCTGGGTCTCTTTGGCTTGGAAAAAAGGAGATTGGTGGAGTGACCCCATTAATGTTGGTAAATATGGAAAGGGTGGGTGTCAGGAGGATGGAGCCAGGCTCTGCTCAGTGACATCCAGTGACAGGACAAGGGACACTGGGTGTGAGCTGAAACAGAAGAGTTTCCACATCGATATGAGAAGGAACTTCTTCAGGGTGATGGTAACAGCCCTGGCAGGGGCTGCCCAGAGGGCTTGTGGAGTCTCCTTCTTTGGAGACATTTAAAACCTGCCTGGTTATGTTGCTGTGCAGCTGTATCTAGGGGTTCTTGCTCTGGCAGGGGGATTGTACTGGATGATCTTTCGAAGTCCCTTCCAATCCCTAATGTTCTGTGATTCCGTGTGACATTACAGTGAATTTTATTGTTACCTTGTTGAGGCCTCAAGCTTTGGCTGGTGGTGCAGTTCAGTAAGCCATGTTGTGCTTGGAGCTTGTGTGTGCCACTGGCAGCTAATTTTCCAGTCTTAATCTCTGTAATGGCTTCATATTTTATAAACCCAGCGCGAATGGTGTGGCATGAAAGGAGTATTTATTAGGTTTGCGCTCTCTAGTTACAGTTAAATGAAAATTGACTCTACTTGGACTTCTTAGATCCGATTTTGGAATAATTGAATTTCCAATCACTGTGTGTTATAGTTTTTAAAAACTGGACGTAAGCTGTGCCCTTTTTTCCTTGAATGTGTTGTTTTAAAGGCAGTGTTGAGCTGAAAATCAGTACTTTTGAAAACTATTTTCCCTCATTACTGCCAAAAATGACAACAAATATAAATCTCTGTAATATTAAGGGCTGAATGAATGATTCACTTTGTAATTTTTGTCTCCTCCAGAGCTTTCAAAGTGAATATTCACCACCAAAGTCAGGATGGTGCTAGTTTAATCATTTAATAGTCTCTAAAAAGACTATTGTGTTTCCCTCTGAATTGATTGGAAATTAATCCTTTGATATATGGCAGTGCTGCTCAGTGTTTCGCATTCGGATACCATTATCAACCCTCAGATTTCATCCTGGACAAATGCACTGACCCCTGTGGAGAATCCAGAACAGCCTGTGATTGCGCAGACCACCCTCAGGGACTGCTTATCTGTAAGCCAGATTCTGTGATCTTGATTCCAATGTTTCACATGAGCTGTTAACTCAAGACCATAGTGTTCATCTCTTAAGTGTTTTTGGTTAGTCATGGGATCATTAACCGTTAACATAACGGTTATGTGTTCTGCTCTTGCGATACAGTTTCCTATCAGCTAATAAATGCACATTCCTAAGGACAGATTTGCCTCTACACAGCCACATGTTTTAGGGGTGTTTTTTAGCTCTCCATGCTGTATCTTGGCACTAACGCTGTTCTGACCCATGCCCATAGATCTTGTACTAGAGAAACAAAACGCGTGTGCATAGGTATTTACATACAGCCTAGGCACTCAGTGGCTAAAACCTGGGTAATACCAAGACAAATACTACGAAGTTTGCATTAAAATATAACTGCTGCAGATACTTGGCTCACTGCTGACAGTTTGTCTTCATTTGCACAACAGTAGGTAACTGGATTTGTTCTTTTTTAGAATCTGTGGATTTATTATGCCCTGTAGCTATGATTCTGTCTACCCACATATGCAGCAGCATCTTGCACACGAGACAGTGGTTCTTTGAATCTTCCGGGGAACAGTGGGCTTTTTTGCTTGCAAAGGATTGTACTGTTGTAATCCTACATCCTCACTTCATATAACCTACACTCTCCCCTCAGATGCACCTCAGACGTGTTTTCTTCCCTCATAACTGCACACATTTTTGTCTCTTACCACCCAAGCTTTCTATGCTCCAAAGCCCACTCCATGTCACTTTGCCCTCAGCTGGAAATGCTGATCTTGGCTCTTGCTGATCCTTGGCTACTGCTGGATGTGGCCTAGAAGCAAAGAGGAAGCACTGCTCAGTCTGATGGCAGTAATTGCCATTTTGGGATTTCCCTCTAAGCAGGTCCTCTTAGAGTCTGCAGAATGGGCAGTTAACTCTGATTAGTGGAATCTTTCTTTTATGTGGGAAGATGGCCTTGGGCTGTCACTCATCTTTTGTATGGATTCACAGCTTTCATTTTCCAGACAGTGTTACTAGAATCCACGAAGTCCAGAGAAAATACAAAGACTTACTTTTTGAGGGCAATTAAGCTGAAGATATTCCTTCACCTTCCATTTAGATGAATGGGACAGTTATCCTTTTTATTGAATGAGCGTGAGTGTAAACATACACGCAGTAGAGAGGATAAACATGGATTCATCCCAGTTAGAAAACATTTGGCTTATTTTTTAGAGGTAATGGAGCATGAACAAAATTGAGGTTTATCATGTCTGCCCATGCAAAACACAGAATCACAGTTATTTGAGGCTGAGGAAAAGACCTCTATGATCAAGCCCAGCCCATGACCAAACATCACGACAATCACCTAGACCAGGGCACTAAGTGCCACAGCAAGTCTCCTTAAATGCCTCCAGCGATAGGGGCTCTACCACCCTCCTGGGTAGTCCATTCCAGTGTCTGATCCCCCTTTCCATGAGGAAGGGCTTCCTAACATCCAACCTAACCCTCCCCTGGAAGCTTCAGGCCCTGCACTCTCATCATGGCACTAGTTGCCTGGGAGAAGAACCTGACCCCCACCTGACTACAACCTCCCTTCAGGGAGTTATAGAGAGTGATAAGGTCCCCCACACTGAGTCTCCAGGCTAGAACAGAGCAGCCAGCACTGATGCTGATAGACAAAACAACATCTTTATTGTCAGAAGGATGTTTGGCTTCATCACCAAATGACTGCATAGGTGCAGACTTCCAGAGGATGGTTCTTGAATCGTTGGTTATTTCTCTGTCTTTGGATTCAGCCTGGATGTAAATAAAACAAACAAATTGCTTAAATCAGAATTATGTAAAGTTTAATGTGTCTAAAGATGATTTTTTTTTTTTAGTGTTAATTACTGTTCATCATTTCCAAAACCCTGTAATGCTACACAAACACCTCCAAATGAAATCTGTCATTTCTGTAGCTTTTGGGGTTTTGCACCCTGCTGCTGATTCCTTTTTGATCTTCTGAGTCATTTTTCCAGTTGGGAGCTTTGCAGCTCAAAAACAGGCGTGAAATCGGTTGAGAGAACACATTTTAATGACTTTCTTGCATATTATCGCTCATTCTTCTGCACACATTTTAAAACCTGGAGATACACCAAACGATCCCATCTTTGCTGAAATAATGCTGCCGAGATCTGTTTGTCTATTCCCTAATAAGTTACAGTAATGTTAATGGCTTAGAAGCAAGAAGTGATCCTTTTTTGTGTCCTGTGTTTCTCATCTTCAGGAAGCGGGAGCAGTTTCACTAATTGATTGGTTTAGTCACAGCATATAATTGGTTTTAGTTTATTTCTGTTGTTACATGCTCTGCCAGGAATCTTTCTGTGGTAAACACGATGGAGCTCTATTTGTTTTCAGAGTGCTGTGGATAAATAAGTTTCTTGTTCTTCAGCAGAGACAGGGTATAGCTTTGGCTCTTTGATCCTGTTACTTGGCTCTGAAGTTTTGTCAGCAGCAGATTTCCAAGGTGCTACTTTGAAAAACAAGAATGTGAGAAAATTTATCTTAGGTGTTCTTTTGTATAAGTCAAAGCATATGTTTTGTCTGGAGAGCTGGTGTTTTCCTAAGTACCAGCATGAGACAAATTTTACTGACTTTTTCATCCTTGCAAGGAGAGGAGAATGGAATTTAAACTATTAAAATACAGGTACAGTTTGGTTCATACCTGAAATCCAACCAGAAGACACTAGTACTGACCGAAGAGCAAATCTCAGTGCACAGAATTGCCTTCTGTCTGCTCTAGAGTGTGGACAGGTAATGAGAACTGTTTGAATTATTGTGAATTAATGAGTTATCGCTCATCTTTTAAACCACAGTGGTACCCGACTGAGGGTGTAGGGATTCTGGACATTGTCTGTATCTTTGCCACCTTGCTGCTTGTGGTTGTACTGGTCATTGTGGGAGTGTGCAGTGAATCAAGTCAGAAACAGTCTAGGGAAAAGAGGTTGATCATCTTCACAGTCCAGCTCAGGCTGCCACCAGGTTTGCTCTGTGGTGCCCAACGGTTGTACAGCCACCACAGAGGGACAGGTTTGCATGAGAACAGAGCTGAAGGTACAGTTTTGCCCAGAGACACATGTGGAAAAGTGTTGCCTAAGCTGTTATAATAACATGAAAAACTAACCTTGGCTTAAACTGTGTGGGACGCAGCGACTACAGGTGGCCAAGTGGTTTCCAGCTGTAGTTTGGTGTTTTTTAACTTTGCTTTTGTAATGGGCTAAAAGAATAAATAAAGTTGTTGCCATTTGGCTGGTGGTTTGGAACTGGTGAGGTACGATAATTGTTCTTGTGGTCGTGTGCTCATAGCAAAAGAGCCTGTGGTGTTGTTTAGCATTTTGTACGGCGTGTTAATTACTGCTTGTGCAGTAACGATCTGTGGGGGTTTGCCTTGCCACCTTAGGCTGGAGATGGCAACAGCACTGGCTACAGCACGAGGAGCTGCTGTGTTGAAAGTACCCCAACTGTCAGGGTGATTGAACCACACTGCAAACCCCAACAGGAACGAAACTATCAGGAATGTATGTGCCTCTTAGCAGTGATTTTGGGGGACCCTAAAGTTACATAGTAACAAAGATTGTTTTATTCTTTGCTTTGAAACAGAGCAGAAAAGCTCCAGTTGCTTAACCACAGGCCTGTGACGGCAGTTGAAATACAGCTGGTAAGTAACAATGTTCCTGGCTGTTCAGAGCTTAAATGAAAGCAGCTTTAACCTTGAAAATCAATTGAGTAATTACTTTCTCATGGTTGGTGATTGAATATATCCCTTTATGCACATCTTTACATTCAAATCTCTGCTTCCTCTCTGAGACCTCCTTAGAGACTCGCTCTTCTTTCTCCACCTCTGTTTGCTTTGGTGTCACGCATTGAAAATGCCTGATGTGGTCATTAAAGGTTAGTTACAGCACTGAGAGCGAGAATATATTTAACCCAGAGTCTTTTTGTTGCTGCTCTGTAATGTTTCACATCTTGAGAGCTGTGATGACAGGGCTGTTTTGATGGCAGGGTTTTATGATACAGTAAACCCAACCTGCTGAAAAGGAATAAGTAATGACTGATAGGGAATTTTGAGCAGTGGTGCAGAATGAGGAGCAGATATAAACTGACTTTCTGGTGGAAAGTAGCCATTGTCAATAATTCTGATGTAGAGGGATTGTTGCTACTTAGAAATAGATGGTGATATTCTCTGAAGTATCTCCTTAGGAATACAAAATCCTGTGGTAATAAAGAGATTATTATAGTAAGGATATCCTTTGAATAAAGATCTCTTACATTAAGAACATGTGTTTATAATCTTATGCTGAAACCACACTACGTAATAAGAGGATCATATTTTGCTGCAAAAAAAGAGAAGGATTAAAGAGGTACCAGTAGGACTCCTTTTCTTTTTGTAACCAAGGAGTAGACATTATAATGCTCACAGTGTCTCGTAAAAGAATGCTTCTAGCTGAGGAATTAGTGCTGTGGTTTGTGATTGAAGAGATCAGTGTCAGTCATCGATCCAACCAAGAGCATCAAGGTTTGCTGAGTTTTGCTTATGAAAACATCACTCAGAAGTAGTGATGTAGAGCCTGTCTCATACCTTTGTTAGGTCATGTGCTTAGACACACATTTATTACATTCCCTTGTGGGTCATACGTTGTCTTTTTTCCATGTTCTTCTTAAAACGCAGTAATCCTTTGCCACTTTCAGGTCACTGCTTTTGTCTGTCTTTTACCTTCTCCACTCATTACCCTTCCAAGTTCCTCATTATCTTACCTGTCTATAAAATACTGAAAATAGTTCAGCACCCGCTGTCGTATTTGAAGTCCAGGAGGCAAGTAAAAGAAATTTGGGCCTTTCTATTAGAAGTGTAGTGTTGTAGTTGACATATTCCAAGGTTCATAATGTCAAAGGTAGATAAAACTCTCTGCTAAAATGTACAGAATACAGGTATGAGATTTGAGTCCCGTGTCAGCCCCTTATTGCTACGAAACCCTTCTCTAGTGAGCAAAAGCAACATGCGAAAAATCCAGTGTTCATACATCTGGGGACTAGTTTGGGTTTGTATTGTCATGGAAGTTACTTCAGTTCCAGTGCAGTCCCACTGTAATTCCCATGGCAAGTTTCTCCAAAACTAGCATTGCTCTAGTCTGAGTTGCCTTTATTGTTAACACTCTGTTAAATTAAGACTTCCCGAAGCTGCAGTACATTTCCTCTTTCATCAAAGCACATCAAAGTCTTTTGAGCCTGATATCTAGTAGGAAACTATGGGCCATTTCTGTTAGTGAAATGCAGGGACCAGGAGCCGCAGATTTTGCTGTTCGATTGCTGTCTTGAATAATTTTTTGGGATTGGTGAGGACAGGGAAAGATGTTGTAGTAGAGCAGCATCTTTGAAGGCACAAATCCTCCATCTTCTTTGAGAATAAAGTAATGCAGAGCAGGGGAGCCTACCAGCATTTTCCTCTTTGATGTGGGCAGGGAGATTAACCATACACAGATTTCATGCCAGCAAGTCGATTCACCGCAGTCAATGGATGAGGGACAACCAGCAGGGAAGTGAGTGCTAGGTCTGAAATTGCCTTGATTCTCTTTTCATTGAAGTCACTCCTGCCACTCAAAAGCTTTTGAGTAGCTCCTGGAACTGAATCAGAAATAAATGGTAATAATGAAAACTTCTGGCCACTTCCTATAATGTAGGCAAATCAATCTCACTTTTTAAAAGGTTTTAAATGCAGAACAAGCCCTATCTCTGTCTCTGCCTTGCTCAGATAGTTTTGATGTCTCAAATTTTAGCGCAGTGCTGCTTGTCCCTGGATTGGAGTCAGAATTACCTGACAGGCTTTTAACAGCCGAAGTGAGCGCATGGTTTGCTACCGCCTGCTGCTTTTTTGCCTTTCAAGCTCTTTGGGTTTTACTTTCTAACGTTCCCCATCCTTAGTTGTGTGCAAACAATAAATCTGTTCTGATAACTTTTTATTCAAGCTCAGAAGCAAATTAGTGTTGTGATCTGTGGAGCTCAAGTCCCTTTGTAAGGCTGTATGCAGAAATTGCTGTAATTGTTCGTATTTGTCTTTTCCGGACTGTGCGCCAGGATTTATTTTCAAACAATAGCAACAAAAGGAGCATGAAATTCTAATTCATATCCCACAGGGTAAAACACTGTACACATTGCAGCTCTCTTGACCTCCTGTTTTAATCTGCACCATATGTTGTTCCTGGCTCAGTGACTCACAAAGGAGGAGAATAAAAGACAGTGATGTTGATCTAACCGTGACAGTGCTCCAGCTTCACTTAATGCTAAACTGTGATGAGTTTGAAGATGAAGCGTCGTCTTTTCTAATGAACAAATTGCCCCACATTCTTCTCTCTGAATAGAAAAATAGATTTCAATTCTGTGCTTTTTAAAACTAGATTTCTATCTTGGAGAGCATCCTGCCTCGTGATACGTGCGCTGCATAGCCAGCCTGGCACATTGTCTTCTGCTGATTAATAGAAAATAATAATGTCAAGTATTCTCCTGGAAAATGGAAGACATTAGAGGATTTAAGCATTTTATTTTCTCCACAATGTATTTTGCTTCCCGCTTTGCATACTTGATTAACGATCTCTGAAGGACATTAATCCAGTCAGTCAGTCTTTTTACTTCATCCTTTTTTTATGTCCTTTTCCTTCTGGTGCAGAACAATTTCAAATTACTGCACAAAGGAGGAAATAACAGTAATTTGCTCATAAAATACCCACCTCCTACACTGGAGTTCAATTATGTGCGTGATAGCTTTGGAAGGGATCAGAACCCTTGTTTCTTCCTTTACTGTTGTTTACTGATTATTTTTTAATAGAATTCTTAGTTATTACTCACAAAGACAATAACTTTTAAGTGACAGGTTGTTCTGCTCTGTGATGCTGAGGTTTGTTACCCATAAATATTTCTTACTCTTGAGACAGCTTCTCAGTTCTTTGAGAACTTTTTAGGGTTCTTCATTGTGGCTTTATTTACTCTTCAGCATTTGCAGTGTGGTGTTGTGTCTCAGGAAGCTAAAGGGAACAAAACGTTAGCGCTGAAAACTTGAAGGAAGCACAGTGAGGATGGTGAAGTAATTTGTTGCTTTTACTTGGGTAAGCAGAAGAGACAAGATCTGGTTATAACTGGGGAAAGCACATTCCCAAAATGTTTGTCCTTGCCTCGTCAAGAGGAAAATAAAATGTAGACAAGTATGCATGTAAATATCTCTGTGTTCATAGAATCATACAATCATTTGTGTTGGAAAAGACCCCTGGGATCATCAAGTCCAACCATCAATCCTACTCTACCAGTTCACGCCTAAACCAGATCCCCCAGCACTACATCTAAGCCTCTTTTAAACTCATCCAGGGATGGGGACTCAGACACCACCCTGGGCAGCCCATTCCAGTGCCTGACCACTCTCTCCATGAAGAATTTCTTCCTAATACCCAATCTAAACCTACCCTGTTGGAGCTTGAAGCCCTTCCCTCTGGTTCTGTCACTCATTTCCTGTGAGAAGAGACCAACACCAACATCTCTACATATCCTTTAAGATAGTTGTAGAGAGCGATGAGGTCTCCCTTAAGCCTCCTCGTCCTCCAACTAAACAGCCCCAACTCTCTCAATCTCTTCTCATCCAGGTCCTTCCCCAGCACCTCAATGTCTCCCTTGTACTGAGGTGCCCAAAACTGGACCAAGTACTCAAGGTGTGGCTTCACCAGTGCTGAGTACGGGGGACAGTCACCTCCCTACTCCTGCTGGACACACAGGTTCTAATGCAGGCCAGGATGTTTCATACATGTACGCCTGGAACTGTGAACAGGCAGAACTGCATATTTATTCTATGAAAAAACACTCGAATCTTCAAAAATATCCTGATAGACAGTCTAGCTATGATGTTCTGATTCACCTTCTTGGTAAATAAATAAAGACAATCTTCTGAATCCTCTTGATGAAGAAACGCTTCTGAGAATTAATTTGTGCCATCAGAATTTATCCTCAGGTTTGGATGTGAATTTCTACTTAATGTAATTCATCTCACTGTGTTCTAAATTGGTAGTTACAGTTGCGTTGTTCCTCTGAGAAATTCATACATGGAGCTCAGTTGAAGAAAGCTACTGTTAAAGGGTTCCATTATAGGAAAATATTCCACATACACTCTTGCTTAATAAGCACTGCTCTGGTTCCCAGTAGTGATAACGTTACTGAGCTAAGGCATCTGCCAGTGTTTAATTCTGCAGTTGATGGTGATTTGTCTTTTCATTCTCCTGTAGCAAGACTCAGTGATGGAGAAGAAAGGGAAAGGGTATATATATATATATATATATATATATATAGGGAGAGAGAAAATATAGAGAGACAAGAGGGCCAGGCATCCTGTGATCCAATACATGAAATCTGAACTAGACAAGGTGTCATTTTTCTGAGGGTCAGAAAGCAGTGAGATGGTAATGAATGTGGGAGGCATTGACCATTAAGAGATACATCATTTCACCTTAAGTGATACTACCTGTCCAAAGGGTGTGGGATTTTTCTTTGTGTGGTTTCTGATGCTGTGGGGCCATAACTTTTAAAATTCAGCCAGGCTGCTAATCCTCTACCTGACTGAATGGCGTAGATTGTCTGCAGAGAAGTGGTTCTGTCAGCAGTGTCGGCAATGAAAAGTGTGTGTCCATGCTGTAATGCACTTTGTTGTGTAAGGCTGATAAGGTCAGGCTGCTGCAATGGTCACCTCTGAAATGCAGCCTGGCAGGCTGATACCTCTTCAGTAACTGCAGTGACTGCTTATGCAGAAGGTAATGTCAGGAGGATTTTTACTGCGTTTTTACTCCTAGTCTATAGTAGAGCAGCTGGTGGTAATGAGAGCCAGAGCTTTTTGTCAAGCCAGGGCTCTACAGTAGTTTGAACTTGGAAAGCCACTCCACAGAGAGTTCCATCCTTTGATCAGGATAGTCCCCAGAAACAGTCATTTGCAAATGGATGTTCACTGTCTGCCTTTTGCTGCATAAGCAGACTGTAGCGTACTTGCTCGTCTCTCATCAAGGATCTGGCAATAACGGCTGATGAAAGATGATCAGACTGCGTAAAGAGGGCTCGTAGGACACTGAATAAAACCCCATTAAATGGATATACCACTCTGCTTTTTAGAAGGCAAGATGCATCTGAATAGCTGACAATTTATAGCTAGAACCGATTAAACCTGTGTTGACTTGGGACTGTAATTAATATAAATCACCGCTCTTCAGAGGACATTTTAAAGGACTTTGTATAAAAAAGAAAATCGAAAACCCTACAATCCTAATTGGTTTCATTTGCGTTTGAAGAGTTCTTTTGGCTTGCTGTTCCAGCCCTCTGACAAGGTTTTCCTTTTAACAGCTGCCTATAAATTAGGGCAGTTGTTTTTACTGGTAGCAGTGGTATAAGGGTTCTTACAGCTCCACAGTGAGAGCAGGTCCCCAATTGATCTTACGGAATTTTACTGCTGATTTGTGACAGTAGGTTTTCTCTTGCTCACAGCTTTTATTTGCCTTCATATCCAGGAATCTCACAGTCTAAGCAAATTCCAGTAAAGTATTGTTGCTGTAGGATTACGTGATTTATTTTATGGCCTGATTATTTATCGTGTAGGTGCTGGACAAGATACCAAGGTTCGGGTCACCACTCTCAGGTAGTCTTGTGTCAACTCTCATGTGAAAGCACAGGATCTAAGGAAAATAGGTCTGGACGGGAGCCTAATTAAAAGCCTGGCTCAAGGCACTGATATGTCTGTTGAGAGGCTTTAGGAGAAACCCAGGAGGAAAGTCTGTTCCCACTGTGGCCTTTTCCTTGCTGTAAAGAAAACAGCATCTCACTGAGGAGTGCCAGTTGTGGTGGTTAACAATGGTTTCTTCTTCTGAGTACTGTAAGAGTTCCACTTTGTAAAATGCTTTTATAACAAGCCCAGACTGTCTTGCATCTGTTGAGAATAGTATTTCCCATTAGCTGAGCCCTCCTGTTTGGAGCTGAGGAAGGAAATGATGGATTTAGTGATTACAATGGACTGTTTTGTGACCTGCAGATGGTGGAAGAAAGTGAGGAAAGGCTAACGGAAGAGCAGATCGAGTCGCTTCTCCAGACAGTCACCAGTATCCTTCCAGGGGATCCAGAAGAGCAACAGAGAGACTCTGCAATGGAAACCGAAGACAAAGGTGACCGAGCGTAGGAGGCACCTACACCAGCAACTCCAGCAGAAGAGACTCCGCTTATATTTTTCTGGTTTTGACTGGTACCGGTTTAATCTTGCATTGGACATCATTGTCAAATGTGTTAGCATTTGTATTACTCAGAGGTGATGAGGGAACCAATTGTTTACCCGAAAGCATGGAAAAGGACACTATTGTTTCAGCATTTTGTCAGAAACAGGGATGGTAGCAACTGAGGTCATAATGTCTGGGAAAGTATGGGGCACAGAATGTGAAGCTTTTGTGTTTTCTCCGATCCCCACATAACAGCTGTACATTTGAATAGGCTCCTATACAGCTGGCAATTATCGCAGCAGTACTGTAATTCTAATTGCTTTCATATGCCCCTGAATTGCCCAACTGGTTTGCAGAGGATGGTCGCCAGTCTCCAAAGCTGTCTGTGAAAAGGGCTGTTTTCAGTGATCAGAACACAGAGTAATGTACAAGAGCTGTTTGGTATCTGGCCAGACATTTCAAGAGGGCTGTTGGCATCACAGAATCGGATCTGCTGGCAGGTCGCTGTTCTCAAGGACGTCTGACAGTCTGTGCTGGGTGAGAGAGACCCAGCTCACCAGCTAAATCGGCATAATGCCACTGGAATCAGCCGGGTTGGACCAGTTTACAGCGGCTGAGGCTCTGGGCTCAAACGTTAACGATCTTAGTAACACAAAGAGGAGAACGTGTGGTTGTGAGGTGTGTGTTTTCCCTTTGAACATTTGCTCCAACATTTATATATAGACAAGTCACAGTCCTGCAAACGTGCTGTCAACTGCAATAAATGAATGAGTCAGCTCTGAAATCCTGATCTGGTTTAGGAGAATGAGAATCACTCCTGATTGAAGTAGAATTTTCTGTGTACTGCGATTTTGTCTGATTGAAGATCTCAGAAACAAGTACTTAATGCTGGAATGACTGGTGCTCATAACAGATCACTCGTATCTCTGTACCTTTATATCCATAACATCAAGAGTTAGCCGTGGCACTGGGGTTATACTGTGACTGCAGACCATTCTTTTATAATCATTATTATGTCCTGGAAATACAAATAAAGTTTGAAGTGCATCCTTGGAATCTTGTGGCTTAGAGACAAGATGGAAGACCTGGCAGCAGAATATTTGACTTTGTTTTTTTCCCCCTCACTTCTGTCATGGTTTTATTTAGTGTTTTTATGCAAAGGATTTTCACTGCTGAGCTTTAGATGTGCCGTATGTGAAAGGGAGTGATAACCTCCAGCATCTGGGGGATTGCAGATACGCTTTTCCATGGTATTTTAAGCTTCTTTGATGTTTGCAGAGGAAAGAAAATTACTGGAAAATGTATTTGTTACCTCTTAAAGGTAATTTATCTCCTATTAAATGCATTTCAAGACTGGAGACTAAAGGTACGGTTTGACTGGGTAAGTATAGTATTAGAGGGGGAATGTCCTTGGTGGTTTCTGTGATACATCAATATATAATTTTCTCTCTAAATGTGCAATAAACCAGAAGAGATAAGTAGATGGTATCACGGAATGATGCGCAATTCATTTTAAAAATCCTCATTTGTGCTCTTGGCAGTCACGGACGTTATGTGACGGTCTGTGGCCTTGGGCTGCAAGTGTTTACATTTTTATCTGCCTCTCTTCTAAAATGAAATTACCGAAGCATGGTCTAAACTTAGGAAAAGCAGATGGAGCCAGATCACAAGTACCTTGAGCCAGCAAGAATATTTTAACAAATCTCTGAGGCTGGTTGTTCCATCTTGGGAGTTGCTGATTTGTTATCGTAATGGGCTGTTGCCAGCACCCATGTTGTTTTCTGTTGTATGCACGTTGTACAAGATCCAGCTTGCTCACTTGCTCTTGTGTTTAACCTTCTTATCAAAATCACTTCCAGATGGATGCACGTATTGAACTTGTGCAAACGCATGGATGGCTCCTTCAGTCTCAAGAACGTAAAGTAGAATTTCCGTAAAACACAGTATTGAGTAACGCCAAAGGGATCTGGGAATCTGACATCTGCGTTACATCAAGGAATCACGTTTCAGTCTCCTGCCTGTGTCTCTGGCTGGGTAAGAACAGGTGAGGCATCGCTCTGGCTCTGAGAGCAGCTTTTGCTTGCTGCTGTTGACTCTTGGGTGTGTTTGGAAACCCTTCTCGGAAATGGATTATGGAAGGCAATCTTCATCCTCCTTACGTGGTGCCATTTTTTCCATGTCCTATATATGTAATGAAAGATCTGTCTGTCTTTCAGGACTGCTTTTTATTTTATTAACTAATTACCTAATGCAACAAATGTTTTAGTTCTTTTGAAGGAGAGAAGAGAGTGGCCCTCTGATGTGTCCTGGGTACAGGAAAGCAGAGGAGCATGGACTCAGTCTCTGGTTTTTGAGAGGAAAAGAGCAGAGTACTCAGCATTTTCTGAATATTTTAGAAGAGCTTCTTATTTGTAGCTTTCTCATTTTGTCTGCGTTGCTCACTTTTATTCTGTATCGTGCCTTTGGGTCTTGGCAGATTGACAGCTCTGCTTCAGGCAGCTCTCGGCGCTGCTCTGGGAGAAAGGGGAACGAGCTGCCAGAATCCCACTGCTGTTTTGATACTTTAACCTACCTGGGGTTTCTCTTTTCATAAATTCAAGCCCAGCTTTCTTCAGGGTTGTTTGGCAGCATTAGCTCACTGGAGAAGTTATATTAGCAAGAAGCTTTGTTTTATGGGAGGAGAAGGAGCTGCTGTTCCTACCGGGCTGTGCTCTGCTGCTTGGAAAGGGAAATAGCTATATGGGAAACAGAGATGTCTGCTGGGAATTTTGTAGAAGGTGCAGGAAACCTCTATCGTGATACCATCACGCTGCGGCTGAGCTGGAGGGAAGGCTGTTGCCCACCAGTGAAATGCAGAATTTGAGCAGCTCTCCTTTTCTTGCAGGCATGAAAGGCATTTTGTTTGCCTGTGTTTCTGTGGTTTATTTACTAGATAAAGGGGTGTAGTCTTAATTAGAAAAAGCAGACCCAAAATACTGAGAGTTTGGGTCTTCTTCTGAAGCAGGTTTGTGTTGGGGCAGGTACGCTGAAGGGTATCTTTAAACAGCGCTGGCACAGCCCATTGAAGTGCCACTCAAGCCTACTGCATTGCTGTGCTGAAAGGGTTAACTAACACTAAGTGTCTTGAGATTTAAAAATGTTTCTAGAAATTGTTTTAAAAGGTCCTGTCAGAAGCAGCTCTGTACCTAACCTTTTACTACTGAAATCTCTACTAGCCATGGACCAGCTTTGTTTCAAAGTCGACCAGAGCAGGCAGGTTTATACTCATTGAGAATCAACACCCTGAAGTCCTGAAGAAGTTGCAACCCCAGTGTTGAGGTCGATTGCTGCAGCTGCTGACAGACCCCTGACACAAGAATAATCAAACTGGACATGGATGTGAAACTGTCGTACCTTGGAAGAAAAAAAGGTTGGAAGTTTACCTAGAACACAGCCGAATTACCGCAGCCCGAAGCCGTTGTGTGCCCAGGAGCAAAGTCCTGCTGGTCTCTGACCTGGTGTGGAGGCTGTGCTGGGCAGGAGCAGGATGAGCTGCAGACTGCTCCTTCCTACTTCACCTCTCGTCTCGTTGGAAATACATGTTTCTCCCAGGCATTAGCTGAAGGTTGACCATGCTTGAGCAGGAAGGGTTGGACTGGGTTATCCAGGTGATGATGGGAAAGTAAGGCAGGGAGCAGGCAGCTGGAGACCACCAGGAGAGCGAATAGTGAGAGCCAAAGTGAGCGTCATACCTCTCCCTTCATCTGGGCAGTGAGATCCTGCCCTAAGGACCTGGGTTCCTCACCACCAGCTCGATAACCCAACACTCCTGATGCTGCACTGTGAGATCAGGGATTGGCATCCTCGTTCCCAGGTGAGATTCTGTGAAAGGGGTTTGGGGTTTGAGGCAAGGCGGGCAGGGAACTGGTTGTCCTAGAGATGTTAAAGCACTTAAAATATTTGAACAGCAACTTGGATGCATCCAGCCCCCCACATTCCCCCAGAATAGCCCAGGGAATTCTCTGAAGAAGACCAAAGTACCCTTTAAAACTGTGACTGATGTTTTATAACCTTCCCAGGGAGATCAAGGTCAGGTTAGCCCCCTTTCCAAAGGGCTGTAGAAGCGCAGTTTGGGATCGGGCCAGCGTCCTGGAGGGAGTCGATGGGCAGCGCTGTTTAGGTTGGAGCTGCCCAAGATGTTGACAGAGAAAATGCTTTCTGTTCCCACAGAAAGAAATCCCACTGCAAAGTTTTTTATCGAGCAAAAAGAAATCCTTGTGCTGAAAAAATCCCGAGCTGCGGCCAAAGCACAAGAAAATGCAGCAGCAAGCACTTGGGGAGCGTTTATTAAGGCCCAAGGACTTTTGCTTGCCACAAGCAAGAGTCTCCCTGCACATTGTGCTTAAATTAATTTCCTTCTCCATTAAGGATCTTTATTAACTTTAGTGTTTATTAAAAAAACCCTTCAAAGGTAGGTGAGGAGCTGTTAAATTTTAAAGATAATGAGAATAGAGCTGGGCTGAGAAGCAGCCAAACAAGGTAAGAGAAAGCAAAAAACTCTTTGGGAATGACCTGGTGCAGACAGGGAAGCTGGGACAGGAGCTGCAGGGAGAGTTTGGGGATGCTGCAGACGGTCCCGCCGGGTCCAGATGCTGCTGTATGTGGGACTGAAGAGCTTCCTCTGAACGACAGTCACCATCATCTCTGCCCCACCCAGCCTCAGGAGATGGGTGATGCTTCATGGGAGCACCTAGTTGGTGCTGGAGGCCACTAGTGAGGCAGTACCTGGGCACAGAATGATGGCGGTGGCACTCATGTCAGACAAGCTTCAGCACTGAGCGTGAGGACTCACTGTGCTGCTTTGGGTTGAAGCCCTTGTTTGTGAATCCCACCCCTTGTCCTTCTTGCCCGGCCATTGTGTGCAATTAGTGCCTGGCCACGCCAGCTCCTGCTCAGTGCCCTGCCGAGCTGCGAGAGAAAAGCTGGCAGGAATCACCCCACCCTTTTCTTTTATGAGGCCAGGCAGAAAATTCATTGTTCATTGAAACAAAAAGAAAAAGAAACCCCCCTCCCCAAGCCCAACTGTTGTCTTTCAAAGTCTCCCCTCAGACCATCACAGATGCCTCATTCCTTCCCAGCCAGACGTGGGCTCAGGATGGTGATGTCTGAGGTAAGCCAGGGCAGCAGTGGGGCAATGGAGTGGGGCTTTAGCCTGGACTGCCAGTGCAGGGAGGATGGGAATGAGCTCAAACCATCGGTCCAGGCTGGGAACGAGTAACCGGGCATCTTCACTGCTGCTCCTGTTGGCACTGGGTGCTGCAGCTCGTCAAGGTACATTTGTTTCTGCAGCGGATGATTCCTCCTGCCAGCTTTACTCTTTGTGCAGCTGCTGGCTGTTTCCTTTTACTAGATAGAGAGGTAAAATAGGCATTGGTTACTGCTCCTGGAGCTCGGTGTTTTTGCAGCATCTCTCCTGCTGCTCTCTTGTGGTGCAGGAGCAGTCACTGGCTGAGCTCCATCCCGAGTTCTCGCAGAACGAGCCTGGCTCCCTGACCTTACCTCTTGCCCTGCATCAGTGCCAGGAGCTCCTCCATCACAGGTTCTTGATTTGGGAAGCAAATCCCCTTTGTACCAGACTAGATGCCGGAGAGAAAAAGGCATCAGAAAATAGAAAGTCTGGGCTGTTGAAATTCTCCAGCTCAGCAGTGAGAGAGTAGTGGGGTGCTCGGCCAGCCCTTCCCACACGTTCTCTTTATATCCAGATAGTGAAAGGACACCCCTGGAGATGTGCTGAAGGCTTGGAACATGTGCTCTGTTGTTCTAGAGAGACTTTTGCCAGGTCCTGAAGGACCTTCAAGATCGCTGCTCTCCGTGCTGCCTGTCTAGGAAGGAGAAAGGGAGGGAAGGCATCAGCCAGGATGAACTCTTACTGGCAGCACAGTTCCAGTGTCTGTTCTTGTGCTGGGCTGGGAGGGCTTGTCCTCTGATTTGTTAATAGGATGTGTTCCGTTAGATATCTGCCTGGGAGGGAGGGAGGGAATGGGAAGCACTGAAAACACCCACTCAAAACCTAACAGGATCCAACTGCTTCCTCCCAGCAGGTTTGTTCCTTCATCATCCAATAAAGCCCATAAACACCCCCCAAATGCTGCTGCTCCCAGCTGCCTATGCCAGAGCAGCCAAGAGTGGCCAGGGATGGAAATGGGCTGCTTCAGGCCAGTTTAAACATTTTACCTTTTCCTGTGCAACATCCTGCCCCAAGGCGTGGGCTCAGTGGAAAGTTGCCGCTTTCACAGTCCTGTGGGGCTACTCTGAGTGGGATGGGATCCCTGCCCACGTGTCACTGGCTCAGTTGAGGCAAACAGAGGAGGCACCTCAGATGCTGAGGGTGCTGCACAAGAAATGGCTGTAGAATCAACTTGTGCTCCAAAAAGCTGATGGGAAGCATCTGTGTGTAACCATCCCCCATGGTGCTGAAGGTGTCCCAGCCATACTGGGTGCCCACAGTGGGATCATTGCTGCCCCAGCATGGAAGCCACCCTGTTTGGTGGGATGAGCAGCATTCGCGTGTCCAGTGCTGTTATGGGGACGAGGATTTATACACAGGATTTATACACAGGGTCAATGTGTTTTGCCCAGGCTGGGCTTTGCTCTGCAGGCAAGGTTTGCTTGGACAGGGTCAGTGTGTGTAAGGATGAGGAGTTGCTGCTTTCTTAGGGATTTTCTTTGTGCATGGATGCTGGGAGCAGCTCAAAAGGTGACTCCAGCTCTGAACTGCCTCACAGCTGGGTGTGAGAAGCCTTTTTCCAGCCTTTCTGCACCTCCAGGAGTTGGAGCCTTCTCTGGTCCTATCAGGCCAGGAGTGAAGGCTCCAAGAAAAGCCATAAATATTGTAGGGCTGTTGATGATGAAGCAGGGAACTGGCAGGAGGGGAGGGAGAGATGGAGGGAGGCTGCAGATTCTGCATTTTTCGCTGGGGCCTCAGCAGAGCCCAATAGTTAATCATTAAAATATGCTTATGTGTAACTAATCGCTGCAGGACAATGAACTGAGAAATTATTTAACGCAATTTAAATGGGTCATAGTAGTCCCTCTAATAAGGGTGCCTTGAGCCAATGGGAGCGATCGGGCTCCTATAAAAGCGGGTGGGGAAGAAATAGCAGCTGTTGGGAAGAGATCACCAAAAGACCTGATGTGTGTCCTGGACTGCCTCTCAGCATGCAGGGAGCCTCCTGATCTGCTTGAAATCTGGCTCCAATGTTGGGGTGAGCCCTTCTTCAGATACTGGTGATCTCTTCGGTGGCCAGTGGCTGTGGTGGGAAGGACAGGGTCTGCCTGGGGCTGGCACTTGCTGCCACTTGGCACTGCTGATGGGGACCAGAATTGCCTATTTAAGTCTAAGCAGGTGAAATTCAGCAGCGCTGTGAGTTGGGGGTTGTGTTGCTCGGGTTGGGGGGAGCAGGGTGCTCTTCATGAGGCAGGTTGGACCCGGGAAGTGGCTGGTTTTGGTGAAATCTGCTTTGGCCTTGCAACTTTGGGGATGTGATGGTGTTAGCAGAAGGAACCTGCACCACTGAGCAGTTGCTTCTGCTGGGGTTTTGCAGCAGCTCTATCAGGGGAGAGGGGGAAAATGAATGGAAATGGATTTCAGTAGACTTAGACTGTCCTGTCAGAAGGATTGTACCAGCTGGAGGCTTTGTGGGCTGATCATAACTGCTCTCTCAAATACCAGCCTGCAAGCTCAGTGCTTGGCTCTGTCGTCCTACCGGTGCCTTTTGGCTTTATCCCTGGTACCATTTGCAGCCCATGGGGGACAGATGCTCCGTGTGCTGTTGGTGAGCAGAGCTGAGACCCCACAGTATAGCACTGACCATGGCTTGGGGGAGAATAGACATGTTGGAGAGACAGGTGATGCTGAGCTTCCTGTCAGCCTTGTTGCCTGCCTTAAAATACCCCAAAGAAGTGTTAAGTGCAGTAGTTTGGAGCGCTCTGGTACAGACTGCTGCAGCTGCCCTTGCTGCCAGTCCTTAGACCAGCTGTAAATCCCAGCATCTCCAGCCATCAGTCTCACCCTGCCACTCGCTTTTACTTCAGTCTTTTAGTTTAGTGCTGTTTCATCCGTCTTTTTGCAACTCTTCTGGCTTTTACCCAATTTTAAATTCTATAAAATCAATTTATTCCAGACCCCACATTACACAAAATCCGCTTTCAGCTCCCTGCTCCCTGCTTGCAAATAAGCAAGTGGGGACAAGGACTTTGGGAGGTAATCACTGCTGCGCTGGACGGCTGCTCTCTGATCCAGAAAATAAAGAGCACAGCCTGTTTCCTGTAAAATTTTGTGGGTTGCATCAATTTACATTGTTTGTCTCGTGTTTTATGGCTTCCAAGCTGATGTTGCGTTGAGCTGGCTGGACTTTAGGCCAGAAATCAGATGCAGGCACTGGCAGCTTCCCCAAAGGCATTCGTGAGGGTTGATCACATCGTCACATTTTCTTAGTCACTGCAGGAGAAATCGCAGCACTGCCTCTCCTGGATCGTTTGTGTCGATGCTCTGCCATTACAAAGTGCTTTGTGGGCAGTTGTGGAAGTTCAAATTGTGGGGCAGTGCAGGTGGCAGAAGGGCTGTGCCCCCCCTGTGCTGCACCTGGGTGCCACTCCAGCCACAAGAATGTCTTCTGTCTTAACCCATGAGCTTTTATTTTCATGTTATATTCTTCACTGTCATGTTGAGGAGGGGAGTGAGAAAGCAGCTGGTTGGGTGCAGCAGCCAAACAAGGCCACCCCACCAAAACTATGGACTGGAGCAGGAATTAGTCTCCCTCTCTGTGTATTTTTTTTGTGTGTGTGTGTATAGAATCATAAAATACCTCAAACTGGATGGCCCCATAAGGATGTGATCCTTGCTCCTCACCTAAAACTAAACCATAAGACTAAGATCATTATCCAGATGTTCCTCAAACTCCAACAGTCTTGGTCCCCCATGGTTTGTTACCATCATCCTAGCTGGCTCTCAGTGAGTGTCTGCAGTGAGCACTGGATGCGTCCACAGAAAAAACAACCCAGCCCCAAAACAACTGCTTTCCATCCGTTTGGGGTTAGTCAGAGGCTGTCTGCAGAGTGAGGCAGGGAGTGCTGCCTGAAGGAACCCAAAGTATTTAGAATCACAAGCCCTGATCTAGGGGCCAAAGCCTCTTGCTGGCCACACGAATGAAGACAGTTTCTTACTTCATTTTACAAGCATCAGCAGCCCCTTAGCTGGGGAGTTCTGCCCTTCTTGCAGCATTTTTGGTAGAGAAAGTCTCGTTTTTCATTAGGAAAACAAGAAACAGAGCATTCCTATAGGATTTAATGCAAGAGATCACGGAGAAGTTAATATTAGAGACCACCCCCAGGGAATTCAGCAGGTCCTACAGCAATAGTTTGAGTGGTGGTTCTGCCCAGGGCGGGGTGTGGAGTCTCCTTCTCTGGAGATGTTTAAAACCCACCTGGCCATGTTCCTGTGCGACTTGATCTAGGGGATCCTGCTGTGGTGGGGGGAATTGGACTGGATGATCTTTTGAGGTCCCTTCCAATCCCTAATGTTCTGTGATTCTGTGGGTGGTTTCATGGTGAATTACGTAGTGCTCTGCTTGTATTTGAAGTGCCAGGAGTAGGATGGGCTGAGTGAGTCTTGATTTTGCCAGTTCTGTTCCCTCTCACTCCATCACACTCTGGAAAACTTGGTTGTTGGTGGCTGCTCTCTTTGATTGGTGTAGAAGTGCTGTGGCAGGCAGATGGGTCAGTACTTGCCTCTGCTGGTGCAATTGTGATTTTCTTTAAAAAAACCCAGCAACTGTTGCTTTGTGTCCCCTGGGATTTTCACACAGAGGAGCAGAGCTTTGGTAGATGATTTCTTTGGTGCCTTTTCTTGTTCTCTGTGCTGCTTTTTAAATTTAACATCTGGTTTATAGCAGAGGGGCTTATTATCTGGTGGTCAAAGCCAGGGATGGTGAGACAGGAAGTCTGGGCATTGTAGCTTGTCTGCAATGAGTTTGTAGGACATTTCTTGGTGGGTGCAGATTTACAGTGTCTTCACACCCTCAGCTTGGATCTCACAGCTTCCATCACCTCTTAACAAATTTTCAAATAAGACAATTTTGTTGCCTCTAGGAAACCCAGCAGCACCCCAGCAAGCTCAGAGGCAGCATGAAAGGCCACGTTCCCATTTCAAAAGGCCACTGTAAAAATAAATGATTGATGGAAACCAACAAGAGGAGGGAGCCCTGCAGAAGCTCTGCTCCTCCCTCCCCTTGTTTACTGTTCTCCCAGACTTTGGCCCGGGGGGTTAAGGCTTCACGGGTTTGAAGCTACGGCCTTGGGGATCTAAAGTGGGACTGAACCAGGGCTTTTTAAGCAACAGCCTGGTCTGAGCCGTTCAGCCACGGCAAACAGGGAAAACCACTGCCGGGGTAGGGTGCTGGGTCGGGCAAACAAGCCTGTGCCCTAAAGCAATGGGATTTTGTTTATTTTCCTTTTAGGACATCATGTTACCCTCCTCATCTCCCCCCAAATAGGTGCCAAACTCCAGTTGCTGAACAAGCGCTTGCTGGTGATGCTGAGCCACACGGCAGCCCCCATGGAGGTAGGACAATTAGGGTTTAATTCTGTTACTTTTAGCTGATAAACTAAGCCCCAACGATAAAGGAGGAAGGGGATAATGAAAACATTGTAAGTCTGGAACAAGAAGCTGTTGGGGATGGTTAAAATCAGTCTTCATTCATGAATTGTATGAGTTGCTATAGCACTTGTGAGAGACTCAGAGGAAGGGGCTGCACCGTGTATGGTTTCAGTAGCAGCACTGGGATTTCCTTCAGAGCTTTGTGTAGTTGAGAAGGGTTCACACTTCTGTAGCTCCACCAGCCATTGAGGGGGTGAGTACCCATTGGGCATCATACGGTCGCTGCTTCCCCAACTCCCGTGCCTTGCACATGATGGAGACACTAACGTGTTTAGTCAAGGGGATATTTTTGTTTTCAGAACTGCTGTGGCTGCAAGAGCCGGGTCCTGCCAGACCAGCCAGGCTGGCTGTCCTGCTCTGGGGAAACGTATCACATGGACTGCTGCCAACTGCCCAGGCATGGGCAGTGCACGAGGCTGTTTCACAGATGCCTCACTGCCACCATCCCGACCAGAGGGTTTCAAGCTTTGGTCTGATGGGAGCAGAGTTCTGTGTCTTTGGCAGTGGGGTCTGGGTGTTGGTTTTTCAGAGATGCTGGGGTTCGAGCTGCTTTTTTCACCTCCTTGTGCTGTTTTCCAGACACAGACGAGATCATTTCTTTAATCATCGGCATTAGAAATAAGCTGATAAGCTGATAATAAATGGATGTTTAGCTCATTAAAGGGCCACCACATGTGCAGCTGTTTTACAAACTCAGGATTGAATCCTGCAGACCCCTGGGCATTTTGAGGTATTAAAACTTCACGGAACAAGTCCTACAATAAACAGCTTATCCCTCTGCTGCTAAGGGTTGGCTGCTGCTGGTGCTTTCCCAGGCAAACACCTATGGATGTGAGGAAAGAATGTGCTGGGTTCAGGCTATGCGGGTGCCATGGGGCTCTGAGGAGCATCGCTCTGGGCTGGTGGCTGGAAGCTCCCTGCCTGCACAGCAGCTCAGCAAACACAGCCCAGAGCATCACACTTAGCTGAAAGCAAACAGTCCAGCAGCAGCCTGGCTGTGGTCATATGAGACTTGATGAGGGCTCTGGCTTTGCCACTGTCTGTGATACTGGATTTTTTTAATTTTTGGCTTTTTAGGGAAACCTAAAGAAGGGGAAGGAATTAGACAGTGGCTTGTTCTTGGATGTTCTGTGCCAGAGACAAGCTCTCTGCCTGCACACGTCCATCGTGCCACATCGGCAGCTGTCTGCAAGCCAAGATACGGGAAGGTGCCTATAAATGTAAGAAAGTAGAGCATTTGCTCCTGCACTAGGAGTGGAAAAACAGCTACTTCTATATTTATTGGCTGGCTTGGGCTGCCTACCAGCTGGAAAAACCTGAGGACACTGCACATCCAGAGGCTCCTACAGCTGGGGAAAAGATCTCCCTCTGAAATAAATCCATCTGATGCCTGAACTGCCTCTCTTGCAAGAGCAGAGATGAGGAGTACATGGAGGTATTCCTAGCCCCAGAATTATTTCTCCAGGCACGTGGAAAGATCAATTCTCAGCTGTCGCATTTATAAAGCAGCAGACAAGAGATCAGACAGATGGGGGAATATGGAGCTATTTATCACACAGAGCTGCTTTACGGGGTCAGAGCAGAAACTACCTCCGTCCTCTCTGAGGTACAAGTGGGTAAGGTCGGGCTGCAGCACTCTGAAGTCCATGTTCTCCTGACTTTGATAATCTTGGTTTAAACCCTCCTGAATTGGTGCTTGCAGCAGCATAGCTGTCCCTGCTTGTCGATGGAGCATGGCCCTGCTGGGGTTGGAGAAATAAGGGGTCAAATCAAGGTCTGGAGCTGGCTGGGAGGTGTTTCTGAGACTGCAGCACCCAGGTAGTTTGGGCTGGGAAGATCTGGCTCAGCAAACAATGCCCAGAGCCCTGGTCTGGCTCTTCAGCAGTGGTCTGAGGTAGTGTGTTTGAGGTGTAGCTGTATGGAAGTGTCATGCTTTGCCCTTCCGCAAGGATGCCAGGCAGCAGGGAGAAAGCAGAGGTTTTACAGCTACGTTTTCTTTCCCAGCAAGCAGGTGCAGCTGTAGCACAGGATGGGATGGGTGAACAGTAGGTTAGGAGAGCAGGATGTGACCCCAAGGGGATCACTGCCTGTGAATCCAGGGCAAAGCTGGAGTGAGAGCAGCAGTGCTTTCAGGCTGTGCCAAGGTTGCTGTGTGTGCAAGCTAAGTGTGCTGGCTACTGAGGCTTTTTGCAGGCAGACCCCCCAGAACAGCACCCTTCTGATGGTTCCCATGGCTTGGGTTTGCTGCCTTTGGCTATGAAATGCAAATTGTGTGCCTCCTGAAAATGCCCTGCTGTTCCCCAGCCAATCAGTCCATGCACCAGGTCTGCTTCAGCATCCCCTTGGGCAAACTGCATTGCCAACGCGATCGATACAGGAGGCAGCTGGGCCGGTAAAAATAATATCGGTAGTAGAGCAAAGCAATAAAAGCGAGTGTGCCCCTGGGAAACGCAGCGAGGCGAGAGACATTAACATCTCCCAGGTTGAGCCATGTCCTTGCTGGGTTCGCAGCTGACAGGTTTGCTCTGCTCCTGAGACAGGCTGTGTTAAGTGCAACGCGCAATTCCGGGAGCAGAAACATCTACTCAGCAGAAACATCTTATTCTCCTGCTGTGAGGGTATGCAGAGGAATGTCATCGTCTTAATGTCTTGTGGGGCTTGTTTTGCCTAAACTCAGAGGCGGGTGAACACAGTCCTTGGATGTTCTTCTCCCCCAGGGATCTTGAGTCTTCCCTAAACGTCCCAGCTGGGGACATTCAGGATCAGTTTTTGGCTCAGTCAGCACTCACAGAGACCACTGGGATCCATTAGCGATGCTGGGTGCCAGCTGCCCCCATCACCTCCCATCCTGCAGTGATGTGCAGCCAGGAGAGGGGGATTCCCATCCCCTGCTTCTGGGGCAAGACCCAAAGGCATCTGAGAGGCTGGGATGTGCAGAAGGATGCTGCCCTGTGGCCCTCCCCTGGCTGAGGCATCCATGAAGGGCTTGAAGACTGTGTTGGTTTAACTGCTGGAAGTTGCTGTGTCAGTGAGGTGGTAAGTCCGTCCTTTTACCCTCCAGCCAGAGGGCAGTTCGTGCATAAAGGCAGAGATAACAGGGTTGATTTCAGCAGGTTTCTTTGAGACCCAACTAAGCACTTATGTGGGGTTCCTCGGGGGAGGAAGGATGCCCAGTTGTGCTCTGCGCTGTGAGACAGGCACACGCAGGGATTGGGATTTCAGAATTAATTCTTAAAGGCTAAATGAATCATCCAGATGCACAAGACCAGCTGAAATCGAACTTAGTTTCTTTGTGCCTCATCATATCTGTATCCTCCTGTGAGTTCCACTGATCCCTTAGTCCTTTCTATGGTGGAAATAGAATTCTTGAATATCTTTCTGTAACAGAGGGAACAGGGAAGAGTTCTGGAGGCAGAAGTGACAGCAGAGCCTCTCACCCCTCCAGCTTTCAAAGCCACCATTAGTGAGCGGAGAAGCTGAAAGCCTTAAGACCAACTCTCCTCATCTTGGTGAAGGAGGAATCCTCCCCACACAGCAAAAAGCCAGCTTGTGCTGCTGAGGCATTCGAGGAAAAAGAGTCCTATTCAACGGCTCTGGGAGGATCATGCCTAAGCCAGCAAACACAGCTCTGCCTGCTCTAGGGCGGGGGAGTGAGCTGGGCAGAGCCAGAGGGATGTTCTTTGCATTTTTAGGATTGGGAAGGTGGAATTGAGGTAAAACACTCCTGGCTGAGGACCAGGATTGTTGGACTAGCAGAGTTTCTCTTGTGTTTAAACATCACACTGGAACTGAATTCAGGAATTCTTTAGGAGTGGAGTTGGGTGTCAGGAAAAGCGTCTGCGGGTTCAGGAGGTGAATGTGTCAGAGCTCCAGCAGTTCCAGATGTCCCGTGTGACACTGTTAGAACTTAAAGCATGGGAACAATCTCAAGCTGAGTGACTGCTGAGGGAAATCTGGGCACAAAGCAGGCACCGCCACCAAGACCCACTTCTGTTTCTCTTAGAGCTCAGCAAACCCCAACCTGTGATCCTGCAGCACCAGCCCCATTTCCCCCTGAGCTGCAGCTTTCATTCCTGGCTTCCTCCTTCATCCCAAGTGGCTGAGCAGCGGCAAGGAGGAGTGATTTCTGAGATTCAGGGAGCAAAACAGGAACAAGCCAGCAAGCAACTGTCGAACCTTGAGCAGGGAAGTGCTGTCACTTGTGTTTATCCACCAGCAACAGCAACTTGATGGCTCAGAGTGCAGCTCTGCCTGTACTGAGACTTTGTGTGATGCAGTATTTGATGGGTTATTTGATCTGTGGCTCCCAGACGAGCTCTGATTAAAGGAAGGCCCAGCGTGAGGCACTCGCTATGCATAGTAGCTGTCTGCTTCTTACAGCAGAACTGAGCTTTTCCCATGGAGAAGGGCTTTTCCCCCGCCCTGGAGGCACTGTTTGATTGCCATGGATTGGAAGTCTTTAAAAGGGACTATCTGTGTGAGTCACAGTTAAAGCCATAAATGAAAAACCAATAAAGTGATCTGAAAAGTGCCGTTTAATGGATTGAGGCAAGTTTACTGGAAACAGGATGCAGAATGTTTCATCTTTAAATCGTTAGTTCAAATCCAGCTGCACTTGGAAGCAGATGACATTTATTCTCTGTCAATAGCTGTCAGAGAAAAAGAAGATGCCTGAAAGAAGATGTTGGTTTCTGCTTTTCCAGAGCTTTTCCCACCATGAAAACACTGGTGCCTGTCGTGAACATGGGGGTCCGCTCCCGTGGCTGCCTTCTCTCAGTTTTCTTTGCAATTAAAAACCCCAGTGAGTGGCACCACGTTCACCCCTCTCAATAGCGCAGCTTCTCCATCACCACGTGAAGCAGGAGGCAGAAGAAGTGCTCGGCCGTGTCGGATCTCTGGGCAGCGCTGGCAGTGCCCGTCGGCTCACTGCTGTCTGTGGAAACCTCATTCTGACAGGCTCATCAAAATATTATGGTCGGCGCTTTGCAAGGGCAGTGAGACGTGAGGAAACGGGCTGTGATTAATTCCTTCATCCTGACGGTATCACTGTCGGCTCAGGCACTGTCATTGTGTGTCGCGTGAGGCCAGGATGATGGCAAAGCCCCGCTGGTTTATCTCCCCAGCTGTGTGGGATTTAGACTGTTTCTTCTGGCGACTGGACAGTGAGTCAGACCTGATTTTAGGGCTTTTTGGATTAAAAGGGGATGTTCTCCCCTAGCAATGTTTTGCCATCCTTTTTATACCAAGGTCTTACTGCTGGTGCTTTATCCCAGCTCCAGTGTCCCCAGACAACTCAGCCCTCACTGAGTGGTGGCAGGGAATTGGTGGTGGCTCTTGTGCCCCCACAGCAGGAACGGCTGAGGGGCTGTACCAGCTGCAGGGGGGTTTAGGAGACAGAGGGCCAAAGGCAACAACATCTGTTGGGGATGAGCAGGGATGATGTTGATTAACTCTGTGCATTGCAGAGGTGGCTTTACCCAGAATGAATTTTGAACTGGCATCATATTAAATCCCTTTTACTTAGAGGTTTTTCTCCATTTGGCAAGTAGCACAGATCTGGTGACAGTCAAATGGGATCGTTCCCTTTGCTGTGACCCTGCCAGCACTCATGACTATTCCATAGGGTGTTTGTGTACAGTGATGGCAGCTGGGCCAGAGCTCCTGTGTGTGGAGTAGAAATACGTGAAGAAATAACTTTTCAGTTTGATTCAGCCTTCTCATATCCCTGTGTTAATGTCACCAAGCCAAATTCCACCTCTTTTCCATTTTTTTTTAGGGATAAAATCTCTCCTCCAGCACTGAGCGCAGTAAGGAAGAGTTTAGGACAGCCTGAGGCCAGACTTGATTACAGGCGAGTTAATCCATCGACTAATTAATCAGGGACTTGAACTGGATAATCCCCAGAGGTACCTTCCCACTCCACCAGTCCGGGATTCTGGGATTGGTTTTCCCCCTTCCAGCTGTTCCTGCAGCACCCTGGGGTGAGCCCTGACACATCCAGCTGTTCCCAACCACCAACATCTGTCTGGCACAGCTGCCCAGGCGCTGGTGCACACGGGTTCCCCCGGAAGCTCACGTGGCGCCCCCGCCCAGCTGTTGGCCCCGCCCGCCCCAGCTGTGCGCTCCAGCTGTTCGTCCCGCCGCGCCCCAGGGGGTTAACGGCGCCGCCAGGCCCCGCCCCATCAGTTGTCAATCATTAGCTGCGACCCAACCGCGTGCCGCGACACATCGACGCCCGCGACCAATCAGGGCGGGGCTCTGATTTCCATGGCAGCCGCAGCCGCGCGGCTCAGGGCAGGCGGCGCCGCAGCCGCTCCCGGTCGCGCTGCCGGTGCCGGCCCCCTGCGATGGTGCCTGAGGGGAGACGCGGCGGGGCAGGGGCGACAGCTCCGGCCTGGCCCGGGCAGCGCGGGGGCGGCAGCTCAGGTGAGGCGGGAGGGACCTCCGGGCGCGGCTGTTCCCCCAACCCAAAGCAGCGCCCGGTGCTGCCGGAGGTGTTGCCGGCGGCGGCCGCCGCGGCCTGAGGCAGCATCTGGGAGCCGGTTGGGGCTGCGGCCTCAGCGTCCCCGCGGCCTTCGGGCACCAACTGGGCCGGGAGCGCCCGAGGATGTGCGGCGGGGCGGTGCCAGGCGGAACCGAACCGGGTAACGGGGAAAGTTTGGGGTCCGGGGTGTTTGCTGAGCGCTGGGCTGGGTCCCGGGGGGGTTACGAACACCCACAGGGACAGAGCGGTCCCGGCACCCGGGTCAGAACCGGGACGGGCACGGCCGAAACAGCCGGTGTTGGCCATAGTTCTACAGACCCAGTATGTCCTTTAGCCGGGACTGGGAGTCCTGGCGCTGCCGGTAGAAGCGGTCTGTGTGTTCCTGAGATCGCGCTGTGCAGATTCCTCAGCTCAGTATCTGATATGTTGAATCAGTTCGAGGTGCCCGGTTGGACACTGGAGCGCTGAGGTCCCCTCACAGGGCACAGAACAGCCGCTCATCCTGTGCTTAATGCGCTAGGGACTCTCCTTCCTCTCTTTGAGCTGTGATTTTACTAGGAACTATGGAATTATTGCGTAGTTGCATGTGTTATTCCCCTGCATGGAAACTTGAGATTGAGCAGTGCTCTGTGGCCGTGAGGGTTGCTTTGGCCTTCGCAATTATTCAGAGGGGACTGAAAAAGCATCAAACCCAAAGAAGAGTAGGATCAAGGGATGGGAACGCAAAGGTGTGAACAACGCTCCTGTAGCTCCCACAGTGTGAACCGTAAGGGAATGTTGTTCTCACATCTGCATCCTCGTACAGTAACCTTGGTCAACTTCACCCTACTGTTCTTACGTGCCCAACTGCTCTGCGTGAAAACAGGCTTCACTTGTTTGTTATATTTCTTCCCAGGTGCTTTCTGCCTGGTGACTTCTTATTTCTTTGCGGAGGTGAATAAAAATAGCTCATTCTGGTTTATCATCCCTTTTTTTTTTTCATGTATAATGAATGGGAGGAGAAATCTAGCAAAAAAAAGAGCTGCAGGGCTCAGGAGTCCTGAAGGCTTAGAAAGCTACGATGGACCCGCTAGCAAGGCTTCTTGATTTTTATCCCTAGCTTTGCTCAGTCTTTTGCTTGGGGTCTGCTCCCTTGTGCTGTGCTTTGCTTTGCCATTCCTCTCTCAGATCCTGTTGTGTGACTGTAAGTACCACACGATGGCTGGTCCTTGGGGAAGTCATTACGGTGATTGTGCAAACGGCCCTTTGAAGGCATAAAAATGCTTCCCCAACACTTAAATGATCTTTGGAACAATCCTCTAAATGAGCCTCTGACGGTTTGGGTGGCTGCTTGAAGTGATGCTCGGTGAATACTTTAGCCGTGTTCTTGCTGCTATGCTGTACCATTATCGTGTAACTGCCGGCTCTCCCTTGCAATCTTCTTTGTGGTGAACAGACACCAGCGACCAGAAACAAACCAGCTCATTGAAGGAAAGGTTTTATGGAATTCCTTTCTTTAACTTTCATTGTGGAATGCTGAAAGGCTGACGCTGTTGTAGGGGCTCCTTACTGGGATGCGCTGGTGAGAGTGTCTGTCTCAGAAGGGAGATTTTAGTTTAGATTTTGGGAATAAATTTTCTGACAGTGAGGGTGTTGAAGCAGGCTGCACAGGGAGGTTGTGGCTGCTCCATCCCTGGAAGAGTTCAAGGATGAGGCTCTGGGAAGCAACCTGGTCTGGTGAGATGTGTCCTTGCCATGGACTGGCATTGGTACTGGGTGATCTCTGAGGTCTCTTCCAACCTAAACCATTCAGTGATTCTACAAGCTTCATCTAAGACGTGTATTGTTTCCAGTTTTCTAAATGTGTGTTGTTTGGAAGATGATTCTTGAGAATTCTTAGTATCTGCCACCTTTCCCAGTATTTATTTTTACAAAGGAAAACTGAAGGTGCAGGAAGAGGCGGAGAAGATCCTGACATGGTTGATGCTGGTGACTTTAAGCCCTTGCAGCATTTTCTTTTCTCCTACAGTCAAAAGCAGACAGTAGCAATGGATAATAACAGTTTAGGATTTTTTTCCCCTTCAGTTCACCTGCCACACCACTGTAAAATGAATTTCTTCTGCCTACAGGCTTTGGGTGTAGCAGTCAGACTGGGGGTTGTGTCTCTGGAAGTATTTCTGAGTGCTGAGAATATTCTGTTTCTGGAGTGTGTATTTACAGTATAGGGGACATCACAGCCACAGAGGCTAAGGGATTGAGTAGACCTAGGGGCCACAGAGGCTAAGGGATTGAGTAGACCTAGGGATTTATTTTCTTAGGTAGGAAAAGAAAATTGTGGGAACACAATGGGGGAAGGTACAAGGGTGAACTGTAAAGGGTGTGAGAGGAATGACAACTTTCCCATCGTCTGAACTCCAGCGTTTTTCCTCTCACCTCTTCCTTGCTCCTGGTTTCCACCACTGGTGGGAGGGCACAGCTTTCTGAGAAAGGTCCTGCAACGCCCAGTGGCCTGTTCACACAGAGCTGAGTGTGATATTTCTCCAAGCAAAGTCCTGCAGAAGCACTACGGTCAAGCACTGCAATCACCAATTGACTAGCAACATGATAAACCCCACAGAAATCTCATGAGCAGAACTTGCTCTTTCTGGATGGAGGTCTCTGGTTAGCAGAATCTGCGACACAAGTTTGAGGGATGGAAGTGGAGGACAAGCTAAACACCAAAAAAAGCTTTATGAACTTATAGATGTGTGGGGGTTTTGAGATGGCTAATGGCAGTTTTGCTGTTCTATCCGCTTAGCCTTGGAAAAAACTGTCCAGTTGAACATGAGAAGGGAGATGGTCATCACTCTTACCAGCCTCCAAGTCTGAGCTTTAGAGCTTAAGAGGATTTACTATCACTGGTGGTAATGGATCATCTTTTTTCCTCTGGCAGGGGAAGCTTAAAAAAACCAACAAACCTCAAACCGTTCCAACATGAAATACAAATGAATCACTTGCCCCTTCGCTAAGCTAAAAATCTTCAACATTTTTTGGATGAACTTGACGAGAGAGGGGTCTTGACCTGCTGCGTGGAGGGAGAGCAAATTAGCGTGTGCAGGAGGAGGGAACAAAGCCGTCGTTCTTGCTTTGCTAACATCATCTTGTGGCTGACTCACAGGCCTGGCTTTTTGGGGAATAAAACGCAGTTACATACCTCCTGCTTAGCTGCACTTTCTCACACTGGAGCTTGTAGATCCTAACTGCCTTATTTTTTTTTTAATTACACTTAGAATTTTCTAGTAATTTGCTTTAGTCTGTCATTTAAAACAATTGCTAAAGCTCTTCATCATTGTCATCTTCAGGCTCCTCAGTTTCTGACTCCTTGTGTAAGGGCAGGGTGTTTTGCGTGGGTTCTTTGTTTTGTTGTGGGGTAGTTCTATTACAAGTTGTCTTTGCTTTTAAAGGCTGAGAAACACTTTGCTCTTTGCTGCTCACAGTGGGTGAAACAGCAGAAGTGTTCCAAGCTTGGCTCTGATGCTGACAGGGGGTTGGTGATTGCCTTGTGTTTTCATCTTTTAAATGCTGTCAGCTTAGTTACTGTTAACAGCAGCACATCAATGATGTAATAATCCTTCAGGTCAACAGATGTGATCCAGAGCACTTCCTCATGTAGAGGAGGGAGGTGGGGTTTTTTGCAGGCTGCTAGAAGGGCAGTAACTTCTCTACGTCATACTTGTCCCAGGGAGCTTAGTCTGTATCTTCAGGCACAGAGTAGAGTTAGGCTGGTAGAACAGATCACTCTGCTGTTTCTGACTGCTCCTGTGTTGGTTTCCTGGCACACAAAGCACTGATCGCACTACTGTTATGGTGGTTACGTGCTCTGGGTATCGCTTTCAGGCAAAAGAAACCCAGTGGAGAAAGTTGTGGGAGAGGTTGATACGAGCATTTTTTGCCTTCAGCTTTTGGCATCTCTGAGCTTGCTAAAAAGAAAAGTTGTTGCATCGAGTGGAGTTTATCAGTGCGATGGTTTGTCCCATGGGTGGGTTTCTGGCGTCGTAGATGTCCATACTTAGAGCAGATAAGGAAACGTGCTGGCAGACTGCAGCACTTGACTTCACAGCTGGAGTTGTGCCCAGAGTGAAGCAACCAACCTGTGCAGCGAGGGTTCAGCCTGCAGCCAAACGCTTTCCTCCCATCCTGCTGCTGCTTCAGTCTTGTTCTGAAAGCTGCTGCTGTTGTGGGGCTTGGTTTATCTTAAATCTCTATTGGAATAGAAACGATCAGAGTTGGTGCATCCAGTCGCAATGTTTTTCTCTAGTGATCAGCTACTGAACTTTTGCATTTGGGGAACGTTGGTGTCTTCAAGGACTAGTTTTAGTTCAAAAGATTATTTTTGGGGAGGGTTTGCTTGGGATTGTTTAATTAGGAAATGAGTTTTGTGGTATCTGCTCACATTGAATGCTGTTAGGGATTGTGCAAAGGGTAAATATTTGTAGGTCTTGTGTGCTTTGTGGGAAAATACTGCTTCTGTTAACTTCTCTCTCAAATGAGTAGTGACTTTTAACTAAATCCTTATTGCATCTACAGCATTTAAAGAGATTGTTATTGCTAGTTACTAGTTATAAGCAGAACAGTTTCTTCGAGGTCCCTTCCAATCCCTAATGATTCTATGATTCCTTCCTTCACTGAATCTGTTTGAGAGAGAGAGAATTTCTGGTGCTATTTGGTTTGTGTTTTATTTTTCAGCACTGTTCAGGTGACCTCCACTTAGATTTCTGTGAATTCATTTCTTTTAATGTCCAGTTATTAAGTCCTATAGATTGATTCTTTGTTGTTGCTCTTGTCTAAATCAAGGCTAATCTTAGTGTTGTTCTTAGTCAACTTTAATCCTAGGTTGTGTTTGTAATTTTAGTGACTATGTGCTGCTTTAATTGAAGCTTCCCTTGAAGTAACAGTGACGTTTCCCTTACTTGCTGCAAACTGTTTTTTCTTCGTTGCTTAAAGTCCTTGATCAAGAATTGGGCGCTGTCAGTGCTGATGTGTAACTGTGAAGCATCTTTTACTGTTGTCTTGACTCCAGTAACAGAAATGGAGCATTTCAAGGAAAACAGGAGCTAATGCAGTGATGTGACAGTGAAACGACAAGCAGGGTGCTGCTCAGCAAGCCAGAGTTTTTCTAATACTTACATTCTGTGATTTCCAGAGTGGCTTCTCTGGGGTTTCTTGTTCATTTGTTTTATCTAGATGATTCTGGCTCGGGGAAGTAATTTTTTTGGGTCTCTCTTTTCTGGAAAACCTCAAATAGAGCAATTTGTTAATTGTTTTAACGTGAAGATCCCCACATAACTGAGGATCTCTCTGTAAGGTTTCTCTACAGCTGTCCAGTGGCAGAACTCTGTCAAATATGTTGTTAAAATGTGCCAGGGAATGTATAGGTCATGAACCTTCTTATGTCTTGTGTTGCTTCTACAGGTAAACAAGAAGGCTTTATATTTATATGCTTAGACTTTGCATTCCTGTGCGACTTGGTCTAGGTGGCCCTGCTCTGGCAGGGGGATTGGACTGGATGATCTTTCGAGGTCCCTTCCAATCCCTAATGTTCTGTGTGTGATTTACTGCCTTTAACACAACACTAGGAGATAATAATAGATGTATTGAATGTGTCAGGTATTTCCGATACTGATTTATCACAGTAGTTCTTAAAAGTTCTAATTTTTACATTCTTTTCCCACCCCTCTCCAGACCTCAGTTTGTTTTGGATTAGGTTTCCCATGGCGTGTGAACTAGAAGACAATTTGAAATAGAAGGTCTCTTGATTTCAAAGTGACAGTCTTTATCAAAATGGTTGGAAAACTCAAACAGAACTTGCTGTTGGCATGTCTGGTGATCAGCTCTGTGACAGTGTTTTACTTGGGCCAACACGCTATGGAGTGTCACCATCGAATAGAAGAACGCAGCCAGCCTGTGAGGATGGAAAGTGTGAGGAGCACAATAAGAACTGCTGCCAGTGGGAACGCAAACAAAACCTTTGCTTACAACAAAGACATGCCTTTGATATTTATTGGAGGAGTGCCTCGAAGTGGCACTACCTTAATGCGCGCCATGCTGGACGCCCATCCTGATATTCGATGTGGAGAAGAGACGAGGGTAATCCCGCGGATTCTGGCGGTTAAGCAGATGTGGGCTAGATCAAGCAAAGAAAAGATTCGCCTGGATGAAGCTGGAGTCACAGATGAGGTTCTGGACTCGGCCATGCAAGCGTTTTTATTGGAAATCATTGTGAAACATGGAGAGCCTGCTCCGTATTTGTGCAACAAAGATCCTTTTGCTTTAAAATCCTTAACTTATCTCGCTAGAATTTTCCCCAATGCCAAATTTCTTCTGATGGTGCGGGATGGTCGTGCGTCTGTGCATTCCATGATATCCAGAAAAGTCACAATAGCTGGATTTGACCTTAACAGCTACAGGGACTGCTTGACCAAGTGGAATCGTGCAATAGAAACGATGTATAACCAGTGCATGGAGGTTGGTTTTGAAAGGTGTATGCTGGTACATTATGAACAGCTCGTACTGCATCCTGAAAGATGGATGAGAACTCTCTTAAAGTTTCTTCGCATCCCGTGGAACCAAGCAGTGCTACACCATGAGGAAATGATTGGAAAAGCAGGGGGTGTCTCTCTTTCCAAGTGAGTATGAGCGTTCCTCCTTTATCTTTTACCTGTTGGAACATTACAATAGCACACTTGGCATATAAGAGCCTAGGCACAAGCTTGATTTCAGTGTTTAATTAGCTCACGATGTCTTGGGAAACTGATTCATGATGCATGTTATCCGGAAACTGTGTGCCCAGGCAGCACAAAAGGCCAATGGTGTCTGGCTTGTATCAGCAATATTGTGGCCAGCAGGGCTAGGGACATAATTCTCCCCCTGTACTGGGCACTGGTAAGGCCTCCCCTCAAGTACTGGAGTCAGTTCTGGGTCCCTCACGTCAAGAAAGAGATTGAGGGGCTGTAGCAAGTCCAGAGGAGCAACGAGGCTGGGGAAGGGACTGGAGGGAGAGGCTGAGGGAGCTGGGGGTGTTTAGCCTGGAGAAGAGGAGACTCAGGGCAGACCTTCTCCTCTTCAACTACCAGAAGGGAAGTTGTAGACAGGTAGGGGTTGGGATCTTCTCCCAGGCAACTAGTGATAGGAAAAGAAGGCAGGGCCTGAAGCTGGCAGGGGAGGTTTAGGTTGGATGTTAGGAAGCCCTTCCTCATGGAAAGGAGGATCAGACACTGGAATGGACTGCCCAGGACAGCAGTGGAGTCCCCATCCCTGGAGGTGTTTAAGGACAGACTGGCTGTGGCACTTAGTTCCATGAGCTAGGTAATTGTGATGATGTTAGGTCCTGGACTGGGCTGGATGATCTTAGAGGTCTTTTCCAGCCCCAGTAATTTTGTGGTTCTATGATTCTGTGAAAATAGAGAGTATTAGTTAATGAACAATTTAGATGGCTCCTGCTAAACATTTATCTCACTAATGTGCATGAGGTATCTGAATTGACTTCTAATTAATGGCCAGTCCAATTTTAATTTGGATATCTAGAATCAGCCCTAAGCTACAGCTTTGCTTTCCTCTATGCCTCAAAATAAAGCAGGACTGGTTTATCTAGTCTGGTGCTACTCATCCGGTGAGATCGCCCATTTCATTTCAGGAACTTACTGTTGTCAATGCATGAATGGCTTTGAGAGCTATTTGCCAAGAATATACTCTTCCAGGAAACTTGAGAAACTGTTCCAACAAAATAGAAAGCAGACTTGGCGAGCTTTGCTCTGGCATGTGCTCCTAAAAACACAGCATTCTGAATAAAATTAACCTGGTTGTAAGTAAATCTCGTAGCGTTCTGTGGTGCCATCTGTGCACCTGATTTAGCTTCTTTCACAGACCTAAATCCAGCTCTGCTTTGAAAACCTGGGTGGGTGTTGTGAAAAGAAAAATGTCACTTCTCCAGTTGCACTGCTCTGGTTTCTTTGGCACTGTTTCCAGCTGAACAACTGGAGTGCAGGAGCTGGCTAGTCTTTTATGTTGAGGGCGAAAGGAGTGACTGTTTGAATCGCAGAATTACACAGAGCATTAGCGATTGGAAGGGACCTTGAAAGATCATCCAGTCCAATCCCCCTGCCACAGCAGAATCACCTAGATCCAGTCGCACAGGAACTTGGCCAGGCGGGTTTTAAGTGTGTCCAGAGAAGGAGACTCCACAACCCCCCTAGGCAGCCCCTTCCAGTGCTCTGTCACCCTCACTGTGAAGAAGTTCCTTCTCATGTTTATGTGGAACCTCCTCTGTTCCAGCTCACACCCGTTGCCCTTGTCCTATCATTGGGTGCCACTGAGCAGAGCCTGGCTCCATCCTCTTGACACCCTCCCTTCACGTATTTATAAACATCAATGAGATCACCCCTCAGTCTCCTTTTGTCTAAGCTATCTCTCTTCCTGCCTTGACTAGGGCAGATGTATCTACCAGATTCTTAAAATACTAATCCAGAAGCCCTACTCCAGCAGCAAAGCACAGCCAGATAAATTCGTTATCCTCTGTGTTTGGAATATTGATCGCTGGCCAAGTGCTTCTGAATAACAAAGGCACCTTGTCAGCCAGTGGTGTTGGTGCAGAGACATGTCCAACTGGATACACAGTGATTCTGCTTCTATAAAACTAGTTTTGAGAAAGAAAAATGGGGAGTTTTCATTTATTTAATGGCTGTGTAGACTTTCTAATACACTGTAGGGGAATAAAATTTCAAGTAAACCATAGAATTATTAGTCAGTAGCTACAAGGAGAACTTAAAACTCAGATAATGGTTATATGTTTGCAGTCTTCTCATTAGTTACTTGGATCATGTTGCTGCTTCCCAGTGGCAGCAGAGGGGACATAAACTTATTTTTACGGATGTAAATAGGTCGTTGCCAAGTTCTCTTTAAGTGTCCTGTAAAAATAACTCTGCATAATGCTGTTTCTGGTAGAATATTGCTGCCTTACGGCTTCCAGTTAGTGTTTCATAAAAATTAATGGACCTCTATACAGTAAAACTCAGTAGCCTTACTGAATTCGTACAAAATCAAGCAGTAAGTAGTGCTAAATCTGGTGCAGTGGTGTGTGAGGGGTCATGAATACTTGTACATGCCTCTAAAACTTAACAACACAGATTGCTGAAAGGAAAAATGTGGGTTGATATTTTTTTAATCAGACTTTCACATTTGAGGCGAATGAGTGTGAAAGTGTTCTCGTGACCCTCAGTTCAGTCTGCTCACAGAAATTCTTTGAGCTTTTAGTATCTTATGAGATGATATGTGGAAGTAATTTATTATTTCAGGAAGCTCTGGCAGCAGCAGAACAAGAATGGGTTATTAGTGTTATGTCTGTGGTGTTTTTTTATCTAATCAAATACCCTTGAAATAGGTGATGAGCTTTGTTTTCCAGTTGCAGGAGACCTTTATAATTTGATAATGATTTGAGTGACTCAGACTTTTGAGGGCTGCAGGGGAAAAAAATCCCCATAAATATCAACTTCTTATAAATACACAGACATCTATGGTACTAATTGAAATTGTACAGAGGGAGCTTGAGACCCAATTTGATTTCCTTGTACCAGTTAAAAACCTGCTTTTGTCAGAGAGCTGTGGGTGGGGACTGCTGCCTCTCTAGGGGTCCTGGCCCAGAGCAAGGGGATAACTGCCCACAGAAATCACTCTTTAGGAAGGTGCTTGCTAGATTCCCTGAGACCATTACAGTGTGCTACAGCTTATGAAATTTTGACAACTGAACAGAATGCCCCCACCCCACATTGGTGCTTCCTTCTGTCCAGTTGCCTTTGGCTTGTTCTCAGCTGCTGCAAAATCTTTCGTGGTCTGAGGGGTGTGTGTGTGGCAGGTACCTTCTGGGTCATGTTCTAACCAGCATTTTCTATGACTTAGAATTGCTCTTTTTGCTTACTGGAGAGTCCCTTCACAGGGTGAACACTGCATCCTTCAGCTGAAACGAGCTCAGCGGTGGAGCTCCACATTCTGATGAGTAGCTTCTCCCCATGACTTTCCAAAGGATGGTGCTGAAGATCGCTTCAGGGGTAATCTAAGGAAACTAAAAAAGCTGCTGTCTGTTGCTGCTCCATCTTCTCACAGAGCTTTAATTTACCACATGCCTGGCACCAAGTGCTTCAGGCTGTCTCATAAGAGTATATTAACATCAGAAGGCTGAGATTATATTACAGTTTCTACTGGCAGGAGAAGGAGATCACAAGTAATCTGTACTGAAATGTGATGTGCTTTAGAACACTTCCATCTCGCAGGTCTGGCCTCTGTAGCATGGTAGGGGAGAGTATGGAGATCTGTATAAACCTTTTCTTCATTTGTCTGCGAGGTATTGGGTAGGGCAGAAACCCTCTGAAGTCTAAGAATGAACTGCGAAGGCTGTGATGCCATCTTAACGACTTAAATGCACCAAGAAACCTGTTTCAATCATCTTCTCCCTGATAAGACCTGCAGAGCTTTCAGACAGGCTCAACATCCAGTTCCAGAGGCATGTTGCCTGCTCAGATCAGAGGACACCTGGGTGCATTTTAACTGTTGGAGAGTCTTTGACAAGAAACACAATGCAAGTTTGTTGTCTTGAAATATTCAAAAAGACTTGGAGAAGGAGATTGCAGTATCGCTAAAAAAATCTTGATAGTGACGCTGTTACCTGCTAACAGAGTGAATGTTCAAGTATGTTTTTAACTCGTCTGAATTCAAAATTAACTGTGTCAGATGAAATCTGTATGAGGCTCTAGGGCAGCGTAAGGTGTTCTATTTTCAGTTGTATGTGGAGTTTAACTGTGTATGCAGGCTGTTTCTCTTCCAGAATTCCTCAGGCAGTGAGCGGATTCCATTTGTCTCTTACTCCAATTAAGAAACTCTTACGCAAGTCTGTTACAGCAATATTAGGTACTAGACAGTCACTATTTAAGATCCTGATTTTATTCCCTTGACTGCTTGAGGAAACTGAGCTGCCTTACTCTCCTCTCCTGCATTTGCTTAGTAATCCCTGCTTTTTGTGTTGCTTGTGCACCCCCCAGCCTTACTGCTGTTCTGTTTTACTTGGTATTTCCACCCCTCATTTTGGTTTTTATCCAGCTGCAAGGAGAAACAGCACGAGGATTTTAAGGACGTGCACTGCGGTAGTTGTAGTAGCGGGAAACCTTCTGTGGTTTGAAGTAATTGCCAGCGTGGCTGTTGAAGGAATGTATTATGGCTGGGCTTACATGCTCTAACTAGTATTGTTAATATAGCTCTGGCATTTGCCTCCTAACTGAAACCAGCTGCGGTGACCACTGATGCAAAGAAACATCAACCCTTTTATAGCAATTTTTATTAGGCTTATTACGAAAATAGCTGTCTAGGCAAAATGACTGCAGCATGGACTATTTTTAATACATACCTTTCATTTGATTCTGGGACAGATGTGGAGGAAGTATCTGGGGTTAGTCTTCTCTTCATGCTACCAGCTGCTTTCAAAGCTGAGGCTGTTCCTGTGGGTTTTTTCCAGTGGAGCCTGGAAGCACCAGCCAGGCAGCATTTGCCATGTGCAAACCTCATCAAACTGGCCAGGACTCGCTGTGATTCCTTGTCTCGCTGTTTGGGTTTGGGGTGTTTCTTCCTGTCCCCGATCTGTCTTTCCTCATACTCCTCAGATGTTCCTTGGTCTGAAGAATCTTTCTTTTGCCTTTCTTCCCATCTTAACTGGGAAGGATTTAAGCAGAAGACTGAATATGGTAGAGGTTGGTTTTGAGTCGGTGCCTTGGAGCAGCTAAAAGTAGTTTTCAGCTTATCTCTTACTGCTGTTAATCACCAGGAATCTTTCATGCTGAGCTTATAGCTACCGAAGGCTAAAAGGATAGCGGGGCAAACCAGAGGCATTTAAAATGTGCTTTGACTTCAGGATGAGGTGTCCCTATGTGTCCTAATTTGTTGTTCTAACTGACGTTGTGGCACCCTGCTGTTGTGGGGTTCCAGCAAACAGTGAGCCAGGCCCATTACCTCGTTCTCACAGCACCACCGTGTTTTAAACAGCTGAATCAATCTCTGGGTTTGGTGAAGGGGTTTTGGGCTTGGCTGGCTCTGCCTGAGAGGGCAAGGACCATAAATCTTACATTTTCCCAATACCTAGTGAGAAATTTTCCTTGAGGTTCCCAGCCGGCTATAGACTCTTTCCTGACTGTTGTGGGTGCTTTGTCCTTTGCCTTGCCACTTTGAACTTCTTAGACTTCTCTCTGAACAGCTGTTTTCTTGCTAATTTGAAGTCAGATGCTCATCTTCTAATTAGAAGGATCAGAAGGCAGTGCCCAGACTCTTCAGTTTCATGTACAGACGTGTGATCTCAGGCCAACAGCCTTCAGGAAGGCTGAAACTCAGCTGCAACTCCCAGACCCCAAAATCCTGTTGAGTTCCTGCCTTAGGTCTGAGCTATGGATGATGGTAAAAGAGAAAATAAGGCTGAAAACTCTGTGGGTTGTCTTAGTTTACTTGTTGGGTGCTTAATCATCGGTTTCCTTGAAACACTTTTGCAGCAATCTGAAGCCCCTGCTAGCCAAGAGTTTCCCCATGGGTGATCCTTTGCCTGTCTAGTTTGTTCTCTGTCAATTGTGTTTAAAGTCCTTCAGTTCCTGACCTTCCCACAGTGTATGACTGACTTCCTTCCTCTGTCCTGCAAAATTGTTAGCTCTGGGGACAAGTAAAATAGCAGTGACAAGGTGAAGCAGCAACATGAAGGTGGGTGTTAAGGGCAAACGGAGCTGATGACTGGCAGATGTGATTGCAGAGCTGGTAATTAGAGGCAGCGTTCTGGATGGGGGGCTCCTGTGATTGATCTAACGTTGGTCTGCTGTGCAACAATTCTTCAGCCTCTTATGGAACTCATTAGTTTAATTAGGTAGCTGCAATCAAACTTGTTCCTCTTGTAAGTTGGCTGATGTCAGTGTTGAGAGCAATTTGACTTCAGTTTAGGCCTCTGGACCTACAGGCTACCAGTAACATTTCAAGAAATGTCCATTTATTTTTCTGAGGTGTTTTCTTCTGTGCTGCCTGCTGGGTAGCTGCTGGCCTAACCCATGGTATTTACTTGCAATGCAGATGCAAATATTCCTGTAGGCAACCTGCATACACAGACCTGATTTCTAATCTGCCTTGAAAGAAAGAGAAGCCTTGACATCCAAAATGCATACAAATGCTTTCACAGAATCACAGAACATTAGGGACTGAAAGGGACCTTGAAAGATCATCCAGTCAGTCCCCCTGCCACAGCAGGACCACCTAGACCAAGTCACACAGGAAACAAGTCCAAGTGGATTTTAAACGTCTCCAGAGGAGGAGACTCCACAACACCCCTGGGCAGCCCCTTTCAGTGCTCTGTCAGCCTCACTGAAGAAGTTCCTTCTCACACTGATGTGGAACATCCTGTGTTCCAGCTCATGCATTGCCCATTGTCCTATCACTAGAGGACATTGAGCAGAGCCTGGCTCCATCCTCCTGACACCCACCCTTCACGTATTTATTAACGTTAACAAGGTCACCCCTCAGTCTCCTTTTCTCCAAGCTAAAGGGACCCAGCTCCCTCAGCCTTTCCTCATAAGGGAGGTGTTCTGCTCCCTTAATCTTCTTGGCCCTGCACTGAGCTCTCTCCAGGAGTTCTGTGTCTTTCTGAGCTCAGAAAAAGTAGTTCTAGTTACTCTGAGCGAACACTCAAGAAGTTGTAAATTACTTAGTCTATTCTGAGTCGTGTTTCAGAAATAAACGCAGTAAAGAAGTTGTACATCATCTCATCTAAAAGAAGCAAGGAATGTGGGACAGCAAAGTGGTGCCAGATTTCTTCCCTTGGAAAAAGTAAAACCAGCAAAATACCCAACCAAACTAGGGTGCAAGAATGAAAATTACTTTAAGACTGTTGATCTGAGCAGCAAATCAACAATTTTCTAAGTGCAGTAGAGATGACACTGGTACAGTTACTGTGTAGTGACCAAAAGCTCTATCAGAAAAATGAATGGTTATGGAAAATAGCATCCCAGGCTTTAGATTCTTGCCATTTGCATAGGTCTCTGCTTTATTACAAGTTTGGTCTCAGTCCAGGTGAATGGGAGTAAATGGTACATGGATTTGAGTGTAGAACGCAACCTTCGAGAGCATTTAAGACAATGCAACAGCAAATGTGGGAATATACCAGGGGGAACAGTAGGTTTATATGTAGGTGTGTGCATACTTCCTGCTTTAGCAGCTCTTTGGCTTCCACTGCTGTCTTTGTGTAAAGGACTTGCTTGGGTGCATTCAGTGTGAAACCCTAAGCCTGGAACCACTTGTGAATGTTGTGTGCTTTAGGTAGTAAAACTTCACTTCCCATCATGTAGAAACATGAGATTTAGAGAGGGAAAGAGGAAGAAAGCCAAAAAACCCCAACTAAAACAAGCTGTGAAGAAGTAAGAATGGGTTGGAATGCAAACTGTAACCTCCCTTTCTCCCTCCACAGGGTGGAAAGATCTACTGACCAAGTCATCAAACCAGTCAACGTGGAAGCGCTGTCGAAGTGGGTTGGGAAGATCCCAGCCGATGTTCTGCAAGATATGCCTGTGATTGCACCCATGCTAGCAAAACTGGGCTATGATCCCTATGCCAACCCACCCAATTACGGAAAACCCGATCAAAAAGTTGTGGAAAACACAAGGAGGGTAAGGCCTGTCTGGGTGTTTAATCACTGACCAAATGGATGTGAGCAGTCGAGTAGAAGAGTCTTGTGTTTCCTCTAGGGTTTTTCTGGTCTCTCACTAATACCCTTGGATACCCTGCAATGTGTTTTCCTTGCCACTGGGGGAACAAGGAAGAACTCTGGGGGACCTTGAGCACTCAAAGTCTGGCTCCTGCTGTTTGTCTTCAGTTTGGTTCATCTATCTTTACCCCAACCCCAGGCTTGAGCCGTGTTCTTTGGTTCTTTGGTGTGTGTAGCTGAACCACTTGAGAATCATCCAGACAGTTGGGGAACTATTTAGTAGTGGAAGAATGCCAGCTGTCTGGCCTGGGCATCACGCTTGATTGATGAGCTCAGCTTTTTGTACATGATGGTTGGCAGAGGCTCTGTCACAACATTACACCCCAAATACTTGGTAGAATTGGAAAAGGGACCCATGGAAAATGGCCCAAGATGATCAAAATGTGTCAGCTTGTCCAATTCTTTGCTGTCTTTTGTAGCACAAACAAAAGATGGAGGAAGGTCTGGTGCTGATTAACCTAAACTGGAGGCTTTTAATCTGAATTTAATGTTGTTGGAATTTGAGTAGTTGGGCTATACGGCTGTTTATCCCCGGAGGAACCCTTTGAAAAGCTCATTAGCATTGCTTGGAATAAGAATAATTAACTCTGCTGTTCTTTTGTGAATGTATACTTTATTAAAAGAAGGTGACTTGTGCTACTGCAGCAAATTAAGTACTGGAAAAATAGAATTAAAAACCCAGAATTAATTAAAAACTTATAAGTGAAACAACTTGTAAATGCCACTAGACTCCCAATACTCGGTTGAAAATGCAAGAGAGAAATCCAGCTAACAAACAAAGCCACAGGCCTATCTTTTAACAAAATTAAAGCCCAATTGAAAAGGTTAAAACATACTTGGGCTTTCTCCCAAGTTTGCTTTGGAGCCTAATTAGTTTGTTTACTAATGTTAAAAGCAGCCCTGACAAACTGGAGGTTGCTGTTGCTATAGCTGATCCAATAGCACAAGCATACGGCACGCTTGTTACTATTTAGAGTGCTATTTGAATTTAACAGTTTTACTTACAGCCCAAGAAGGCATTTTAATTTGATTTATTGTAGTACCTGGTGTATATTTTTCTAGTCACTTGTTCTTGAACAAATGACTTTGGCACATTGGAAAATGAGGGAGAGATGTCCTGAATTAGGACTAAAATCCACCCCCCCAAAGTAAAGCGAAAGAGTTGAAGATGGTGAATCTTCACAACTTGGCAATATTCCTGTGGAAAGGGCCGAGGCAGGCTTTCCAAATGTCGCGTACCCCGAGAAGCATTTAAACTGATGGCTTGCATCAGCATCCCAGTTTTCGTCTGGACAGCTTGAATTCCTTCCCAGTCACTTTGCTTTGTTTCTTCCCAGCTGGCTCCCAGAAAATCCCGGCTCAGACCTCAGAGTTCTCTGTCTTCCTCTGACTATGAAAACGTTGATGTCCTGACTTCCTATAATTTAAAGATGAAGGGCTCCCCAAGCCCCCACACCAGTTTGCTGCTTGGGTTGTGCAGTTTGCAGGGCAGCAGGCTCATCGCCCTCTCCAGAAGTGCCTCTCACATGCTAAATCACCCAAATGCTGGTCCCTGAGCTTGGCTTTGACCCAAGGAAGTTTTGAAATAACTGATACTCAGGTTGATGGTCGGGGCAGCTAACTCGCTTCTGAAAAATGCTCTGGTTTGTTTTGGTTTTGTTTGGGTCTGGGGGGTGGATATTTCAAGGCACTTAAGGTGTTTGAGTAAAGCTGGGGAGAGGGAAGAGAGAGAGGGAGCTGAGACAGGTTCCTACTGCCCATCAGCAATTCCATGCACTGTGGCTTTGCCCTTCCCTTGGTGAACCTGTGCTGATTTATTTCTTGCTCTGCAGCCTGGAAAAGAGAGCATTTCTTTAAAAATAGAATGTAAAACATTTCATCTAGATTTTGCCAGCCTTTAGCAACTGCACTTGGCTAGTTAGGTGCGTTAGTGATTACTCTTAGCCTGTGAGTTTAAATTACTGCAGCTACTCTTGTTCTTGCTCGTTTATTACTTCTAATTCTTCACGTCTCAGAGTTTTCTATGTGGTTATACTGTAGGAGATGAAGCTGTCCAAGTGAAACCCTTCCAAACTCACTCTGAAGTGCATGATAACTATAAATCTTCCATGTAGCCGTTTATTGCTTTGGTTTGTGTTTGGAAGCTCTTCTATTGTATTTATATTTGTGGTCTCCGAGAACTTTAAACTGAACACAGGACTTGAATGTTGTTCATTGAAAACAGATAAACTTGGGGCTCCTCAGGCTGAGCTGTGCTGTGTTAGCACAGTAACCCCTTAGACTGACTGACCTGAAGTAGTGTTGAGTTTTCTGACTGGCTACACTGATACCATCGTCATTTCTTAGGCCATTTAAACTGGTGTGAGCTAGAACTGCAGATGAAGGGAGATGCATCTGTCTGGCAAACAGAAATCAATACTGAGGGGGAAGGACTGACTTTTAAAATTAATTTTTTTAATATGATTTGAAAGGAGGGAGGTTTTGTTCAGCTTAGGGGGTTATGCAATGCTGACTTAAATTAATTGTGGAAGCTGCAAGAACAGGGTGGAAGCCTGACACCACTGAGATTACTGGCAGGGGTGATTCTGGCTCCACCTAAAGATGGAACAACACTGGGTCATCTAGTTCATTGCCATCAGATACATTGGAAAACAAACAAATCAGTGCTCATTGTTACAGGGTGTTCTCGTTTCATGTGATTGAAAGCGTTTTTATACTGTGCGTGCAAAATCAGTAAGGTAAGGGGAATGAAAATTAGTCAGGATGCAAAACGTGCTCGTTGCTAGAAAACCTCTTCTGAGTGCAGACACGTCGGTCTTTATGACTCTTAAGTCATAGAAGATAATTTTGGAAGATCCCCAAGTTTAAGTTGCACAATGTCTTTGTTCCAAAATGTACTTAAGTGCTGCTGGTAGAAATGCAGTCTCACAGTTTAGGCACGGAGCTAAATAATCTGTCACTTCTTGGGAAACCCTGCAAATTAGCCTTCGTGCTGCTGTTTGTCAGCATCAAAGCTGCTGCAGTTAGTCCCCAAGGTAAGAACCAGCAGCGTCAGGGTGCCTCAAGCGAGGCACCATTTCCAAGAAATGGAAAGAAATGGCTAGTGTGGTGCAAAGTATTCTCTTCCCCTGAGCTAAGCAAAGTCCAGATCTTGTTTTCCTTTTTCCTCTCCTTTTCTGTCCCCCTGCTGGTGACTTGTACACGTACAGGTTCATTTATTTTTGTAAGTCAGTCTGGAAGCAGAATGATCCTTCTCAGCAGCCAAAGTCCAGCAGTGCCTGAGTTAGTCTGTGTGTTGGTACCTAATGCACAGAAACTCCTTGTCCCTACTGAATTAGGGTTGTTTTTCCCCCCACTTAACACCCAGTTGGTCAATTTGGTTTTCTGTGTTGTGCAACTACTGCTTGTACTTTGTCATCTTAGTTCGGGTTCTGTTTTAGGCATCAACAGAGTGTGCAGCTAACTTAATCTCTCCTTACGCTGGTCTCCAAGTGCTCTGTGGTGTTAGGAGACATCTCTGACAGCATCTGCACCGGGGAAGTACAAATCTAACATGAGCATAACAGATTTTACCAATGTTTTCAATAACGAAGCTGTTAACTTCATGTCTGTTTTATGTTAAGTCTGACACTGTTATCTTTTACAGCGCTTTATCTTGTCTCGGTTGAGGAACACTGAGCAGACAGAGAGCGAGGTCTGAGTAGTCTTGCACTGCTCAGCAGACCTCTGCAATGCGTAGTTATTCAGTGATGCAGAATTCTGCTGTCCTGTGTTTTTCTTGTAAGTCTGTTGCTGGTCTGTTTATTAAAATGATTGCAATAGTCTTTAGGCACTTAGAGACTGTTTCTTCTAGACACTTAGAGACTGTTTTTCCCCCCCAAGAGGTATTAACCAACTCTACATCCTGAACATAAAGGAAAATAACATCCTGCAATCAAACGGACTTTTCATCTGGGAATGAGCAGCAAACACCAATAATGAAGTGCTCTGAACTGGTAGCCTGGTCACCATGTGATGAGTTACCAAGGCAGAATCACTGTGTCAGAAGTGTCTCACGTGTCCTTATCAACACTGTGAGTTTGTGTAGCGGCGTGTGTCAGCAGTTCAGCAGAGCGTACCGCAAGTGCAGAGCAGCTCAAAACTGCAACACTCTGCCTTATGCCCAGTAAAAGCTGGCTCGTTGTTATGTTATCGTTGGCAAACCGGTTTCCTCTCACATCTGTAACACATTACATCCGATTTGGCACATACTTCCCGCTAAATGAATTTGTATGCTTGGAATACACAGCGCAGTCGTTTCTTCTAACTTCTTCGTGAAGAAGTTAGCTCCTTGCCCTGGAGAGATGGACAGATGGAAGTGCACAGACACCTATCGAAACATCTTTGGTTTCCGTTGTGCCTCTCCAAATACGTGTGGCAGCTTCTAATCGCATCTGAAATCACAGCTGTTACCTGTCTCTGGTTGTGTCCCGTTGCTGGTGTTTTCTGTGGTACCATCAAGAGGAAAAATTCCAGTTCTCCTGGTTTTCTGCCTGTTTTAAATTGTGAGGAAATGTCTCCAGCTGTTAAGAGTGAGACATCCATGATGATCGTGATTTCGAGACTCTGTATTTTAAGTTTTAAAGACAGAAACAAGCTGTGATAAAGGGTGTGAAGCGTATCTATACTCACACACAAGAAGAATTACCTGTGCTGTCAGAGAAGTGTAATTGTGGAGGGATGCTCTGATGACAGGCTGCTCAAGCCTGAACATCTCTATTTGTGCTAGTTAACTTAAGCTTTGTGGGCATTTTCTCTGCGAGTTACAACAGAAACTGGGGGAGTGTTCTCATCTGTCTTGTGATCACCAGCAGCACAGGCTTTCTCCGTGTCCTCTATCTCTTTCTAATACTTCTTCCCAGTGAGGGTGACAGAGCACTGGAAGGGGCTGCCCAGGGCGGTTGTCGAGTCTCCTTCTCTGGAGACACTTAAAACCCACCTGGACATGTTCCTGTGTGACTTGGTCTAGGTGGTCCCGGGGGATCGGTGGCAGGAGGATTGGACTGGATGATCTGTCGAGGTCCCTTCCAATCTCTTAATGTACTGTGACACTGTGAATACTTTCTTTAGTGGATGTTTCCTCCAGCCCGTGGAACCGCCAAGGCACTGGTTTTTCTCCAGAGGTGCTGATATATTTTAGTTTATGCTTTTGTGAAACCACCTAAGCAGGACTAGGACTAGTGATGTGTTTGGAGTTATTAGCAGAACAGAAAATCAGGTATGGCCCCACACTGCATTTTGGCAGACATTCTCAGACCTAAAATCTTGCTGTCTGTGTTGTTCCTCCTGGGTAAATATTCTCGGATGTCCCCTTTCCTGGCAGTTCCAGCTAAGGGATGAAGAGTTGTGTGAGCCTTGTAAGCAGCCTCAAGAGTGAAAGAAAGTCTGAAGAGCAAGATGAGCATACCCACACATCATATGCAGCTGAGCGATGTTTCTAGGAAGGGGCTGCGTTCTGTTTGCACCACTGCGCCTTTTTTTTTCTTCCCCTTGTTTTTGATAACCTTGTGCTCTGTAACTTTGATCTCTAGAAAATCTGCTGAGCCCAAGCACACTCAGTTGCAGGCTGACTGGACAAAAAGACCCACTATCTCTGTGTGCTAGAACTTGCTGACTATAATGGGACTCTTTCTATCTAAGCCAGACTTGAAAGTGGGTGAAGAGGAGAAAAGGAGGGCTTTAATCTTCTATAGATGTGAATTACAGCCTCCACTTCGGAGTTACATTTCTGTTCTTAAGTTTTCTTTGTGTATTTATAAGAATCTTCTCAGACAACTGGATTTGAAAGTCATTTTCTGATCTGATTTTGAGAGTAATATGCCTTTAGTTTAGCTGGAAGAATGTGTTTTGTTGTTGTCCTTTAATAGTTCAATAGAACAGCTTTAATACTGCCAACACTGAACAACAAACTGATGCAGGCTTCGGATCCCTTTCCTTCCCATTGGGAATGCATTTAGACTTGGGAAACAATTCTCTTCAGAAACTATGTTTGCCATCTCTCTCAATTTTATGGAATTCTTGCTTAGACTGGAAATCTTTCCAACGTCCCGCTTCTGCCTTTATGCTGACACTGAATAATGTGCTTTAGACTTAGCAATTGGTCAGGAAGGAATTTTGTATCTGAAACCTCTTAATTTCTTTGGCTGCAGACGGAGGCATTGTTTTTAGAATTTCTGGATTGCGGTTGATCCTGGGGTTTTAACTGAAAAGGGACCACTTACTGGTTTTGGAGCTACTTTAAACCAGTTTCTCAGCAGTCTCAGTCTCAACAAAACCAGCATTCTAAGTAATGTCAGTTATGAACCAGAATGAGGCACGCTAGTGTGTTAAACCTGATCCTCTTGGGCCTGTCGGTGGTGAGATCTGCCTTTGTAAGCTGTGGATTTCATGTGAATGTGCTATCAGATGCCTCTGAAATATTTTCCCATCTTTCCAGTCTATGATCACAGTATCACAGTACAGTAGGGATTGGAAGGGACCCCGAAAGGTCAACCAGTGCAATCCCCCTGCCACCAATCCCTCAGGACCACCTAGACCAAGGCGCACAGGAACATATCCAGGCAGGTTTTAAAAGTCTCCAGAGAAGGAGACTCCACAACCCTTCTGGGCAGCCTCTTCCAGGGCTCTGTGATCCTCACTGGGAAGAAGTTTCTTGTCATATTGATGTGGAACCTCCTGTGCTCTAGCTTACACCGGTTAACCCTTGTCCTACCACTAGATGCCACTGAGCAGAGCCTGGCTCCATCCTCCTGACACCCACCCTTCACATATTTATCAAGATTAATGAGGTCACCCCTCAGTCTCTTTTTCTCCAAGCTAAAGAGGCCCAGCTCCCTCAGCCTTTCCTCATCAGGGAGGTGTTCTACTAGTCAACGTCATAGCCTGGGCTGCCATACAAACATTATGACACTTGCTCTCCAGAGAATGAGCCATAACTCCTAAGAGGATGGCTGACTGTGCTTTAGGGTTTCTGTCCCTTAATGCCAAGTTTCAGTGCAAATTCTGGGATTGGTGAAGCAGGGCTGGTTTACACCTGCTGCTGAACTCTGCTTGAGAATTCTGTTAAATCTGAAACACTCTCAAGTTAAGATTTACTTGTATAAGCAACCAAACCCATGAATCTTCAGGATCTTGCAGGTGATTTACACAACCTGTAAAGTTTCTTGAAGGGAAATTGAGTCTGTTTCCAACAACTTATGTTTTTCTGGAGCTGTATAAATTCAAAAAGATCCTCACCCGGAGCTGTACATTCAGCTCTGGGGCCCCTGGCATAAGGCAGACATGGACCTGTTGGAGTAGGGATGTTAAGGATTATTGCTCGCAATGGGAAGTGCTCTCCTGCGTGAAGCAAAATCTTCTGTAAGACACTGTGCTTGGAAACAAAAAGATAAGTTCTTTGGGAGAAGCATGGGCTGATAGCAAACATCTTTCCATGCAAGCAGCAGTTAGAGAGGAGCCTCGGCAGGGAAGAGGCAGAGGCGCTGTGGAGCTGTCCCTGGTAGGAACTGTCCCTGGTAGGAACTGTCCCTGGTGGGAGCTGCTGCTGTGCCCACGGTCTTCTGCTCCAGGCTGCTGTTTCTAGGTGAGCAGCACAGCAGAGATGTTTCACAGTAAAGCTGTGACCAGGCCTGGAGGTTGGAGATCCCTCTATGTTGTTTTGTGTGAGGTATGAAATCTACTAAGAACCAAAAAGGGGAATCCCGAAGCTCTCAAATCCTGGAATCCCTGAACCAAGAAGTCAATCGCCAGTCTTAATTTTGAACAAACAGGTCAAAGACACTGCATGTGAAAATCTTTTTCATTTGATTAGAGTCCTTTGAGTGATTAAAACCACCTTTGATACGGTTTATTATCATCTTACCACTATAAACTTGGATATTAGTCTCTGACTCTTCCTCTTATTCTTTTTCTTTTGTTAGCAAAGGTTTCAAGTGAGTCTGTGTCTTGCTAAGCAAGAGAGAACACAGAGCAAATGAAGAACTGTGTTTTTGCAGACTAGCTGCTCAGACCCTCAGGCTTAAGATCTGTCTTCACTACATGCAAGGGTTCTGCAAGGGGTAAAATTATGTGTTGTCACTGGTAGGGTCGTTTGCTCTGGGTTTTTTCTTTTCCCCAATGTGAACACTGAAAGATACAGACTGTTGTTAATTGAATAAGATCCATGTATATATGGTCCTTGTTGTGAGGATTTTTATTGTCTACTGTTAAACTGTATTTATTTCTTTTTTAAGGCAATATAGATAACTGCCACAACAGGTCTGCAGATGAAGTTGTTGGAAGGCTAGATAGTTTGAATCTTAAGATCAGTGGTGAGCCCTACCACAAGATTCTGGGCCAAGACAGAAGCTACATATTCTTGAAGTCCCAGGCATCATGGTGAGATGCCATAAAGAGGGCTGGGTGGAATGTCAGTCAGATTCACTTCCTTTCACCTTCAAAAGATGGATGATGTCAACTTCTCCTTGAGCTAAAATTTGTCCTCTGATCTGATCAAGTCATCATTTGCCAGTAAAATATAGGACAAATCTCCTACCTGCTCCCCCACTCCCTGCTGCGCACAGTGGCTCTCTGCCTTCACTTACAGCTTCTGAGGAGTTGTACCTTGTGTGAAAGCAGCGTTCGATTGCAAGTAGAACCTGCTATGTTACCTGAGATGATACCTCTGATTAATTTGCTCATAGTTGTGGCCATAGAGGCCTTGACATCACGAATTAAGGGTAGTCTTTCACACAGTCTTGAATTTGTTGTAGTTTCTTGACTGCATCCAAGGGTTAAAGTGTGTTTTGCTTATGAGAATTGTTGGTAGGAAGAATAATTAGGCTTCTCCCATCGAGGGAGGCTTAACAGAAATACACCGAGAACTGACAGGCTGAATTTCCAATCAGAATTAGAGGAATGATTGTTAGGAGTGTTCATCTCTCCACTTCTGTCATTTTTTTAAAGTTCAGCCCCTCAACCTATCACAAGGAAAATCCTCCCTTGGGCAAAATAGTTGACAAGGGACTCTTTAATCTGCTGATTCTCATCCCAACCATATTCAGTGTGTGTGTGGTGAAGGAAAAAAGTGTGTTTGACCCTAACTGGAGTTGTGGTATTTACCAGGATTTAAAATGGTTATCTGTCAAAAGATGCAAGTATGAGCAGGTGTCTATGTAAATGAGGATCCTTTAATTTCTCTAACAGTGTTGCTTTTTCCCCTTCCTTCTATTACTCACTTCACTATTTGCTTGTGGCATCCAGCTGTGATCCAGATTTATAATCAGACCATTGTTTTAGTCAAGTTCATCAAAAGGTAATGCTAATCAAGTCCAGTAATGACATTTGTATATCCTGCACGTAAAACTCACTTGAAGGAGCTCGGCATGCACAAGGCTGAGGAAGGTAATGATAGTGATGGCCTGCTCAGCTCAACTGGTTCAACAAAATAATCAGCATGGCATGTTGGAAATATATAGAAGACTCTTTACTATAAACTCTTTAGAGAAATTGCCTTTAATAGTTACTTTTAATACTTGTTGTGGTCCTACGTATAAAGGTTCTGAGGGCAAGTGTAGAGTCTTGCATCTGGGCAAGAACAACCCCAGGTACCAGTATAGGTTGTGGACTGACCTGTTAGAGAGCAGTGTAGGAGAAAGGGACCTGGGGGTCCTTGTGGACGGTAGGATGACCATAAGCGAACAATGGGACCTTGTGGCCAAGAAGGACAACAGCATCTTGAGGTGGATCAGAAGGGGGATGGTTAGCACATTGACAGAGGTTCTTCTCCTCGCCCTCTACTTGGCCCTGGTGAGACTGTATATGAAATACTGTGCCCAGTTCTGGGCCTCTCATTTCAAGAAGGACACAGAACTGCTGGAGAGAGTCCAGTGCAGAGCCTCAAAGATGGTGGAGTGGAACATCTCCCTGATGAGGAAAGACTGAGGGAGCTGGGTTTATTTAGCTTGAAGAAAAGGAGACTGAGGGGTGACATCATTAATGTTGATAAATATATGAAGGGTGGGTGTCAGGAGGATGAAGCCAGGCTCTGCTCAGTGTCATCTAATGATAAGACAAGGGGCAATGAGTGTGAGATAGGATATTCCCCATAAATGTGAGAAGGAACTTCTTCGTGGTGAGGGTGACAGAGCCCTGGAAGGGGCTGCCCGTGGGGGTTGTGGAGTCTCCTTCTCTGGAGATGTTTAAAACCCACCTGAATATGCTCCTATGTGACTTGGTCTAGGTGATCCTGCTGTGGCAGGGGGATTGGACTAGATGATATTTCAAGGTCCGTTCCAATCTTTCATGTTCTGTGCTTCTGTGACTAAGCACATGTGCTTTAAGTTGCACAGGAAACTGAATGTGTCTCTAAATTCCCAATAACATTATTCATCACAGTAATTGGTCTGAAGCAGCTTATTTGTATCTTCTGGAGTTATCAGAGCACAGGGAGCTGAGCTGTCAGCTTGTGATTATTTACCTGAATAGCAAGAATTTCTCTGGTCTGGCCAAGCTCACCTTGGTGTCACCAAGGAGAACGTATGGCAACTATGGCTACAGGGTCTTTCTGTAAACCTCCAGTCGTAAGCACATCAGGTGCTTGAGCATGCCGCTCATCTTTGTCCTGAGATGGCTCTAAGCAGTACTCTGAATCTCAGTCTCAGTGAGATTGGATCTCAGATTGCTGGTCTTGTTCTGCAAACTAAGCGGCACAGAGGCGGCTCTGTAGGTCTCCATCACAGACTTGCAACACAGAGTTGCTCCTTGCAGAAATGCAAATCAGGCACAGTCAGGGTATATAATTTGGTCTGTGCTGTTCTAAATCTACACTACTTAGCAGCTGATGTCGGGGAGCAAGGTGAGTAGGCAAAGTGGGGCCTGTTCTGTTCTAGGAGTCAGTCACTGGGATATTACCATTAAATCCCAGGTCTAAGAGTTATGCTTAGCTTACCAGCTATTCATCTCATGATCATGTCTAGTCAACATGGAGAACTGTTTGGCATGAATTCTTGTTGTAATATCCAATTTTAGAAAGTAGTATGACCTCTGATAGCAGCTGATGATCAACTCCAATGCAGCCAAATTGCATTTCATTCACTTTTACCAGGAATATTTTCAAACTTTAGTTTTCAGAAAAACCCGAACTACTCCTGCCCAGAGAGATAGGGAATACAACAGAGGATATGACCTTTCTGAATGTTTTCTTATCAGGCAGCATAAGTACTGTATGTCCCACTAAGCTGCTTCAATAGAACCTTGTCAAGTTATCACATTACTCGACATGTTGCTGATAATGAATACATAAAACCTTTAGATATTGAGGACTAGGAGGAAATAAATAAGATTTACTGAAAAGTGCTCAACATGTATCCCAGGGATGCTTTTTTTCCCCTGAATGTGGGTTGCGTGCTGCCTTTAGTCCCTTTAGATAAATGGGGCGATGCAAGAGTTTCAGCTTCTTGAAATGCAAAGTGCAGATGTGGGTAGATAAATGTAGAAAGCAAATGGTCATCTATCTCCATTGTGGAGAACTCAATCACGTTATAATCATATCAGTCTTACTCTGCAAAACAGACTGATATTTTGCTGTTTTACTGCCACATGCTCCTCTAGCTCTGGTTGGTATCTACAATATCTTCTCTTGTCCCTTACCCTTATGAGGGCTGAGCATCAGGAAAGGGTTCACAGTCCAATTTGTAATTTTACCATAATGTAGATAAAGTCTCATGACTTTGAGGAACTAAAGAAAAAGCATCAAAATGAAACCCAGCAGACAGAACTAGAATCACCGGCACTGATCCCTTGTGTCACTGTAACAGAAAGTGGCCTTCAGACTTCTTTGTCAAACAGCACCTGCAGAGTGGTGCCCAGCAGCTGATTCCTTCTCTGGCAGGAGGGAACACACAGGATGAGAAACTTCCGGAACTGTTCAGGAGGAAGGGAGTGGCTTAGCCCTTCACTCCTTTTCTGAAACACCTTGATAGTCACACAACTTTGGAATGGATTTGGTTAATTGGTCTATTGTTTTATCTGGCTCTGGAAAGGTCTGGATGTGCCTTTGTCTGCCAGTCCAACAATAGCTGACATGCTGAGGATTTTGTGTTTGCTTCATTAGTAGTCTTCCAGGACACCTTGGTATTGAGCTGACAGTGTTGACATGATTTCACAGAATCACAGAACATTAGGGATTGGAAGGGACCTCGAAAGATCATCTAGTCCACCACAACAGGTCACCTAGATCAAATTGAACAGGAGCATATCCAGGTGGGTTTTAAACGTCTCCAGAGAAGGAGACTCCACAACCCCACTAGGCAACCCCTTCCAGTGCTCTGTCACCCTCATTGGGAAGAAGTTCCTTCTCATATTGATGTGGAACCTCCTGTGTTCCAGCTCACACCCATTGTCCCTTGTTGTATCATGAGATGCCACTGAGCAGAGCCTGGCTCTGTCCTCCTGACACCCACCCGTCAAATATTTATAGACATTAATGAGGTCACCCCTCAGTCTCCTCTTCTCCAAGCTCAAGAGACCCAGTTCCCTCAGCCTTTCCTCATAAGAGAGGTGCTCCACTTCCTTCATCATCTTTGTGGCTCTGTGCTGAACTCTCTTTTTGTTGCAAAGAAGCACCTCAACTCTGGATGTAGTTTTGGATGGGTATCAAGGACTTGATGCAACACAAACTGTTTGTGTGCCTTTGGCTGTAGAAGGTAACTCAGAGTCATAGAACAGTTTGGGTTGGAAAGGATTTTAAATATCATTTAGTTCTGACCCCCTTGCCATGGGCAGGGACATCTTCTGCTAGACCAGATTGCTCAAAGCTCCAGCCAGCCTGGCCTAGAATGCTTCTGAATCTGATCTCCACAAATTCTGACTTGGAAAAGCTGCAAGATTCATGACAGTTACCTTCATAAGTAAACATCTAATAGAGTGTTTTAGTAATCTCTGCTTCAAAAATATGCATTCTATTGCCTCTCTAATGCCTGATTCTCATTTCATACATGAGATGGATGCACTCCTTTAGCAAAGATGACTTTGAGATTTACTCCAGCTTTACTTATTCAGCAGACTGCTGTATGCTTAAAGCAGAGGAAACAATCTTTTCTATTTTGAAATTTTATTAACCCAAAAAAAAAGGCACCAGTAGAAGCTGTTCCTTATTTCCTTGTAGTGCACTGAGAACTGTCTTTCTCCAGAAGTCTGAGCTTTCTTTCTGGGCTCCTGTTGGATGGCGGTAGTCTCACATCTGGTGTCTTGGCTGGTCAAGAATTTTTCTTGCATTACAGTCACCCCTTGATCTGACTGATCAGAAGGAAGCGGGAAGTGCGGCTGCGGCACAGCAGCTCACCGTGGCTGTAAGCAATGATATCTAACAATGCCCGGAGGAGCTAGTTAAAAAGTGCCTCGCACACTCAGCAAAGCACTTTAATGGGACTGCATTAGAAAGCTGTCAGTTGCTTGTTGGGCAAAACAGTCTTTTTTGTGCTGTAAGGATTATTGAAGCATTTGTTACACAGTCATTTGGAAATCATAATAAAACATCTCTAATTTTATTTCCCCCAGCAAACAACTAATGGATCTAGTGCTTAGGAAACCCAGAAAGCATGCTACGAAGCCATGAAATCTTGTTCGGTCTCCTAATTGGGAGGGCAGGGGATACAAGCTGTAGCTACTTTTTTTTTAGTGCCCTTCCCAGAAATAGAATTTTCAAAGGCAGAGGTATGAAACAACTTGGTATCTTTTCAACTTTTCCAATGCCTTAAACTCTCGGTGTGTTTGCACAAATAAATGTTAGCGTTGTTCAAATGACAGGTTAAATGCTGATGGAGGGTTAGAACTCTAGTTGGTGACTAAAGTGTTCTCAGTGCTCCCTTGTAATAGGAACTTTAGCAAAATGGTGACAAATGAGGTTAGAATTTACAAAATCCTAAGAGGGTGACCCACAAAAGGTGCTTTGATGAGGACATCCTTCAGGGCTCTACAGGGCAACAACTTGTGTGTCAAGGAGAAAGGAGAGATACTTGAAAAATAATTATTCTTTCTTAATTTTTAGACTGTTTCTTTTGACTGGGTAAATAGTATTTTTACCACATTGTGATTCTCTTTGGAATTGGAGAAGTAGAAATCACAGAATCATTAGGGATTGGAAGGAACAATGAAAGACCATCTTGTCCAATCCCCCCACCACAGCAGGATCACCTGGATCCAATCACACAGGAACATGTTCAGGCAGGTTTTAAATGCCTCCAGAGAAGGAGACTCCACAACTCCCCTGGGCAGCCTCTTCCAGTGCTCTATCACCCTCACCATGAAGAAGTTCCTTCTCTTATTTATGTGGAACCTCCTATGTTCCAGTTCACACCCAATGCCCTTTTGTCCTATCATTGGATACCACTGAGCAGAGCCTGGCTCCATCTTCCTGACACCCACCCTTCACATATTTATCAACATTATTGAGGTCACCCCTCAATCTCCTTTTTTCCAAGCTCAACAGACTCAGCCTTTCCTCATCAGGGAGATGCTCCCTTTCCTTCATCAACTTTGTGGCTCTGCGCTGGACTCTCTCCAGCAGGTCTGTATCCTCCTTGAAATGAGGGGCCCAGAACTGGACACAAGGTTCCAGATGCGGTCTCAACAGGGCAGAGGATAGAGGGAAGAGAACCTCTCTCAATCTGCTAACCATCCCCCTTCTGTTCCACCCCACGATGCCATTTCTGGCTCATGGTCATCCTGCTGTCCAGCAGGATCCATAGGTGCCTTTTGTCCTACAGTGCTTTCCAACAAGTCAGTCCCCTTAAAATTATGTACAAGCCTTTAGTAGTACTCAGCATCAGCTCTGTAATATGCTTAGGCCACACAGAATCACAGAACATTAAGGATTGGAAGGGACCTCGAAAGATCATCTAGTCCAAATATCCAAAGATGCATCTTGATATTCATTAGCGAAAGTTTAAAGATCTGTAATCAGGAAAACTTCATGTCATAGAAGGAAGAAGAAAACAGAAAGTTAATGAAGTGTGATGACTTGCTGAATTTTAATGTTAAGTCATGGTTAAACCTGCTCACTTACCACAGAAAATGTCAACTGTTACTGCTGTGTGACTGTGTTGTACAGATTTTTCTAGAAGCGTCATTCCCATGCATGCAGTAGGTCACAGGCCTATAGATGTAGCAGTGATAAGAGTGCATTAAAGAATTCTTAAATCTGTTGAATGGCTTTGCAACTGGAAATCTAGAACACACCTACCTGAGATTTGTGCACTCTGCTACCTGAGGCTGGTGAACTCTGATTATTATTTATTGCCCTCAAAATTTCAGGTGAAGTTTCCCTTTAAAAATATCTCCCAAAACAGTAGCAAAAAAACCATTGGGAGAAGATTCTTTAAAAAACGCTGATACACCATTTTTTGTTGTTGGCTAAGACAAAAGTCAGTGTGTTACATCATATATTTCAAATGGTACTTGCATGCAGACTTGTTCCCTTGAATTTTGAGATCAAGACGAAAATTGTGTTACATTGTCCACCAGTCACATTTCCTGGCACAGCTCTTCGTGAGTTAGGGCTTATCTTGTTCAAACTCGGATAGTAGATCACAGAATCATAGAATCACTCTGGTTGGAAGAGATCCCTAGGATCATAGAGTCCAACCATCTATCCTACCTTCCAAGTTCACCCCTAAACCACATCCCTCAACACCCCATCCAAATGATTCTTAAACACATCCAGGAATGGTGACTCAACCAACTCCCTGGGAAGCCCATTCCAGTGCCTGACCACTCTTTCTGTGAAAAAATTTTTCCTAATATGAAATCTAAACCTACCCTGTTGTGACTTGAACCCATTCCTTCTTGTTCTATCACGAATTGCTTGTGAGAAGAGACCAGCACCAACCTCTTCACAATGTCCTTTCAGGTAGTTGTAGAGAGTGATGAGGTCTCTTATCAGCCGCCTCTTCTTCAAAGTAAAGAGCTCCAGGTCTTTCAGTCTTTCCTCATAAGGTTTATTCTCCTGGCCCTTCACCAGCTTAGTTCCCCTCCTCTGCACCCGCTCCAGCACCTCCACATCTCTCTTGTATTGAGGTGCCCAAAACTGGACACAATACTCAAGATGTGGCCTCACCATTGCCGAATACAGTGCAAGATGGCCTCTCCTGGGTCTGGAGGTGGTGGTGTACTGTGTCCGGTTCTGGGCCTCTCAGTTCAAGAGGACACAGTACTGCTGGAGGGGGTCTAGCATAGAGCAACAAAGATGATGAAGGAAGTGGAACACCTCCTTTATGGGGAAAGGCTGAAGGAGCTGGGTGTCTTCAGCTTGGAGAAGAGGAGACTGAAGGGTGACCTCATTAATGTCTATAAGTACGTGAGTGATGGGTGTCAGGAGGACGGAGCCAGGCTCTGCTCAGTGTCATCTAGTGATAGGACAATGGGCAGTGGGTGCAAGCTGGAACATAGGAGGTTCCATTTAAATATCAGAAGGAACTTCTTCAGAGTAAGGGTGACAGCTCTGGAACAGGCTGCCCAGGAGGGTTGTGGAGTCTCCTTCTCTGGACAAGTTTCAAACCCACCTGGATGTGTTCCTGTGCAACTTGATCTAGGTGATCCTGTTGTGGCAGGGGGATTGGACTAGATGATCTTTGAGGTCCCTTCCAATCCCTAATGATTTTATGACTCTATGATTCTACAATACTGAGAAGTTTGTCCTGCTGAAGGCTGTCTGTCTGCTGAGGAAAGATGGGCATGCACCTTTAAAACACAAAAGTTACTGTGGAAGTGAAGAAATGACATCTGGGTGAAGAAATATCTGCTAACTAGAGAGGGCATTTATGTTCTGATGGAGTCAAACTGCAGATTTATCAACACTGACATATTCCAGGAATGCCCCAACGTATTTTCACCGATAAAACTGAGGAGAAATTCCCTGAAAACTAAACCTTTTGCTGTGACATTTTCAAAACCAAGGATTCAGTGTTTCTTTGCAAAAAAATCCTTTTTGTTTGGCGAAGCCTTTCAACTTTCTTTGAAACGCAATTGAAAACATTTTCATAAATCTCCGTTTCAGAATAAAAGGCTTCACTTGGGGATCAAACGGCATATTCCATTCAAGTGGTCAGGAAGGCTTTTCATTCTTCAGAGCTGCTGCTGAATCAGAATTCTTTCTTTCCATGACGCTGATATAGGCTGAGTTGAAGCTGCTTTGATATTTGATATTTATTACCTTAATCTTATTTGTGCCTTAGCACTACTGGCTCTAATGGCTCCATCTTTGTCTGATGTTAGATGTTCAAATGATGTGGGCCTGAGCAGTGCTGGCGTAGAAGCCCACGCGGGGATCATGGGCACTGTTGATATCAACCAAGCAGTTATGGTGGGACTACCGACCTGGTAGACAAAACCAAACTAATTACCGTGGTCACTGACAGTCCCAAAACATAAATAGAGGATTTAATAACAGTGACTCTTAATTGGAGGAGAATCTGACTGCAGGAGGAAAATCATCTCAAAAGAAATTACAGAAATCACAGAGTCACAGAACATTAGGGATTGGAAGTGGCCTTGAAAGATCATCCAGTCCAATCCCCCAGCCACAGCAGGATCACCTAGACCAAGTCACACGAGAAGTGCCATGGCTGGTGGGTAGCAGATAATGTGAATATAAGGACTGTTAAGGATTTTGCATCATCCACAGCTGAGACATCCTCTCTGCAGCTTTACACACCATCTGTTCAGTGTTTTCTACAGTGTTGACGCTTGGAGACCATTTCTTTTAGTTGTTTCAGTCTGTTTCATGTTTCTGTCCTTAGAGCTGATGGAGTGTGGTCACTGCTAGCAGGACCTCAAGTACCTATGGTGAATCACAGCATGCACCCTGTCTTGGCTAGCACAGGGCAATAGCCTATAGACCATCTGAACCCCTTGGTGATCCCATCCTAGAATGCCTGGACACATAAGGATTTCTCTAAAGTGCTGCAGCTTACATGGTGGAACAGAAGGGAGACACAAGAGTTTGTGCCATGGCATGATCTTTGAGCAGGTGGCTCCACTGGGTCTCGAACGCAGGACCTTCTGTGTGTAAAGCAGGCTATTAACGTGTGACGATGTGACAGCCACGTATCCCTTCTCACAATCCCATTCACCTGAAAGAATTTCTGGAATTCAGAAGGGCATTTGCTGTCAGGCTTCTGGACTCTATCTTGGCTTCTCTGCTTTGTGTTGATAGAGCTCTGTTCTATCTTGCGCACCCAGGAAAGACACTTCTCTCTCCTTTCCTCCCTCTCTGTATCTTTTAGATCAGTATCTCCATAGCATTTTAGCAGTGTTAGTCAGCACTATGTATCCACATCAAGAGAGGACAAATGGAAAGCCAGGGAGGAAAGAAGTGTTTGGAGGGCCTTGACTGCTGGTTCTGTCTTTTGAACCCTTTCTTTACTTTCTGTGAATAACATTTATTACATTGTCTTTACAAGAACACTCGTTCCTGGTTTCTCTGTGTGTCTCCAGCAACCCTGAGTAATCCAAAGTGGCACAAAATAATCCTAAACCAGGACACCTTGTATTCCTGCCCTCATTGCCCTAGAGCAATGAGGATGATGAAGGAAGTGGAGCACCTCCCTTATGAGGAAAGGCTGAGGGAGCTGATCTCTTGAGCTTGGAGAAGAGGAGACTGAGGGGTGACCTCATTAATGTTTAGAAATATGTGAGGGGTGGGTGTCAGGAGGATGGAGCCAGGCTCTG
>JAOXOE010000827.1:901360-939357 GCA_028565055.1 Phoeniculus purpureus
AATCTGAGAAGGAACTTCTTCCCAGTGAGGGTGACAGAGCCCTGGAAGGGGCTGCCCAGGGGGGTTGTGGAGTCTCCATCTCTGGAGACATGTAAAACCCGCCTGAACCTGTTCCTGTGCAACTTGATCTAGGTGATTCTGCTGTGGAAGGGGGATCGTTCTGGATGACCTTTCAAGCTCCCTTCCAACCCCTAATGTTCTGTGATTCTATTATTCTAGTGTCAGGAAAAGCTGGTAGCAAGCCCCTTTGCTGCAAAGCTGGTGGCACGGTTCACTGTTAGTTAGAGTTATCATGTCAGGAGAGTTCATTTTAAAAAGAGATTTAGAAATCCTTTCTGTGAGCAAGGTTAAATGAAAACTGATCTTGATAAAGACAAAAGAAAAACTGCTTTTACTGAGAAACTCAGAGGGGGTTTTTTTCCAAGATAAGCAGAGCGTTGATTTGACCAACAGAATTGCTGATGAGTATTTTGTGAAGGATAGGCTCTTTATTTACCTTAGTTTAATGGACACTTTGGCTTTAATTCAGTTAAATATAAATATTTTGATTCTAGCCTGGTGTAACTTGTTGTAAATCCATTGATTTTAAAGAACAATGTAGGTGTAAGCATCTGCCCTGTGTTTTTCCTAAGTAATAAAAACAAATCCACAGAACAGTTCAACTACTGAGAAATTAAGAAGAACCTGTCCTGATGTCTGAAAGATGCTGCAAAATAGGGATTTAATGAGAAAGTGCTAATGAGAAATAGTTGTGTACAATAAAATAACTATTCACAGACGTGATTCAGCAAAGAAACACAGAGAGCAGCAAACTAGCTGCTCCTAACTACTATATGTGGCTACAAAACATCTGTTTGTACAGACAGAGGAGATGACCTACATGAAGAATAGAAACAGAATCCAGTGTGCCTGCTGGTACCTGTATGGGCTTGGCAAGGCTGCCCCCTGCTGAGAACAGCCCCAAGACAGGATCAGGGGGAAAAAAAACCCAAAAGGGAAGCAAGAAGAGGAAAATGTTTGTGTGTGACCTATTGGTTACAAAATTCAGAGCTGGAGATTTAGGGGCTTTAACTGGGCATTGCATCTAGGCACCTCAAGTATTGGCACTGGAGCTTCTCAGTGTTTCGTTAGGGTTTCAGCAAGCTGGTAGCATCCCCCTAAAATGGAAGACTAACCATTAACAAAGTTGCAGAGCCAATTATGAAATGCCAGGGTAATTCCCTGAGTTTTGCAATGTTTAATGTTTATTTCTAATGATAACAGAACAGAAAGCCCAACCGCTGTAAAAAGCCATCATTAAAATATTTCACAACACATGCACTGCTCAGCCAAACAGAAGGGCTCCAAATCCAAAATCCAGTTGTGCTGGATTATGTTCAAACATAGCGCCATCTAAACATTTAAAAACCAGACCCTCGGCCATATTAGCAGTTGTCACCTCCAGACCTGCCAAGTCAGGCTGATGGGCCACGCACCAGAGTCCTCATGCACAGCATGGCATTCTGCCTGGAAACCCAAGATCCTCACCCAAAGCAACAGAGCAGATTCCCAGCAGGTGCTAAAGCCTGCTGCCAGAACTGGTGTGGCTGGGGAGTTTGCCCTGACACACTGGACACGCACAGATGGTTTCAGTCAAGCTCCCCTAAAATGCTGATGCAACAGAACTGCACCCAACAGCAGGCTGACTTCTCTCCTGGAAGCCATGTAGTAACACTGAGAGCCCATGGCATTGCAGCTCAGCACCACTGCAGCGGATGCTGAAGCCAAGTGAGCAGGAGTCTCTGACATGTGGGAGACAACCCCTGTGCCATCCTCATGGCTGGTGGGTGAGCACTGGGCAAGGCTCTTTCTTCTCTGTTCCAGATATGGAAGAAGCCTTGACCTTTGGGCCAGCTGTCCATGTTTGCACCCTCTGGAGCAGATGTGCTGCAGGGACACTGGAAACCACTTGGCCTGGCTCTCCCTAGCACAGCTCTGCAGCCGTGGGCCATGATTATTCCAGGGATGGGCGTTCCTTATGAAATACATGAAATAATGAGAGGTTTGTGTCACACCTAGCATTGCCAGTTGCTCAGAGGTAGCACAAGGGTGTTTGGGGGTACAAGCCTAGACAGGGCAACGTGGAGCTACACTCGGCGCAGTCTGTGCCCAGAGTGTGTGAAAAGCACCGCAGCAGGAGGTTTCTTAAGGAAAACTCAATTCACTTGTGTTTCGGAGCTCAAAGCCATTAAGGATGGCCCTCACAGGCCTCACAGTGCAATGCTGTCTCCACTGCAGCAATGTCTCTTTCTTTTCCACAGGCCTCACAGGAAGGCCCTGCAGAGTGTCCACATGTGCAGGGCTGTGCAGCCCCCAGGCAGCTTCTGTAGCCACAGCACATACACAGAGTTTAGAGTATATTAGGGTTGGAAGGGGCCTTCAAAGGCCATCAAGTCCAACGCTCCTGCTCAAGCAAGCTACAATTTACTGAAAATCCTAACTACCTAAAAAGCCTCAATCAACTACTGCATCCAGCCAGGTCTGAAACAGCTCCAGCACTCTACAACCTCCTTGGGCAACTCCTTCCAATATTTAGTAGCCCTGACTGTAAAGAAGCTTTTCCTCTTATTAAGGTGAAACTTCCGGTGTCCAAGCTGGCCTCCATTACCCTGTCTGATGCCATTGAAAAGAGAGGATTCCTTTCTTCCTGACACCCAGCTCTCATGGATTTATAGGCAGTAATTAAATCCCCGCACAGCCTTCTTTTGTCCAAATTAAGAAGTCCTGATGTTTCAACCTCCCTTCATAAGGCAGTTGTTCCAGACCCCCAATCATCCTTGCAGTTCCAAACTCTCTCAATTAATTCTCTGCCCCTCTTGGAGAGGCCAGAACTGGACACAGTATTCCAGGTGCAGCCTCACTAAAGCAGCATAAAGGCGTAGAAGAACCTCTCTTGATCTGCTGGACACCCTCCTCTTGATGCATCAGCAGACGAGCCCTGATTAACCTCAGCCCTGCGCTGCTACCAGGAAGCCCTGTGATCATTGATCCCGCCCGATTAACGATTGACTACCCATGGAACGGTTGCACACCGGGTTTAATGATTTATTGTCACGGTTCTGGGAACCGGCCGTGGGGGGCCTGTCCGACCACTGAGAGCTATGGAAGGCCAGACCTACCCAGAACCACCCCAGCTGCCAGCGCCAGGCCCTGCCCTAAACCAGGACCCGCATCCTCCAGCCCTGCTCAGCTTCCCGCTCGCCACCGCGGCGGGGCGGGAGCGGTCCGGCGGAGCGGCGGACAAGTCAGCCAATGGGAGCGCGGCTACCGGCGGAGTGACGGGAGCCACAAGCAATAGAGACGTGGGTATCGCGGCCGTTGACCAATGGGCGCACATGGAGCCCGGACTGTTCTAGAAGGGGAGGGTGCAGCCTGCCACAGCCCCGCCCCCGCCGCGCTCTCGGCTCGCTCCGCCCCGGCCGGCCTGAGGCAGCGGCGCGGCTATGGCGGTGAAGGCGCTGAACCCCAAGGCGGAGGTGGCCCGGGCCCAGGCCGCTCTGGCCGTGAACATAAGCGCGGCTCGCGGGCTCCAGGATGTGCTGAGGACCAACCTGGGCCCCAAGGGCACTATGAAGATGTGAGGGACCTCCCCGAGCCTACTCCCGGGGTTGGGGATAGCGGGTCGGGAGGGGCACAGAGCGGCCTCCAGGGCCTGGGGGGAACCGTGAGGGTCGAGGCCGGGGAGGAGCTATGGGGAGGCCGGGACGCGGTTCCTGCCGCCGCCATGCGGTGCGAAACAAAGAGAGAGGCCGCCCCGGGAGGGGCTGGTGTGGTGGAGAAGGCGCGGATGAGGCCTGGCACCGGACACGTGGTGGGGAACCGTTCACCTGTCTTGTGTCTCCTGCAGGCTGGTGTCAGGGGCTGGAGACATCAAACTGACCAAAGATGGCAACGTGCTGCTGCAGGAAATGGTGAGCTGGGGCTGTCCCTGGGAGCTGTTGGAGAGCTTGAGAGGCCTTTGAATACCTGTGGCTGGCGGGGGGGGCATCTACCCTGTTGCCCCCGGCCTCCATTTCTGTGGTATTTGCCCCTGTGCATTGTACTGAAGGCATAATGCCCCTTGGGAGGAAGGTAAAGAGCGAAGTGCAGTTCAGTGGATGGTGCATGATGTTTCTGTGCTAATTCGGCAGTTAAAGGGAGACGTGAACTGTTGAAATAATGATACCGGCATTTTCCTTCCATTTCATTTGGTTATGGAAAACGTACTTCTGTGAAGGTGAAACTGCAGAGTTTACTATGGGTGTGGGGGCTGGAAAAGGTTTTACGTCTGGGTGATGGATGCAGCTTGTATCACTTTCGTGTTCTGTCAGGGGTTGTATCAGTTTCCCCACCAAAAGGGTGAAGATTACAGGAAGGTGATGCTGTCCTACCACTTTCCTCTTGGTACTGAGTGGTTTTGGGTGCTGGCAGGATGACAGAGCCCAGCTTGGGCCAGGGCTGTGGGGCTACAGTGTACCCCTGTCCTCATCTGAACAGTCTGTTGATGTCTTGTGGGGTATTACACTCCACTGGCTGTGCTGTAATCCAGCCTAAAGTATTGAAGTGACTACACACAGTCGTCTAGCAAACAGGAAGAAATCATTAAAGCAGTTTTTTTATGCTAGAGGTAGTACTTTAAAGAAAATAACGATCAAAAGCTAAATGATGGTATAAAAGGCCCCATTGGATTTTTATCTTGCTCTAACACAGTTACTAAGCACTAGCCTTTTCAAATGTGGATGCAGTTCCGTAGGTAGTTCAGAGGATCAGTGTGTGTTAAGATACTCCTCAGTCAGACACAGGAGATGCCAAGTGATGTGTATGTGTTCCTTCTGCCACTAACACAAGGTCTTATGTGCTGGCTTGATGCTGGTTTGATGTGCTGCTTGTCAGAGGAACTGATGTGAAACAAACTGAATGTTCTTTAGTTTCATATGAGTAACATGAAATGCTAAAGGTATAATAAACCAGGTAAGGTATGTGTACAGCACTGATTATGCTGAGATTCTCAAATTATTTCTAAACATGCTAGTCTTAATGCCAGCAGCAGTCTAGTTGAGATGGTACATCCTTTGCCTGAAGGAGAAAAGGACTTTGTCCAGCTGAAAATGAGTTGAAGACTAGTTTGGCTCTTAACATTCAACATTTTTATGTACAGAAGCATAATCAGAGGGGATAATTGTGTTAAGTAGATTAATGCAATCAGCTTCCTGTAAAAAGTATTTCTGTTTGTAATTGGTGGTGTTGAGACCTGCTGCATTGACACGAAATGTGAGAATTTACCTCAGCAAGTCCTTAATTATTTTGTTTAGCTCGTTGTAAATCAGTTGCTTTCCTTAGCAGTGCAGTAAGACTTACTACTCAGCTTCTTTCTGTTTAGCAAATACAACACCCCACAGCCTCCTTGATTGCAAAAGTAGCAACAGCACAAGATGACATCACTGGAGACGGTACCACTTCAAACGTCCTGATCATCGGGGAACTCCTAAAGCAGGCAGATCTCTATATTTCTGAGGTACCTATGCAGTGCTTCTCCTGTCAATGGACAAGTTAAAGCTTCATTGGAGGCTGTTTAGCTTGTTTCGTTTTAATCTTACTGCTCATAAGTTAGACATTAATGAGTATGTATTTCTGCTTAAAATGAGTCCAGGGCAGGATTTGTAAAAGGAGGAAAAGAGGAGAGGAGGATTTCACTCTTGTTCATAATTAAAACCACATGTTGGGGATGCTGTAGCTTTCAATAAGGTTTTGTCTGTTACCTGCTGTTACTTCTGTTTTGTGAGTGAAACACAGCACTTAGATGTTAACAAAGTGACTCCCCCTCAACAGTAGGTATTTTGTATATTACCAGTTTCAGTAATAGGTGTTCCTATTGCACAGTGAACACCCAAGTGTGCTTTGTAGTTCTCTTGGTTTCAGTTCTGTGCTAGAATAACCTGTACTTTTCCTCTGCATTGAAAGGATTTGCATTCCTTTTACATGTATTCAGAAGGACAGTACATTTTCTTGTAGAATGCATGTTCCTCATTCAGATGTTGCCAGGTGTGTGGAAACTGCAGGTTGTATTTGTGAAAAAGGCCTGTTTCCTAATGGTTATTCTTCTTTCCTTGCATTAGGGTTTGCACCCTAGAATAGTAGCAGAAGGATTTGAGATCGCAAAGGTGAAAGCACTTGAAGTCTTGGAGCAGGTTAAAGTAACCAAGGAAATGGACAGGGAGACCCTTATTGATGTTGCCAGGACATCCCTCCGCACTAAAGTTCATGCTGAGCTTGCTGACATCCTGACAGAGGTATGTGTGCTCTTCTGCCTCTTGCAGTGTGAGGAGCTCTAGGTTTTGAGATGAAGGTTGAATGGAAAGATGGGAATTTGCACTTTGGAAGCCTAATGGTTATTTGGAGGCCTTTTTTTTTTCCCCTGTCCTCTCTTTCAGGCTGTAGTAGATTCTGTTTTGGCAGTCAGAAAACCAGACGAGCCTATCGACCTCCACATGGTAGAGATCATGGAGATGAAGCACAAATCAGAAACTGACACCACGTAAGTCATGGGCATCGAGGTTCAGACTAATGGTGCCCTGATGCTGGAGTAGTAAATGATGTTGGAATTGTAGTCATGTGGTTGGACGATGCAGAGACTCTGCATTTATGGCATGGATGAATTCTGCACTAGCTTTCCTCAGTAGCTAATGCAGTCAGACACTGTGCCAGAGTGAATTCCTTTCTCACGCTGATGGGTGTGCTTTTTTGTTTGATAGTGGGCATGCCCTTGGAAGGGGGATACATAACATAACCCTTGTGTATTTCTAGCACAAACACGTGGGGCAGTTGGTGTTGAACCAACTGCACTGTCACTTGTCTGACAAGTCTGCACTATGGTGAAATGCGTCTCTGTTGCGGGGTATGTGGGTACAAAAGATGCTTTCTGATCTTCCAGGCTTATTAGGGGGCTGGTTCTCGATCACGGTGCTCGTCATCCTGATATGAAGAAAAGAGTGGAGGATGCTTTTGTTCTTACTTGCAACGTGTCTCTGGAATATGAGAAAACGTAAGTACATGGCAGCAAGGTGAGGAGCAGAAAAAGCTTCTCTTAAACTTTTATTTAAGGTCTGGTTAAAGAGGAGCTGAATGGAATGAGCAGAGTATTGCTGAGTGAGGCAGGTAGTGTACGTAATGAGATTGAAGAGGTGATAGAAGCTCCTGAAGTACCTGTTTTGGAAAAGGGAAGCTAATGGCTAAGAAAATGAGAGGCAAAGGCTTCTCAGTGGTTTTTATTTCTGTTTCATTGAAGAAAAGCTGGAAGTCCTTTTCCTGGATGTCATTTTATATCGCAGCGCAAACGTCTAAATATACTTCAGTTTGCTCAAGCACAGGCCTTGCAATGGAAAACCTGAACTTGAGAGCAGGAGCAGCTGAAAGGATCCATCTCTTATGCAGAAGTTTATTTCTGCAGCTAAGAGGATATTTTTCTTACAGCTTGCTTACGTTTTTCTTTTCTCTCCTTCAGAGAGGTGAGCTCTGGATTTTTCTACAAAAGTGCTGAAGAGAGAGAGAAGTTAGTGAAAGCAGAAAGAAAGTTCATTGAAGACAGAGTGAACAAAATCATAGACTTGAAAAGAAGAGTCTGTGGCGATTCAGATAAAGGATTTGTTGTGATCAACCAGAAGGTGAGATGAAGGGTATAAAGGGAGATGCTGGCTTTCATGTGCTGTTTGTACAGTTCTTCAGACAGAAATAGCTACATCCAGGCTGCTGTACTTGTGGATTTCTGAGTGCAGTTCCTGCTTGACACCTTCTTGAGCCTTAAGGCAGAACTTAGTGTCAGACTGAGGGAGAGTGGCTTTAGCTTTACCCTGACAGTTGCTTTGTTTCTAGGGAATCGATCCGTTCTCCTTGGATGCTCTGGCCAAAGAAGGAATAGTCGCTTTGCGGAGAGCTAAAAGAAGGAACATGGAAAGGTCAGTTCTGGGGGGACGAAAGGGTAAAATAACTCTTTCAAACTAGATCAGTCAAGTCTGACTTGGAACCACCTTCACGGACTTGCCTGAAAAGGTCCTGTTCAGGCTGTCCAGCTCCAACTGGTGTAACTCAGAGTAGTTTGTACAAACAGTAGAAATGCTAGTTTAGCACACCGGGCAATGGAGGGACACCAGTGTACTGACTGCCAGTACAGACACATAGAAAGGAGACTTAATTCTACAACTTATTTTTGTGAAGAACTTTTTCAGGAACAGCAGCAAGCCCTTTCAAGCTTAGGAATTGCCATGTTCTGGGAGGTGAAATCCTGCTGTGATGTTAAGGACTTCACATTTGTTTTGACAATTCTGTAACCTGTTCCAAGGAGCGCAGCCATCAGCAGGAAGCACAGTTTATTTTCTGTCTTTACATAAGATAGGGATAAGATCACATCACCCATCGCCTCTGACCTAAAGCACCCCAACAGAAAAATTACCCAAACCTATCACAGCGAATGTTCATTAAACTCACAGTCCAGGTCATTGTCAGAGTTTGGTCCATTCTGTCTGCAGCAGCCTGGGACAAGGAGAGTCCTGCAGAGAGATAAGACAGACTCTTTCTTATGGAGGGCGGGTGTCTCTGCAAGCAGCCTCACTTTTATACTCTGGTGCTGCATCAGCAACTTCCCCCCTGAAGCAGACATCTGTTAAGAGACACTCCAATCCAGTGTCTGTCTCTCACTTTCTCTCAAGGTTGCTTAGTTCTGCAAAAAAAAAAAAAGGAATCGTCCATGTGTCAGCATCAGTTCTCAGCACTTCAGTGTTGTACTCAGTATAAAGTGAGTGCTAAGCTGCGTGCGTTTTCTCTCAGGCTGACCCTTGCATGTGGCGGTGCTGCCATGAACTCTGTGGAGGATCTCACCCCTGACTGCCTGGGACATGCAGGGCTTGTCTATGAGTACACCCTGGTAAGTGTGACTTGGCTCCAGCTGGAGGCAGTGCAGAACTGAATCTGTGTGTCTGCTCAATTTACAACGTGTGTGTATTAATGAAGCACATTGTGACGTGACTATATCACCACATTTTATACAGGGTGAGGACAAATACACCTTCATTGAGAAGTGTGACAACCCCCGCTCCGTTACCCTGTTGATCAAGGGGCCGAATAAGCACACGCTCACGCAGATCAAGGATGCAGTGAGAGATGGTCTGCGTGCAGTTAAAAACGCTATTGAGGATGGTGAGTCTCAGCTCTGTTTAACATCAGGATCTTCTGTTGAAACTCATCTCCAAATTAGTGACTCAGTTTCCATGGTGCCCAGCACAGTTGAGCACCAAGCTGATGGTATGTCGGTGTGAAGTGCTTTTAGTTCCTCTTCTTAGATCTCGTATTTCACAAGTAGTTGATAATTGTAAGTACTTCTCTGAGAAGATCCAAGCTGTCCTGGGGATAAAAGGGAAGAGAGAAAACTAGACTAGATGTTGCTGTTTAAACTGAAATAGATGGCAACTATGAAGTCTCAGTGTTGGGTTTTCCCTTGCAGGATGTGTGGTTCCGGGAGCAGGGGCACTAGAAGTGGTAGTAGCTAATGCTCTTGTCAAGCATAAACCCAATGTAAAAGGAAGAGCTCAGCTTGGAGTTCAAGCCTTTGCTGATGCTCTGCTTATCATTCCCAAGGTATGGGGTACTCTGGAACAGGGAGGCTTTTAAGTGCACTAAAACCAGTCACTTTTTGCTGGGAGTCTCTTAACTAACGACATTAAATCAAACCTCTGCTGTCACAGGTTCTTGCTCAGAACTCTGGTTACGATCCCCAGGAGACACTAGTGAAGGTTCAGACAGAGCATGCAGAATCGGGGCAGCTCACGGGAGTTGATCTTAACACTGGTAAGAACATCTAAAATAACAGGGTGATGCTTTGGTTAGAAACTGTCATGGCTCAGCCCCATGACAAATAAAGACACTCTGAATGCGGAAGGCTGTAGCACTGTTGGTAGAAAGCAGTGCAGAATGTTGTGGCTGGGCTCCTGGTGCTGTGGTACTTTGGTGCTTTCAAGGATTTGTGGAGATGAAGCTCACGGTAGTGCTGGGCTGGATGTAGCAGGAAATATCCCATGTTAGCAGAGAGTCTTGTGAGGAACAGCTGAGGGAGCTGGGTCTCTTGAGCTTGGAAAAAAGGAGAGTGAAAAGTGACTCCGTTAATGTTGATAAATATGGAAAGGGCAGGTGTCAGGAGCATGGAGCCATCTGATCACATTTTTAGACACAACTGGCTCCAGTCAGTGGCATCCAATGATAGGACAAGTGGCAGTGAGTATGAGCTGGAACACAGGAAGTTCCAGATCAATCTGAGAAGGAACTTCTTCCCAGTGAGGGTGACAGAGCATTGGAAAGGGCTGACCAGGGGTGTTGTGGAGTCGTCTTCTCTGGAGACGTTTAAAACCCGCCTGAACCTGTTCCTGTGCGACTTGGTTTAGGGAATCCTGCTGTAGCAGGGGGATTGGACTGGATGATGTTTCGAGGTCCCTTCCAATCCCTGTGACTCTCCGAATTGGTGAATTGGTTATTTAAAGACTTCTTTCTGTAGGTGAGCCAATGGTGGCTGCAGCAGCTGGAATCTGGGACAACTACAACGTTAAAAAGCAACTGCTTCACTCCTGGTAAATGTTACGGTATTTTCACTGCAGTGGGTGTTGGGTTGAAATCATGGAATTGAGGGATCTAGCATAGATGAAACTGCTTTAAAAGACAGAAAGGAAGCTGAGTCATCTCTGACCTCCGCCAAAACGAATATTCTAACAGTATTTATCTAATATTTCCAGCACGGTGATTGCTAGCAACATTCTCTTGGTGGATGAAATCATGCGAGCCGGGATGTCCTCTCTGAAAGGCTGAGCTGAGTCTGCTGGTGATGGTGGTTGGCTCTGGTGGTGCCCTGCGGGACAGCTTGAACTCCCTGAAGGCACTCACTCCACTCTTCTTAGCCATAGTGGATCTTCCCAGCATCAGCTGTGACGAGCAGCCCAAATTTGGTAAATGTGGCCACTAAAATACTAGCGACTTGCTCCAATATTTGGCTCTAAAAATGAGTTATTTATTTTTCATTTCACTCAAGTTGCACCTGGAGTTGCTTTTCTTTTTACCCAATAAACTGTTCTGTTCTGTGCTTCGTGTGTGGGTTATTTACAGCTTCAGGCTGAGGTTTGTTATTCTCGAAGCCCTTTGTGTTTCCCAGCTTGTTAACTGACCCCGGTAATTGCTGGGGCAGCTCTGGGTGTGTGGGATAGGTCTGCTGGTGTGAGGTTCAGACCTGCAGTTGTTCAGTTTGTTGTGACTAAATCCATCACCTCACTGTGACGGGTAAAGGTTTGGAGTGTAACTGGTTTGAATTGTCAAGACCTGTTGGGTTCAGTGTGTGACTTGATGATCTTGTAGGTCTCTTCCAACCTTAATGATTCTGTGGTGTCAAGGGACACTGCTGATTTCTTGTGGTGGTCGTGGTGTGTTAAAGCAATCATGAGCATCAGATCCAGGACTGTAGGTGGAGCCTACTGGGAGATGCTGGTCAGGTTTATGGAGGGGAACAGGCTCTTACAGCCTGTGATGAGTTTTCCCTCGTCCCCGTGCTTTGTGCTGTACCCTGAGGAGACCCCCTGCCCCGGTCTGTGACACCTATAAAACAAAAAATTAAAACCAAAATCACCCGCAGCGAAAAGCCCCCTTTGCACGTGGATCACCGTCCCGCAGGGGCGGGGATGGGGCCCGGAACCGCTTCCCCGCTCCCGCAGCTCTTCCGGGTCGCAGCGCGGCGGTTGTCCGCGGCCGGGGAATGGGGGTACCGGCGCTGGTGTGGGTGCTGCTGGGCTCCTGGGCGCTGGGCACCCCGCACGGTGAGGCGGGGACGGGCCCTTCTGCACCCAGGAACACTTTGCTTGTCCCTACAGCGTCCCCCGACTTTCCCTTCCAGCTTGAAATTGCCTGGATCTGCCCCTTTCGTGTCACCCGACTGGAGCTGCTCCAAGGCGCTGAAAATGTGGCTTTTAAGTAGCTTTAAGCTCGTTCCCCCATAACCGCAGATCTATACGAGCACCAGTCATAGTCACTCTGTTGTTTCACCCAGCCTGCAGCGCACAAAGCCACCTTCTAGCTAGTAACGCGCAGTTGTGTCTGAAAATGGCAGCTCTCACACTGAGTTTGTTCACTTCCAGCATTCGAGAAGGATGAAAACATGGTGCAGCTGCCCGGAGGGACGTTTCAGATGGGATCCAGTTCTCTGGAGAAGAGGAACGAAGAGGGGCCAGTCAGGGAGGTTACTGTGAAACCATTTGCTCTTGATAAGTATCCTGTCACAAACAGGGATTTCAGGTAAGAGTGAAGGTTTGAATCTGCTCAACCTAAAAGTGCTGGGGCAGGGAGGAACCGAAGTTTGTTTTGGGGCTGGTTGCAGGGTCTGAAAACCGGTGCTGGGGTGTTCCCACTACTTTGTGCAGAACAAAAACCTAGGTCTGTCACTAATAAATCCCTTCTGGGTACAGGCTGAGGCATCACATGCTGCTTTCTCATCCCCTTCTCCTTTTTTCTTTCCCCACTAATAGGGTCATACTGTTCCATATTTCAGGTTCCTGCCTGCTCCCTTTCCCTCTGTAAATATGGGACCACTCCTCCACACATTTCATTAACTGTACAAAGCTGGTACAGTCGGCAGAGGGGGGCTGTCTGTAGGTCATGTACAGTTTACTTTGCCGTGAGCTTGTTGTGTGTGGAGATCGCTGCAGGAACTCTTACCCAGCTGCCTGAGCCTGTTTCATTTCTGCCAGGGAGTTCGTGAGAGAAAAGAAATACAAAACAGAAGCAGAAGCGTTTGGCTGGAGCTTTGTCTTTGAAGATTTTGTATCTGAAGAGCTGAAAAAAAAAGTCACCCAAAAACTGGAGGTAAATGTAAATCCCTTGGGATTGACTTTGAGTGGTGAGGATGGAGAAGGCATTTCTAATCACTCTGATCACTACTCTGTCTCGTCTATCTGTGTTAAATAAAAACAAGCCCAGTGGGGTAGACCCTTGCTGATATTTTCCACTGAGCAGCCGCTCCCTCTCAGTGCAGAGCCTGGCCATTCCTGGTGGTTTCACTTTAGTCTGGGGTTGTTTTCCATTTGAAACCCACAGCAGGGTTGATCCTGGGATGATTTATGGTGCTCTACTGTTTACATCATCTACACACACTGTCAGTTTGGACTCGTGAGATGCTCTGGTGAGCTGGGAGAGAGCAAAGTGTCCTTTCAAAGTACTTTATTAATCAAACCTTAAAATATAAAAACTAAACACTGTGAGCTTGATCTGTTTTCACTTTTAAAAGCAGATGCCTCTTCTGTGTGGAAAGCACTAAAAATAGCTGTGATAACCCAGCTCAAGCTGCAGCATTTCACCAATTCCAGGCTGATGGGGGCTATTCCTTACACACCTTGCTGTAGGATGCCAGCTCAGTTTAATCCAGTGTCATTTTTTTCCCAGTCGGCTCCTTGGTGGCTGCCCGTTGAGAAGGCTTTCTGGCGACAGGTGAGTGAAAACCCAACACTTTGAGTATGTGGGTGTTAGTGCAGGCTGAACCTTATCGACCCAAACTGGAGACAAAACCAGTATGTTTGATTGCTGCATGTGCTCTGCGTTGGTCTGTCCTTTATATCCTTTTTAATTAAAAAGTCTATAAAACCTGTTTGATGCAATTTCTCCCAGCCCTCAGGTCCTGGCTCCAGCATAAAGGACAGGCTGGATTACCCGGTGCTGCATGTGAGCTGGAATGATGCGCAGGCCTTCTGTGCCTGGAAAGGGAAGAGGCTGCCAGCAGAGGAGGAGTGGGAATTTGCTGCCAGAGGAGGACTAGAGCGTATGTACCACAAACTGACTCTTTTCCAAACCGAGACATTGAGTGATACCCAATCCAAACCTCCATCCAGGGGTGTTTTGAGGGGTTAATCTGGGGGACTCAAACAATTCTTTTCGCCTGGGAGTTGAGTTATTAGTAATAGAATAGAAAGAAGTGGTTTATCTATGGTCTTAATCTATCTTCTTAAGTAAACACTTTCCCCGACCTAAAATGCATTTAATGGGTTTGGGGCGAGGAGCAACTCCTCTGCCCTCCCCACACTGATGCTGGCATAAAGTGGCCAGTGGGATCACTGAAGTGCCATAGGACACACCAGTGCAAGTGATGGCTTGTAAGTGAGAAACTGTTGGTGATTCCCATCTCTCCTGGCCTCCTTGGCAGTGTCTGCAGGGATTAGACTGAAAACTGTTGATACATTCCTTCTCACAAAGCAGAATAGGACAGTTATAAAATCTTTAAAAATAGGCAAATGCAGAGGCTGGAGTGACAGTGGGTAACAGGTGTCTCTTTCTCCTTGGCAGAAAGGGTGTATCCATGGGGAAACAAGTTTCAGCTGAACCGAACAAATCTGTGGCAGGTAAGATCCTAAAAGTCACCTTATTTATCCTAGGCTCTCCTGAGGGTGGTGATTAACTCAGCTGCAGAGGGTGTGTGGCTGCAGCAGGCTCTGTGCTCCTGAGAAGCAGCACAGGCTCACCCGTGGGGAACTGCAGTTCAGCTCCTGGTAGGTGATCTCAGTTACCCTTGAGGGAGCAGACTCAGCCCAGCTTCTCTGGGAAGTTGAGTGTTTCCAAAACTCCATCCATGAATCTGTTTGGAAAGGGGATTGTCTTGGGAGAACTGGAGATGGTTCACCAGTCCTAGCCAGAAGTGCTGTGTGGAGTTAATTCACAACAGAGTTATTTCCATTCTTTAAGCGTTACACGGTCCTGTGAAGAGCAGCTTGTGATGGGTCTTTGCTCAGAGTGATCTTTCTTCCCACAGGGTGACTTCCCAAGGATCGACAGGGCTGAAGATGGTTATCACGGTGTCTCACCGGTGTCAGCGTTCCCTGCTCAGAACAACTATGGTACGAAGCCAGTATCCCCGCCATGATTTTGTCAATGGCTTTTGCTTCCTAAATTAACACTAATTACAGAATTGTAGTAGAGCTTCACATACGATGTGGGATCGCCCAGCAAAAGCATCGGTGATTGTTATGGAAGTTGGGTGATGTGCACCTCATAAACAGGGGCCAGTTAGCAATACAGTGAAGTCCTTCTGGTTCCTAGCCTCACCATTAAACCACACTCTTGTGGTGACACCACAGTGCTTTTGCAGCCTTTTCAAATGTGCTCTCACCATCCTGATGCAAAAGAGTCTCTGTCTCAGGGCTCTACGACCTGCTGGGAAACACCTGGGAGTGGACCATGTCAGAGTACCTGCCTGCAGGGCTCTCGAGGCAGCGTGCTCAGAACATGCGGGTCCTGAGAGGAGCCTCCTGGATAGACACTGCAGATGGCTCTGCAAACCACAAAGCTCGTGTAACTACCAGGTAGGTCTGTGGGCAATGCCCAGCTGCTGTTTCACAGCATTTTCTTCTGGATTGCCTTTATTTGGAAGAGGGGGGTGTGTGCTATCTTAAAAGGCAGTTGTTTGCTTCTGCTCAGTTCTGAGCAGCAGTTAGGAAAACACACTACAAATACTGGTAAAAATGTTCCTGCTACAACTGTGCTCCTAATTGCCCCTCACATCATGTGTTTTCCATCAAGTATTTAGACTGAGTTGCTTTTCTTGAAGTTATTTGAGGGAAATGAAAGGTGTTTCTAGTCTGTTGGAGGGTTGCATTAAATGTTGGAAAGGCTAAGCAGGAAGGATCCCTAATTTTGGGTCTTCTTTCCTTGTGAGAATGGGGAACACGCCAGACTCAGCCTCTGACAACCTCAGCTTCCGCTGCGCTGCCGACATCCCGCCTGTCACAGCCAAGAAAAGCCAGACCAAACCTGAACTCTGAGGAGGTCACTTGGGAAGACCTGAAGACATTTTCTCCTGTGGAGATGAGCAGTAACCCCCAGCAGCCACCGTCATTAAACCCAGACAGTTTTAAAAATTAAAAATAAACTGTTAGCTAAAACTTCCTGTGCTGGGACATCTGGGCACGGGAAGTGACTGGGAATGAGAGCAGGGTGATTTCTCTTTAACGTCCTTTAGTCTGGGTAGATACTACAGCTCTCCTTTCAGTGTCTATTGTAACTAGACAGAGGGGGATGCATGTAGGAGCAGGCCAGATGTGCTGTGAGCTCCAGCCAGAGTGAGCGAACACCCACAGCCCTGTCTTGACCACCAGTACGTAAGGAAATGCAGAAGAAACCAACAGTTTGGCTTTCAAAGATTTTACTCGCCGTGACTCTGAGCAAACTCATCAGTTTACGCAGCAGTGATCAAAACAGCCCTTCTTCAGCTGCCAGGGTCAGCAAAATGGCCTTGCAGGTGTTCTCGAAGAGGGCTGCTCTGTTCTGCGCCTCCCCCTTCTTCACCCAGTGCCGGTAGGTCCTGAAGGCGCAGGCGTCGATCAGCTTGCGGACGGGCTTCAGGGCATATGGGTCCCGTACCACCAGCTCCCTGGTGACCGACTTGACCATCCGGTACTGGTAGTAAATACGGACCGACGCCAGGACGGTCAGACAGATCACCTGCAGCACGGGGAGAATAAGCTGGAGTTCATGGCCAGTCCTGTAATGGGACCAGATCAGTCCCAGTGTCTGTGGGGAGGAGTTAGGAGGGAGCCCTACTCCTAGCACAGTTACTTAATCTTGTGTGAGTGGCACAAGTGTGTCTTTAACATTAGAAACTGGGTCGGTCCTAAATGTGTCCCCTAGTGCCACTTCAAATACCTCTGAGCTGCCCTAACAGCTGTCTACAGGGAAGGGAAAGGATTCCTCCGTTTTATCAACCTCTGCATCTTTTCTTTAATTTGCAGGGAAGGCAGGATTTTCCCCTATTTAATCCTCTTCTGTGAAAACAACCTCAGGAAGAACCAGAGAGTAAGAGAAGTTGTGCTTGGAGAAGTGTCTCCACCCAGGTTGCTGCGTCCTGCCAAAACTCAGGTCCATCAGATTTGTGAACGCCCAGTTTCTCCCAGCTCAGCTGGGGAATCCATCCTGCTGCCCAGCTCCTGCAGCTCTAGGGGTTGGGGCACTGAGACACCCCCACCCCCAGCCTCACCTTGAATTTCCGGAAGGGGCTGAAGTGCCGGACCTCCTCCACATCGTACTGCTGGAAAAAGGGGTGGGCAAGCGCCTCACTGGCTGTGTACCGCTGCCGGGGGTCCACCACCAGGAACCGGGAGATCTGAAGGAGGGCAGCCAATCAACCCAAGGTACCCCTGGTATTTGCAATCCCCTCCCCAAGTACTTACGAGATCCTTGACAGTGTCTGACCGGTCATCCCACTCTGGGGAGCCAAACTGGTAGTCCCCATTCATGATCATCCGCAGCATCAGCATCTGCTTGCGGTGCCAGAAGGGAGGCGAGCCAGCCAGCAAGGTGTACATGATCACCCCGGTGCTCCACCTGCGGGCATCCACATGGGCCCTTCAGCCCCTTGTGGCACATCTGCACCCCAAGGGTGGCTCCATGCCACTGGGACTTGCTGGGATACAGATGACTTTGTCACCCTGGAAAACCGGGGGGACGTTGCCCTGTGTGGTGTCTGATGTGAGAGGCACTCAGCTCACTGCCAGGACTTGTTAACCCCAATGGGTAGTAAGAAGCAGGTGCTGCTCCACTGCTGCTTTTGGGGGGTTTTGGGTCTGATGTAGAGCTGCTCTCCTGGATGTTGCAGGAGGAAGCTGTGAGTTGGAGGTATTGGCATTTTTTTGTTTTTTTCTTAAGTTTTTAGGGGAGGGAGGGACATGGGTTGTGTGTGCCTCAACCACGAGTGTTTTAGGAGTAGCCCAAGGAATGAGATGTGAAGGCAAGTGACTCACTCACATATCGACCTCCTTCCCGTAGCCTTGGTGCTCATCGTCCATGGAGCACTGCAGGATCTCGGGGGCCAGGTAGCCAGGTGTGCCACAGATCTCTGCAAAGAAGAGGCAGAGCATCTCCCTGAGTCACTTAGGAGGGTCTGTGCCATCTCACCCACCCCTGAGTGGTCAAGGAGCAGGGTCTGGGTCCTAGGTGGTAATCTCTGCAGTGCTGGTGCTAGCAGGGAGGAAATGCAGCTCGTGTGCATCTCACTGGTGATTTGTTTGGGTGAATTATAGCAGCTAAAAAGTGAGTGAGGGGATGACTGGGACACCCACTGTTGGATATTTGGCTCTTTGTGGGGTAGGAGTTAGAAAGAACCTTAATGTTGGGCAGCAAAGGGATAGGGTAACAAGGATCAACTGGAGGAAAAGAGAAATTGAAAGAACAGGATGGTTTTCCTAACTGGCAACAAGTTTGTTGTGTGGAGGCCATGCACAGACACAGCCAGGCTCCTGAGGGGCAGGAGGGCAGCCCAAGCCACCAACCACCAGCCTGCACCTACAGCAGTGAGACTGGTCCCAAGCAGACGATGGGGCTGGCGAGATGGACTGATGTGTGGCATGGCCCCACACCTCACCATCCTCCTACCTTTGAGCTTCTCATTCTCGTTCAACTGGCAGGAGAAGCCAAAGTCCGTCAGCTTAATGTTCATGTCATCATCCAGGAGGATGTTCTCTGGCTTCAGGTCCCGGTGGACGATGTTGATGGAGTGGAGGTATTGGATCACTTCCAGCAGCGCACGCATGATCTTCCTGGGGGTGGGTGATAGCATTTCCCCTAGCCCAAATCGTCTCCAGGGCTGGGGGCAGGGACCACCCAGCTCAGCCCCTGTGTCTGAGTCCAGGGGCACAGCCTGAAGTGCTGTTTTACCTATGGGTGCTGTGCTGGCTGCTGCCCTCCTTTAAACCCTAAAAACATCTGCTTTGGCAATGTGATTTCAGCCACCTGCATCTGGCCTTACCTGGTTTCCTTCTCACTCAATGTGACTTTCTCTGTGAGGTAGTCAAAGAGCTCCCCTCTCTTCATTCTGCGTATGGGAGGGAAAAGAGAGGCAGGTAGTGACTGACCTGCGATGGCAAATCAGCCCTGAGCCCTTGGAAAGGATCACTGGGGTCACTGCCTCTTAAAAGCACAGGGCACCCATAATATGTCAAACAAACTTGTTAATAAAGAGGTTTAAAAAAGCCTCTATATTGCTGCAAAACACCAGGCAAGAGGAAATTCTGTCCTTAGAGAGAGGCAGGTTTCGGATGGGACAGGGCTATCGCAGTGCCATCCTCCTCCTCTGATGTCCATCGTAGTGTCAGACATGCCCTGGTCCTACTGGGCATATAAATAACCCTGGGGATGCATGACAGCTCCACAAAGGTTATGAGGAAACCTGAGCAGCGCTGAGCTGCTGATGGCAGGGAAACACTGCTGGTGACAAGGCTGCAATGAGCTGGCTCACAGCAACCAAGGTTTGTTTCTGCCTTGAGAAAGAGTTGATTATCCCCCAGCTTTGCCCTGATTCGGCCATAAAAAGCTGGGCTGAGTGCTGGCTGCTGGCCATCTGCAGAGCAGGAATGGGCTTGGGGAGATGGTGCCAAGTGACAGGGAAACTGGTACTTACAGGTCAAACACCAAGAAGAAGAAGGTGCTGGATTCATAGCTGTCCTTCAGCTGGACTGCAATAAAACAGGGGCTGTGAGCACAGTGTATATCGTGTTCTTCCCATCATCAGACTAAAAACTGCAGAGCTAATTGTTAATTGAATTAATTAGGAGTTATTGTTAGTGTTTTGGTTGGAGACAGTGTAGGCACTGCTGGCATGTGCATGGGGTAGAGCCAATGGATGCTCTGAGGAAGTGCCTTGTGTCATGTTGGGCCATTTGAGGTCTGATCCCTCCAGGGATTTCACTCCCAAAACCCTTCCAGAGAAGGGTTGTTATTCCCTGAAGAGTCAATGTCTCAGAACCCCGCTCTACCCTGATGCTCAGAGCCTGACTTACTGACATTGGGGTGGCCTGAGACTTTCCGGAGGATGTCGATCTCCTTAGTGGTGGCTTCTCGCAGTTCCTGCACCTCCTTGGGGGATATGTTACCCGCTGTGATGTCGATGATCTTCACGGCATACTCCTGCCGCGTGATTTTGTGAATGCACCGGCGGACAACACTGCTCACTCCCCTGCCAGGGACAACACAGACAAGATGGAGGTTTCCATCCCTCCCCATCCAGCTGAACTCACAGCCCCCAGCACCTGGGCTGGTTTGTATTTGCACGCACTAGTGGGTCTCGCTCTGTCTTAGTGGGACAGAAGATTCTGAGCTGATGGAAAGTGCTGCTTCATGCTATTTTTAACCCCATGCTGCTATGGGCCTGTTCGTATCAGATTCCAAGAGGACACTGTTCCTGCTGGGTACTGGGGCATGTGAAACCATGGTTTGCCAAAAACAAGCTTTACCTGCCCAAAACCTCCTTTGGTTCATATTTTTCATAAAACTCCTGGGAAGAGCTCCAGTCTGGTAGATCTTCTTCCTTGGTCATCTCTGGCTCCTGCCTGGTGGCACTCTGGGCTTGACTGTGACAGAAAGTTGCTGCAAGGAGAAAAAGAACCAGGGATGGGCACTTGCTGCACCTGGGGATGAACAGGGACTTGCCCCATCCCCAATTCCCTGCCCCCTGTGTGGAAAACAGAGCTGGAGGAAAAGAAAGAGGATCATAGAATAAAACCATAGAATGGCCAAGGTTGGAAGGGACCTTAAAGATCATCCAGTTCCAACCGCCCCTGCACAGGCAGGGACATCTTCACTAGATCAGGTTACTCAAGGGCCCATCCAACCTGGCCTTGAACACTTCCAGGGATGGGGCAGCCACCACTTCCTTGGGCAACCTGTTCCAGCATCTCACCACCCTCACAGGAAAGAATTTATTCCTCATGTCCCACCTCAATCTCCCCTCTTCAAGTCTGGAACCCTTTCCCCTTGTCCTCTTGCTATCCTGGACTTTTTTGTTTTAATGATTATTTTTAAGGTGACAACATTGTCCAGAACAGTTTGGCTGTGTTTAAAGTGAGGGGAAAAAGACTAAGGAAGAAAAATAGGTGGTGAAGGTCAGTGAAGCAGCACTGGGGTCTCAACAGGTCAGGGTGCACCCAGGGACAGCCAGTGCTTCAGGATCAGGCAGAGTCAGGCCTGCCCCAGGAAAGCAGCTGAGTGACATTCCGCAGCCAGACACTTGGTGCTGCCAACAGCCTCCTAAACTCCTGAAAGGCTTTTGTCTAACTTCTTTTTTCCTTTTGGGGGAATTTGGTTTGGGTTTGGTTTTTTTTTTTTTGGTATGTGCTGCCATACCTGGGGAGAGGCACAATGACAGTGTTTTGGTGGGAGGGATAGTAATGAGTAGTCCTGACCCCTAATTTTCTCCAGTGTTTCCCTTTTAAGCCCTGGGGACTGGATGTCCTCAGCTTGTTCCTGTGTCCAAATCCCAATTGTCTCTGCAAATGTACAGGGAGACCAAGCAGCTAGTGTGGAAAGCTGTTCTGACATAACTGGGCAGCAAAATTGTCACTTTGGGGTGACAGTTTGTAGATGGAGGAGGGACAGTAGGTGGGCAGCACCCCGATACTGTGGGTTTTCCTTTATCTTTCTGGGGTGGCTGCAGCTCCAGCGGGGCACTGGCAGGCACATTTGCACCTCTAAGTACATTTTACTTTTACCAGAGTGTATCTGCCCTGACAGAGTTACAGGGCCTGATGCTGCCGTTTAGGAGTCTCTCTGCTCCTGCTGTTGGGCTGGGGGTGTCTGAGGAGGGCTGGAGCATTTCCAAACAACCGTGAGGTTGGTGTGATTGATTTCTAAAATTTCAGCTGTAGAACATGCTGTGAGCAACAGCAAAGCAAGCGAGGGCTGAAAGTGAGAGGGAAGAACAGGGAGTATTGAAAGGAAAATATATCCAGGGTAGGGTAAACCAGCAACTTGAATTTTTTTGAAGCTGGAAATCAAAGTTGTGGTGTTACTGGTGTTGCTGGTGCTATTGGGAAGGGCTGGAAGCTGAGGAGCATCTGCAGAGAAATGCCAGGGTCCATGGGCTGCCTTTGGGGAGGAAAGAGCCAGTGAGTTCGTTTAAAACATCGTGACATTATGGGAGCAGCGGGAACACTGACAGGACAAGGCCGGGTTTATATCAGCGCTGTAGGAGCAGCACGGGTGTGCGAGGGGGGAAAAAGGGGGTCCAGGCGGGGTTCCGTTAACGGGGAGAGCTGGAGTCGCGCTGACAGAGCCGCTCCGGAGCGGGTTCGCCTGTCCTCCCGGCTGAACAGCAACGAGCGAACCGCTGATTTATTTGTTTGTAATCGATAAATCTGGGAATCTCAACCCAAAGCCAGCACGGGAGTCCCACAGCCCAGCCAGCAGCGGCGCCCCCCCAACCCATCTCCCGGCGCCACCTGGCACCGAAACCTCCCGGTTCGGCGAAAGCGGGGACCCCGAACAGCGGCTAATCCGGGGCTCGGAGCCGCTCTCGGGGAGCTCCAGGCCCAGCCGGCCCCGAACCACCTCCCTCCCCCCTTCTCGCCCCCGGTCTCACCTCACCGCGGGTACCCCCGCGCGTCCCCGGGCCCGGGCGGGCGGTGGCGGGCGAAGGGCAGAGGCCGAGCGGGCCCGGGGAGCCGCTGACCCCCGCTCCCTCAGCGCCGTCCCCGGCTCCCTCAGCGCTGCCCTCGGCTCCCTCAGCGCTGCCCGGCCCCGCCGAGACGAAAATAAAGCGCGGCGAGACTTGGCAGCGGAGCCGGGCGGGCGGCCATGGCGGGGGCTGGTCTTGGGGACGGCGGAGGGGGGGGAGCGGAAGAGCCGAACCGGCCGCTCGAACTGTTCCGTGTGCGGGGCTGGGCCGGCTCCGGGGCCGAACCGCCGCTGTTGGGAGTGTCTGTCCCGGCTCTGCTGAGCCGGGGCCTCTCTCCGGCTCCTCTGGACACGGTTTGCTCTCCCTAGAGTCCAAACCGCGCTGCAGGGTGCGGGGGGGTGGGGGGTGGCGCTAGGGGGATCTGCTGCCCCTTCACTTCTGGCCGAACCGCTTTTGATTCTCTCCTGCAGGAGGAAACAGTCGGAAATGCAGACGCGGGCTTGAGCAGTAGAGGCAAAGCCCCTCGTGTCCCCAGCAAAGGTAGTTGTGTCCCAGTTCCCCATGGCTGAGGGCCCCCCCCCGGTCTGAGCTCGGAGTTACCTTCTCACTTGCAGGGGCTGCAGGGCAGACCTGGGGCTCTGGGGAGCTGCCAGAACAGCCCGAAAGGAGGGCAGCAGAACTGGGGTCAGAGAATCATCAAATGGTGCAATCAAAGTATTTTTAACTGCCTCTGCACTTTTCTGTCCTTCCCTGCTCTGCTCCCCTAAGAACACACCTTCCCGGGCTCGAATCCTCCCTGCAGTGTGGGTTTACAGCACCCCTGAAGTGCAGGAGGGTGTTTACTCACAGAATCATTGAGGCTGAAAAAGACCTCAAACATCATCCAGCCCAGCTCATGACCTCAATCGGAAGAGCCGAACCGGCTGCCCAAACTGTTCCGTGTGCGGGGCTGGGGCAGCTCCAGGGCTAAACCTCCCTGCTCTGCAGGCTCTAGAATTTTGAGCAGGGCATGAGCTGGCTGCTCCCTCTGATGGGAAAAGGAGAGTTTACACTCTGCATCAGTAAATATTTTTTTAGTTGAGATTTATCATCTTTTTTTCTTTCAAGTGGCAGCAGCAGTTTTATCCCTTGCCTGAGCCAGATGCAAGGAGAAGGCTGCAGCCCCCACAGTTAGCTGGACCAGCTAGCTTCTTTTTAAGACCACAACTCCTACAGCAGGCACTGTGAGCCTGATACAACTGTTATCAGTGCACAGCTGCCTCAGAGCACACAGGCGTGCTGGGGTAACTGCCTGCTGCTGGGATCCTCTCTGAGCAGAGGGATGGTATTTCTCAGAATCTGATTATAGAGCTTGTCTTTAAAAATATCATGGGATGCCCTTGGGGAACCCAGAGTTGCTGCACCCACAATAATGCTGAGTCACACACAGCCCTGCCATTAAATGTTTTCATTGGCACAAGCTGCCAGTACTGTTCAAAAGATCTCAAGGAGGAGAGATCTGCAATTGAGCTGTGTGCGCCTGGACTCCTGGAGCACCAGCCCTCCAGGCACCACTGCTGGCCAGCAGACAGAACCCTGTGACAATCAGTTCTTGTATATTCACCCTTCAGACTCAACTCACAATCCACTTAAAGCCAAGATACTTCCTAGAGAGAGTTTATTTATACACTGTGCCACTTACATTAAGCACAACAATCACTCAACCAGTTAACTCAAATTAGCTCGTTCTTCTGCTTTACTCTTCATTCTTCCATTTTGTGCAAATTGATTTGCAGCTGTAAGTTGTTATCACATCTGTAGCGGCTATGACAGGAATCAAGCCATGAGGAAGGCGATAGTGTGAATACATGAACTAACAAGATACCAGACAGCTTTAGACTTTATTACTGAAGCTTTTTTTTTCCCACTCATAGATCAGTTCTTCTGAGATGGTCTTCAGCAGCCTCATTCTGAAGATTCTGAAGGATTAGGCCAAACCTGAAAGGTAAGAAGTTAATTGCAGAGTTTTGAATCTCTGCAGGCAGAAGTGCATTAGGGTGTTTCCCCTCCCTCATTTATTTGCTGGGGCTTTGCCTCAGTAGTTTCAGCTTCAGCAGACGCACCAGCACAAAAGCTTCAGGAATTCATCCCTTCTCCATGCCATCACCTCCCGCTGGGCATACAAGACCCAGAGAGGAAGCCACACAGAACTTTAACTGACTTTAGTGTGTACACTGTGTGTCAACCCCCAGTCTTTACCAGATGGATTGAAAAAAACCAGGATTAGCTCATTTAGCGGTGATCAACTTACCATTAGCGAACTTGCACTGCTTCAGCACCTCACTGAAACCTTCACACAGCTTCAGGTCAGTCTGGTTCTGTGCACACTCCAGAAACTGTTTAATTTCATACTGGCAAGGAGCAAACTGCTGCTGCTGGTACACAGGCTGAGCTGCCTGCGGCTCCTGAAATGGCAGACACCCACATAAGTGCCCTTTCAACAGTTCCAGCTTAGGAAACCAAACCACCTCTGTGCTACCTGCTGTGTATTTCTTCCCTGTGTTTTCGTCAAAACATTGTGTGTTACTTCTGAAATCGAAAACAACTAATGAGCTATAGTACAAAATAGTTTCCAGCAGCGGAATGACAGTTCTGAATGGTTTTGCAAGTTACAAATGCTGAGGTAACTCTAGATAGTATCTAGGCAAGGTAACTGCATTCTCTTCATGTCTGAGTAGCACAAACATATCTGGCTGTCAGCAGACCTGGGACACAAAACTTCTGTCTGAATCAACACTAACACCCTACTGCAAGGGCTCCCACATCCCTTTGAATTACTTCTGAGAGACTTGATGGTGACTGTGGTAGTTACCTTGCAGGCTGAGTCTCTGCAGTTTTCTTAGCTGTGACTCATGTGGTCTGTGTGTCTACAGCTATCACCTCAGCCCATATGTAACTGACCTCCTCAGCTGGTGTCCAGCTGTGCTTGCTCTTACCTGGTAAGTAATATCAGGCTTCACAGCTTCAGAGCTGCTTCCTCCACTAAATCCTCCAGTAAGTGCATGCCCTATGGTATGGCCCACAGCAGAGCCTACAGCAACTCCAGCCGCAGTTGTAGCCATCTGAGCCATCAGACCAGGCTGCTTTGGTGCAGGAGCTCCCACAGCAGAAGCTGGTGCCGCTGCCGGTACAGGTGCATGAGCAGCAGGTGCCGGTGGTGCCGCTCTCATTTGTGGTGCCCGACTGCAAGGACATAAACGAGAAACCTCATAACATCACTCCAACCTCCAACCGCGCAGAGGCCATCTATTTTCAGGCAGCCAACATGAGCAGCTCCCCTTTATTACACCCTGATGACAAGAACTCAACGTTCTGCTCAGTCAACAGGGTCAAGGTTGCGAGCTTCTTTTTAGCTGTTCTTTAAGGACCAGCCGCCACCACACAGGCCAAAGAGCCGCTCTGTTGATAGGCTAAGTGAGTTATAACCAAAAACAGGCTGTTGAAATCAGCCGCAGCGCTCAGACACCGCAGGGCCGGGCCCTGCCACCGAACAAGCGCCCAACTCTGCTTCCATCCCCGCTATAACCGAGTTAGGAAAGACCCAGTCAGCCCTCACCCGCCTCCCGCTACTCCTATGCGTCACCCACCCCGGCAATGGCGGGCAGGCCGCGACCACTGCGGCCTTCACAGGGATGAGAATGAGGCGGGAACTCACCTAGCGGGGGGCGCCACGCGGGACGTGCGGCTCCGGCTGCCCCTGGGCATCGCTGCGGTAGGAGATTAGCCGAACGGAGAAAAGAAACCACAAAAGAGAGCCCGACCGCACACGGACCAACCGCCGCAGCCGAAGGTCACCCTGCACGAGCTGCGCGCCGCTGCGTGCGACTACGTCACTTCCGGAGCGCGGGGCTGGGCTTGAGCGGACCACGCCCCTCCGGTCGTCCAGTGCGGCCACTGGCCCCGCCCCTCCCCGGGCTACAGGCCCCGCCGCCTGCCGCATGATCTGCGGTTCAGAGAAGGGAGAGAGGCCGCGGGTCATGGAGTCGCAGAACATCAGGGATTGGAAGAGACCTCGAAAGATCATCCAGTCCAATCCCCCCGCCGCAGGAAGATCCCCAAGGGCCCATTGCTAGCACTGCCATTGCCCTGTGGCAATCGTGCTCTCTGGGTACCCTCAAAGACGCCCACAGCCTCTATAGATTGGCTGAATTGGTGAGTTTTCATCCCAAAACAGCACAAGGGCCCCACCTGAACCCCTCAGCCCTCCACAGCGGGGCGTTGGCTCAGACTGGCACATGGTCGTTGGGTTTGTGATCTGAAACACTACACATATGTTGAGAGTTGTGTTTTTACAGTGCATTTATTTGTTCATTCAATAGGTAGTTTATAAATTCATACACAGTGGGTCCAACATAGGGCACACCACGACAGGGTGTAGTGCCATAGCAGTAGTGGAGTGTTGTGGGTCCTTGTTTGGATTGATCCCCACACATCCCAGCTGGGTCAGCACCAATGCTGTGGGGCAGAGACCCTGACTATATTCAACTAAGGGCTCCCATCTGAAGCATCAATCTGTGATTGATGGGTTTAACAAACCCACTTACGAATCTGCAGGCAGTGAAACAACTGACTTGGTTTGGAAATTAAAATGCCTCGGGACATTTTAATTCACTCTCCCCACCATATATCAGAAGAAAACCAACCCCATGAGATATAGACACAGACACATGGAGTTTTGTCACATCCTCTCACACTGTACTTACACTGAGATAAATGCCCATGGTAGCTTCTCTCATCATTATCTTCATGGTAGCTTCTCTCATCATTGTCTTCATGGTAGCTTCTCTCTCAAATCACAGTGGTTGTCCAACTTCAGTCTTGATCCTCATTAATCTTTAAGGTTCAGCATTCTCACAGGTTCAGTCTCTCCAGTGAATCTTCCCACTCCCCATAATTTTTATTCAGCTTGAGGAGCGATAACCTTCTCAGAAGCAATAACATTCTGTCTCAGTGGCAGTGATGCAGCTCCCAACAGTCCAAGATGGAGAGAAGCAAAGAAGAAGGTGGAAGTCATCGAGGGGGGAGGAGAGGGGGGGAAGTGGGGGAGCAGCCACTTTCCTTTTCAACTTTTCAAACCCAAACTTTAAACTTTTCTGCAGAAAAGACACAAATTAGACTGACAGATTCAGGCATAACACAGGGACATGGTCACCAGTTGCTCCAGCAAGGCCTGACCCCATTTCAGCTGTCCCTAGGGTTCTGCAAATCTGCATGTAGGTTTTGGAATGAGTTAAGGAACTTGAGTTCCGAACCTTAGCAGATTCTTTAGGAAAGAATGAATCATCTAATAAGGATAAGGACACAAGTTACTTTTACTATGAAATAGACGTCACTGTGTAACTCCAGATGCATCAGAGGTGATCTGCTGCAGTCTGATCCTGGCTCACAAAATCACAGAACATTAGGAATCGGAAGGGACCTCGAAAGATCATCCAGTCCAATCCCCCTGCCACAGTGGGATCCCCTAGATCAAGTTGCACAGGAAAGTGTTCAGGCAGGTTTTAAATGTCTCCAGAGAAGGAGACTCCACAACCCCCCTGGGCAGCCCATTCCAGTGCTCTGTCACTCTCACTGGGAAGAAGTTCCTTCTCAGATTGATGTGGAACCTCCTCTGTTCCAGCTTACAGCCATTGCCTGTTGCCCCTTGTCCTGAATCTGTGTTTTGGAATGAGTTAAGGAACTTGATGTGAGTTCCAGACCTTAGCAGATTCTTTAGAAAAGAATCATCTAACAAGGATAAGGACACAGGCAATGTCATAAAACTTTGAATATAATAGAAATAAAGACCCTAGATGTCACTGTGTAACTCCAGATACATAAGAGGTGTTCTGCTGCAGGCTGACCCCTGATCCTCATCATTTGACTACAGGAAGCCATTATCTTGACAAAAACTTGCTTGTTCCAAATTTCTTGGGGTATAAGACCAGACATTTCAACACCTCGTGTGTCTGGGAATGTGTTGTCTGACAGAGGAAGTGTGACTATGGTGAGTTTGTATAGCAATGGTCATCTGAAACCAATGCTTCAGTCAGAAAAGCAGTTGCTGTCAAAATTACTAGGAGATGAATATGGTCAATCTATCACATTCCGCATTCATGTCATTCCAGATAGCCGAGTTACCACCGGAGCTCATCTCTGCATACAGCTTCTCTCTGGTTCTTTCATTCTTGGCCTCTCTCCCTTTTGGCTGCTCCCTCAGCAGCTCTGGGTTTGGAGTTTGTCAGATGCTTGTGAAGCATGAGGAGTTTTGCACTCCAGACAGTCATTCACTTCTGGTTTGGCACTTTCTCTCCACCAGTTGGCCTGGCAGAGAGCTTCCAGGACCACTTCGAGCCAAAGCAGGGTAGGGCTCAGCCCTGTTTCTCCACCCACTGCTGGCAGCCTGAGTGATGCTTCCAGGGCCCAACATCCCTTGGTGTCCATTTGTTCAACCAAAAGCTGGAACTAGACTTCATCTAATTTAATGTCTAGGCCATAAACATCTTTCCCTGCAGCTTTAGAACAGCTACTCCTTCTATCTTGCTCATCTCTGTTATTTTCCTATTGTCTCCTCCTTCTTTGTCCCCACTGATCGCAGAAGACAGCACAGAGAGCAGCAGCTTTTTTATTCAGTTGATGTTCTAGCCAGAGTTCAAGCAACTCATCCTTAATGAATGGGTTTCTCAACTCTTTTTAAACAAATAGTTTTCAATTTCCCTTTTCACTGGCAGAGGGATTCCTTCTTGTTGCTGAAGTAATTTTGCTCACCTCTCTCTCTCTCTGAATCCGTTTTGTTCTGCAGAACAATGCAGGGTGGATGGCATCTTGGCAGGATGAATGCTGCCATTGTGTTTTGTCATCCTGCCTTCCTTGGGAAAAATGTTTTGTACTGACTCGTTCTTCCATCTGCTAACACCCAGCAGCAATGTGTGCGTGAAGAAATGGGGACGGGAAGGAGCATGAGCAGCCAGCAGTCATCTTCAGCACAATAATAGTGGTTATGGTGGGTGTTTACAGTAAGCAAAGATTATTTGATCTTCAGCTACTGATGAGTTTTCTATTGGCAACAGACATATTAGCTGGTTCTTAAACCACAGCCAGACAGGTATTGATGCTGCTTTTGATAGAAACCAGAGATGTGAAGGAGAGAGTCCAGCCTCGATTGCCTTTTGTTGTGTCTCATTCTGACTGGCACTATTGACCTGTATGTGTGCCTGCTGTACTTAGAGGTGTGATAGGAACATGATCTGTGATCTGGGGAACAGTTACAAAGCCCTATTGCTCAAGTGCAAAGCATGTTCTTCCTAAGGCTGAGTGGTATTTGGGGGAATCCATCGTCAGCTGCTCCAGAGCCAGGGGCTAGAAAACCCTCAAAGTTCTAATGCGCTTGTTATTTTTCTTGTCCAAGTTACACATCCCAGAAAGCCTCAGGGAATGCAACAGGCCCCCAGCAAAGTCCCAGTGCAGAGGAGGCACTAACTGGGCTTTGCTGGGCCACAGCCTGTGGTGGTTTGATCATTTTCCCCCAAATCATGGGCGACCCATGGAGGATTGGCAGAGCACCTCTGGTTCTGCAGTGCCGGCCGCTGGCCGCTTGGCGGCGCCATCACTGCCCGCCGAGCCGCACTCCCTCCTTCCCCCGCTCCCCCGCCCCGGCCTGACGTGACGTCGTCGCGGAGCGCCACGTCCGGCGCGGCGGGTGTGGGCGGGGCGGGTTGGCGGCGCACCCTCTCCGCGAGCCAATGGGGTACGGGCGCGCGTGCGCGGCGGGCCGGCGCCGGTCGCGCGCCGCGGGCCGAGGCGGAGGGAGGGGTAAGATGGCGGCGCCCGTCCTGCTGCGAGTGTCGGTGCCGCGCTGGGAGCGGGTGGCCCGCTCCGCCGTGTGCGCGGCCGGCATCCTGCTCTCCCTGTACGCCTGTCACCTGGAGCGGGAGAAAGGCCGTGATCTCCACTACCAGGCTCTGTGCGACCTCAGCGAGCGGGTGCGCTGCTCCGCCGCCATCACCTCCAGGTGAGGCGGGGATGGGAGAAGGGTTTGGGGGCGCGGGGAGCGGCCGGTCCGGGTCGCACTGCGCTGCCTCCGGGGACTCCGGGGCTCGGGTGGGGGCTGCGGGGGATCTGGGACGGTTCTTGGAGGGGGAGTTGGCGGTGGGAGGACTTGGCTGAGTCTGCGGTTGCGGGCCGGGGCTCCAGTCGGGAGGGCTGGGTTGGGGCAGAGGCGGCTGGGGAGCTGGGCCTGTGCTGGGGGCCGAGCGGTGGGCTCGGTTAGGGGTGCTGTCAGGGCTCCCGGTGTCAGGCAGCCCCTTCTTTAGAGGGCTGGTGTGAGAGCGATATTTTTTCGGGGTCATGATGGGCTGGAGGGTGAGGCACCGCCAATTAGTGTATGGTAATCAATGGTAATTAGCTGCAGTGACAGGCGTTTCAGTGACAAAGGCTGGTTAGAGTAAAATGCTGTAGGTGTAGGTAGTGGTTGAGGCCAGCGTAAACACATACAGTTGTAGCCGATTTGCTTCGGGTTGGTTTCACTGGAGTGTCTGAATTGCTTTTTCATTGTCATGTTACCTGGCAGTGCAGAAGATCCACCATTGTGATACAGAGGAAGTTCTTAATCTGAGAAAGATCCATGTGCCTCAGCAGCAAAACCCACAGTAAACCTTGATTTATTTTACAGGTTTCTTCTCAGTAATTACTTTAGCAGTGGTTTTCTAAAAGTCAGTGGGTCTTATTTCAATTACCAAAGTCAATGCATACATTTTAATGTGCTGCTAGCTGGACTTGTCGGATGGAACTATAATCATAAATAAAACTTCATCTGCTGCATAGCTATGAGTGGAACTGGTATAAATATGCTGTAGGAAATACTTTTGGGTGTAATTTGGTAAAGAAACTCCAGTACAAGTAGATTCACAAGTGTTTCAGCTAGAGAAATAACATGATTTATCTAGTGATCTCAAAGCAGCTCCATGTGCATTTGTGTGTGTTTGTGTGTGTGTGTGTGCATGTGCCTATAAGTATGTGACGATAATGCAGAGCTACCCACAAATAAAGGACTGGGAAGGGGAGAGGTTTGGCTCCTCAGCAAACATATCTGTTCCATATCTATATATTCTGCTTCCTATTTTTAAATGTCATTATTATATTAGTACCTTCAGCTGAATAATGGCTGAAGATATTGTTTTTCCTCTCAGTCGAACCTGTGTGAAAGCTGTCACAGGTTTCATAAAGGTATTTGGTGTAATATCATAACAAACCAATGGGGTGTGTCAAGGTGGAAGTTCATGACATTGTTTATGCAAAACATACAGGGAACTTTTACTCTTAAAACCACTTCTGTGGTGCTCACTGAAGTGAAATTGTGTTCTGTTGCAAAGAGATGATATATATGGGTGTCTGAAAGGACTGTCTTGTGTTTGAATGGGGGCTTTAACTCTGCTTTTCCACCTGTCTTCAGGTAATTTTTAGTGTTTGAAGGTGCTTCTACATGCCTCTGCTGGAGAAGTGCCCTGAAATGAGAAGTTTCAATCTAAACAGGAAGAAGACTTGAATGATCTCCTCAGATAACTTAAGTCTATAAATTTATGTGTAGGCTACTGAGACTAAACCACTTGAGTACTGTCACTAATTGAATTTTATCACAGCTATAGAAGTAAGAAAAAGGAAAACAGGGTTTTAAGCTTCATTAGCTTCTTATTGCAATTGCAAAGGCTGCTGTAGAAACAGGGAATTTGGAGCTGTAATGTGTGTTTACTAAAGAGTTTGAAGGAGTGAAACAATTCAAGGTATGTCCTGGAGTATTTCTAATTACAGAATAATGCTTGCTAGTTACAGCGTGTATTAGTAATGCTGCAGCTGAAATGCTGAGTGTGCCGTGGCGAGACCTGTAAATACTTTGCAGCAGGAATTCTGCAAAATATGAACAATTAGGGATAAAATAAACTAAAATCTCACTAGCAGTTGCTAGGGGAATCAGTGTAAAGACTGAAGTATTGCAGTTGTCTGGATAGTTCATGGTAATTAAAGCAGGTGGTGAAAAGAGTTTGTGAAAAAGGAGTGAGCAAGTTCTGTTCACTCAAACCATATTTGGAGAAGAATGTGCTTTCCTTGCTGTACAGGGCACAGACTAAAAAGGAGCATTGCTGTAAAACTAAGACAAGAAGGTAAGCTATAAACTTTGAAGTAAGAATGAACACTGAAAGAAATGAATCTTCTTTTCCCTGTGTTGCAACAGCTCCCCATCCATCAATCACTCTCTCGCATCCAACTGAATATTCCTTCCTGTTTCTACACACCACCAGGGTTTCTCTGAAGAAGCTTTAGGGGCTTCCTCAGAGGAGCTTTTTACCTACTTTTTAGATTTCACTGAAAGAGCAGAGTTTCCAATATGGTGTTCACAGGTTTCACGGGTAATGCAGATTTCACTTTCAACTATTTCTTTCATTTTGCTTTGGCAATCCCAAATTATTTGATTAGTCAGTTAGCAGAGTTAACTCTGCAGAGGTAAATGGATGACAGACTTGTACTTTGTGGCTGTTACTGGCTTCTAGAATGCTCCTGGGTTGCGTGACTTCTCATTTAAGCTGCATTTACTAGTGGAAGTTGGAATGTCATGGTCACTATTGACTCTAGCAGTGGACTGAACTGCTGGAGGTACATCATAGTGTTGGGGTTAATTTAAGCTGTGCACTAATTTATTCCTATTATTCTATATTATTCACTGAGCTGAGTTACTTTGGAGCTGAGTTCTGGTCTCTGGGGAGGATTTTTTTAACTAATAAGCTGTTAGTGTTTCAGAGTCTCTTGCTTTGAAGCCAAATCTGGTATTGGCACAGCAGTGAGAACAGAAATGTAAAGATCACCAGTGTGCAGAGGGAGGAGCATGGAAAAATCTTACATCAGAGACTGACTCATCAGGAAGATTAGGTTGGGAGATAGATCTTCCTAGTAGCCCTTATTCAAAATATTAATGGTCAGCATATTTCAAGCCTTTATCACGGGGAAAGTTCACCTAATAATTCAGAAAGAAAACCACCTAAGGACTGCGTAATGACCACCGTAATTTTCCAAGAAGAAACGAGGGAATGTATTAGGGAAATTCCTAATGTTTTCACTTGGCGATTGCTCTAGATGCTCTAAGTGCATTGGTCTCTAATATTTGAGAACAATTAAGCAGCCAGCATGGCTTTATTTATAATGAAACTGCTTAATAGCGATTCCTGAAAGATGTTTGGTTTTGTTGCTGTTACATTTTTGCAGAGGGAATTAAACTATCAGACAAGTTTCAGGTCACGGATAGCAGTAGGGCTTGAAATCAAACATGACATAGAAGTCATGCAGAGCCCCAGTGTGTTTTGCTTTGCTCTTTTGGGGTCTTTTGGTGTCATTGGCATAGTGGGGTGGATCGGAAGTGCGTGGTTAGCAAATCAAGAGAGTTTGTCCTTCCCCTCTACTCTGCTCTGGTGAGACACATCTGGAATACTGTGTCCAGTTCAAGAAAGACACAGAACTGCTGGAGAGACCCCCACACAGAGCCACAACAGTGATGGAGTGGAGCATCTCCCTGATGAGGAAAGGCTGAGGGATCTGGGTCTTTTTAGCTTGGAAAAAAGGAGACTGAGGGGTTACCTCATTAATGTTTATAAATATGAAAGGGTGGGTGTCAGGAGGATGGAGCCAGGCTCTGCTCAGTGGCATCTAATGATAGGACAAAGGTCAATGGGTATGAGCTGGTACACAGGAGGTTCCACATCAATCTGAGAAGGAACTTCTTCACAGTGAGGCTGACACAGCCCTGGAAAGGGCTGCCCTGGGGTGTTGTGGAGTCTCCTCCTCTGGAGGCGTTTAAAACCCGCCTGGATATGTTCCTGTGCGACTTGGTCTAGGTGGTCTTTCAAAGTCCCTTCCAATCTCTAATGTTCCGTGATTCTGTCTCAATCTAAGGTTCTGCATAGCAGATGGGTGGATGGTTCTTCTTGAAGGAAGTTTTGTGACATGGTATCTGTTAGTGCTCTAACAACTCTAATACAGACTCAGAGAGCTGACAGGAGTGGCCAAAGGGCACATGGCACTGTACATCTTTAGCAATATTTGTAGCTTTTGGCCAGATGCATAAGTAAGGTGGTTTGGCAATAGTCAATATTGATTTAGTGTGACATCTCTAGCTGACTTTGTGAAGAAGAGCTAGAGTTGCAATAGGTTTTTAAGCATCAGTGTTCTTCTGGGTATGATTTGATAGATAACATCAGGGATTCCCTGTTCTAAACTTCACGCTAATGTGTAAAGGTTGGCATCTTGTATTTAGGGCAAAGCTAGTGTCCCAAGCACCAAGCAGTACTCAGTCAATCAGCCAGCTTCTGCTTCCACCAGAAAGAGCTGTTTGGCTGTAGCTGAAATGCCCAAGCATGTACCCATAGCCAAGCAGCTGGCATCAATAAAGCTATAGAAAAAAGCTCAAACCTGGAGAAAGCTTTTGCTACTGCAGCTTTGGTGTACAACAGCTTTTACTGACCCTGAGGGCAAGCTCAGCAAGGCTGAAGCCAGAAGCTTGCTGCAAACCCACCTTGGGCATTTCACTTTGGGCCAAGAAAACAAACCAAACTACCAGGAAATAATTTCTACTCTGGATGAGGAGTTGGAGAACAAATTTGATTTTGAAGATTGCGTGGTCTTGTTAGTCAGTCTCTGCCTGTTGTGGGCTTCCATGGGATAGTTCTTGAAAGTGTACTGCATTGCGTGTTTGACAGACAGACCTGTTCACTGAGATTTGCCAGGCATGGCCTGTGATGACTGTAGTATTACTGTCCTGTTCTGATCACCTTCATAAATCATTTTAAGCTGTGAATTTAGACCCGTGTGAATGTGAAGTTTGAATTTCTCAGTCTTGTGACATAGTATTTCAGCACAGTGCTGTGTGAGGATAATTCTGCTGTTACAGAACTGACTCTTTTGCAGAGCAGGCTTGCAGTTAGGCTGTAAGATAGGGCAGTTAAAACTTTGACCAGTGCTTGCTTTTCAGTGACGCAAAGCTTGCCAGAACTGTATCTTTATAGAGTTCAGACTGTAACAGAGACCAACTGACAAGAACAACCCCATTATCTGCGGAAATGGGACATAGAAAAAAACTATGACCTCTTCCTTAACCTGAAATTTATATTGCAGGTTCCCATCCGGCTCTTTGTGGGGCAGTTCCTGTAAACTTGCTGTCAGACAAGTTTGCTTGATTCCAGGTTAAGAGTATTTTACATAGCAGTTATCTTTCATGTTAATGGTGAGTTCCTTCGTGTCCCAGGGTTGTCTGTAATTGCCAGCAGGAATTCAGATCTGCTTGATGTTGAGGGCTGCAACTGTTAGTGACTGATGTAGGGCGAGAAATGGTAACATTAGGTTTATGCAGGTAGTTTAAAAGGGAAGCTTCTTTAGTCCTTCCTTGTGAACCAGCACAGGCCTGTCTAGTTTTCCAAAAAATGTACTGTTTTTACAAGTCTTTACTTGTCAGCGCTTTCCTTAACCTCAACCAGGCCACTGCTTTTGTTGGGCATTTTCAGCTCTGTATAGAAAAAACCAGAAGTTCAGTCAAACTGCTGCAGGGCAGTGTGTGGAACAGCTGGTGGTCATTCAACAGGAATCATATTTGTGGTTCTTGGGCTGCCAAAATTGTTGCCTCCTGAGACAGCTATAATCTGTCTGTAATTTAAAATTGGTTGTTTATTCTGAGGTCTGGAAATTGCTAGAGAGCAGGTGTCGTTACTCTGAAGGAAGGATTTGTTTTTGCTGTCTAAGAGAAGGTTTGAGGATGTCTGGTTTGTTCATCAGGCAGAGGGAAATCAGGGTAGACAGAATCAGTCATAAGTACATCAGGTACTTTGCTTCAGCAGGATTTGGAGTGCTGCAGGTTCAAGGTGATGGTGAGTTGGCATAGCTGGAGCTACATGAGTAAGGTGTAAGTTTTATAGCTTGGGGTACTGAGCCAAGAAAGCACAACAGCTTGAAGCCAAGAAAGGTTATTGTGTTCTGCTTTATTAGAGTCTGTTTTCTAGAGAAGGCTTGATCTTTTGCATGTTATTTACTCACAGTTATTTGTCCTTTTTTTAGTGGAAAAATTTAACAAAAGATGTAGTTTACTAAAGTTCCACTGGAACAAATTGAGTGCCAAAGGGGAGGGGAGAGAGACTCAAAGCAGTACCTTTGCTGAAGGGTAAAACTGCTACCGTTATCTCTTCCATTTGGTCTGCCAGACAGGCAGGCAACACATGTGCAAACTGGACTTGGAGCTGTTAGACACTGGGCTGGAATGGGGAAGCTGGTGCAGTGTCTGGCAGGTGTGACCTAGGAGGGATCTGGAGGTTGTTCCACATGCTGGGGAAGAATGGTGTCTCAGGAACACTTGTAGAAAACCAGCTCCATTAGTTGTAAAGCAAGTTGTTCCCAAAGCAGCAGAAGCCGATCCTTTCTCTCATCTGTTTAACAGAAAATTGATGACTTAATACTTTGAGCTGATATTATCTATGGTGGCTGAGGTACTTCCTTTACAAAACACAGCCGTTCCCTGGCTTCAGGAGTCATGGTTGGGTTTTTTCCAGCCTTATAGCCTGTACATGAACAGCAGTGATTCTTGCTTTTCACAAACCTGTCATTTCTAGCTTGACTGGAATTTGCAGAAAGGCTGAGAATTGTTTTGCTTGCTGGAAAGTAAATTTAACAAAGTGTTTACAGTTCAAGTCTAGGCTTCATTTATCATAGCTTGATAGAAATGATTATGTAGAAGAATACAGTGCTGCTGGCTTGTAGCTTGAATAACACATGCTCTGTAAAGCCTGCTATAAAATAATTAATCACTGTCTGCTTGAGATTTTGATGTTTGGACACTGAGGGTTTTCAAAATGTTTCTGAGGTAGAGCTGGAGAATATATCTGTCTGTGCCACAATCTCATTTGCTTATGGTAAATACTGCAAATAGATTTCAACATAAAACGCAGGGTATCAGATTTTTTTGAGCACTCTTGGCAAGTTATCAAATAGGGATTTTTAATCTTCTTTCTCATGGCTTCTAATTGAAGGCTTTCACTTAATTTATTAAAACTGTAAGAGTGGCCTAAGCGACCTTGTAATCGTGAACTAGGTCTAATCCAAAATCCTCTAGTGAAGCTGTAAAGAAGCTGCAACTGAAGTTCCTTAACATTTCTTAACATCGCAAAGTATTAACGTGCTCCACATCCTTTGACCTTTATATGAGCTTTTCCTTGATGGCGGTGTGTGAGTGCACAGAAGCTTTATTTTCATTCTGAGAGATTCTGTTTTGTACCTTAACTTGTCTCAGAAGTCAGATGGCACTTAAGCAAATGTGCATTTTACTTGTCAAGTGTAAATATTTTCAATAGGAAATTATGAATGTTTATAAATGTGTGAAGGGTGGGTGTCAGGAGGATGGAGCCAGATTCTTCTCAGTGTCATCTAATGATAGGACAAGGGGCAATGGGTGTGAGCTGGAACATAGGAGGTTCCACATCAGTATGAGAAGGAA
>JAOXOE010000827.1:939457-951405 GCA_028565055.1 Phoeniculus purpureus
CCCTCCTGTGGGGCGGGGCGTGCGACCGGCTCGGGGTGTCCTTCAAGGTCAGGGGCTCCAGGGCCAGCCCCCTCCCCTCCAGGTTCCCCAGTCCGCTCTTGAGGTGGGGGTCATGGCCGCTCCCTTGCCTCGCGGGACGGGGCGTCCCTGCAGGGACGGGGGGAACAGACAACCCCTGAACTCCGATTGCCGGCGTGGGGCTGCACAGGGCCCTGCACATGTGTGTGCCTAGGGCTGGGAGCTCTGCGCCCTCATACTCCCCCGGGATTAGGGCATACAGCTGCTCCCCACTCTACCTCGAGCAGGGAACAGGACCACCCCGCACCTCCTGTCCCGCGGTGCTGGGGTGCCTGTCTGCACCCACACAGTGTTGTGTCGTGATACACAGCACTCCGTGCTCACTGGGCTGAGTTGCACCCCTGCTCACATACACTTTTCTTTTAGTATTGGGGTGCGTGGCTGCACACCAGCATCGTCCTGCTGTCATAGTGCACACACGGACCCCAGTGTGTGTGTGTGTGCACCCCAGGGCTGTCAGGGCATATGTGTTCCCTTAGGAGCTGGGCTGTGCAGGCACACAACTGTGAGTGTCAGGGCACATGCACAGACACATGCATGCACACCTGAACAGGTGTGCACGCAAGTGTCTTGAGTATTGGGAGCAGACTCACACACAGGGTGTCCTTGGGTGCTGGAGACATAAGTGTCCAAACTGGGATGAGAATACACATGTTTTTTTCCCTCCCTTCTTTGAAACAAGGAAAGCTGCTGTCTCAAGCCTCAGAATGAGCAGCAGCCCCTGTACAAGACTAAAGAGGTCACTGCAAGCAGCTGTTTAAAACAGGACCAGGGAGTGTTGTGTAGAGGATGAGATTTTATGTGTGTGTTTGTTCTTTAGTTGTCATTAAGTTTGACTTCTGGTTAAACCACAGATGAAACCTTGTCAATTATAGACAAGTTGTCTGTCTTTCTTTTCCAGGCAGTCATGGGTTTCTTCAAAATCTAAATATTTGACCTGATGTCTTCCACCCAGTTTATATTCTATGCTAAAGTAGAACCTAATGGATAGAAACGTTCTAAACATTGTTTTTAGTCTAAAAAAAGCTCTTTGGTATTATCCTTTTGTGTTCACAGAAAGAAAGCAAAACCCATAGGTAACATTTGAAGGATATGAACTTGCTAGCAAAGATAAGCAGTGCCTTAAAAGATTCCATGAAATCTCTTTATAAGTAGCATTCCCAGAAAATAAACAATGCTGAAGCGTGGTGGTAATTCTGTATAGTGTGTCTCCATTTCTTCTAATGATAGGATGAGGGGAAAACGGCCTCAAATTGTGTCAGGGGAGGTTTAGATTGGATCTTAGGATGAAGTTCTTACCTGAGAGACTGGTTGGGCACGGGAGCAGGCTGCCTGGGGAGGTGGTGGAGTCCCCATCCCTGAAGGGGTTTAAAAAACTAATAGCTAGAGCACTTGAGGCCATGGTCTAAGGGTTAGGGAGATGTTGGGATGAGGGCTGGACTTGATGATCCTGGAGGTCCTTTCCAGCCAATATTATTCTATGTTCACATTTTCATTATGGTTTTGGAACAATTTGGATCCAATACCTGCTTTACTTAGAAGTTTTTGGGAGCTTAATGTTAAGAAGTTAGTTAAAAGTAGATCTTTTGAATGGTAGATTAGTTTTGAGTTGATTTATGGTTGCTGCTCACACCAGGCATGAATGTAGTCCCTTCTCTTCCAGAGCTAATCTTGGGTATGTATTGCCCACACAGGCAAACCAGGAATTGTTTGAAGGCTTCTTGGTTTGGGGATATCTGGAATGACACCAGTGGTGCAGGACTTGTCTAAGGATATGGGGGTTTTGGTAAAATTAAGCCCCTACCATGTCAGATTGGTTGCACTGACTATCTGGTTTAAAAACTTGAGCTGTTACCATTCTTTGTTAGAAGTCAAGTGTATATTTAGATGGATAGTCGTGGTTTGTTAGTCATTGTTCATGAAGAACTTTGCTGGGTAAGAGGTTTTACATAAATGCAAAGTGTGACTCATTTCATGGTATTGAAAATTAAATATACCTCCAGGTTTAGGTGCAGTTTAACATTCAGGTAATGAGAGTCTCCTAATAGCAAAGAGATGTGCTTTTCAGTCTTATCCCTGTAACTCCAGCCCACTTTTGCTGCTGATAATGCTGGTTCACTGAAAAAATAACGTGATTATTTGTCTCTTTCATCTTCCGAGTTTGCTGCAACCAATAATCCTCCTAGAGGAGTGTTTCAATTATTAGTTTACTAACTCTGTTTAATATGGGGGAGGAAATAGCCATGGTTTACAGATCTGAGTTGCAAACACGAGAACAGCAAGACTTGGGATTGCATTCTGTCTCCTGGAGCCCTGTTTGCTGTCCAGTGATGGATAGTGCTTGCTTTAAGGGGGCCTTTAAAGCAACTTGCATTTAATAGGTAGGATTTACCCCCTGTCATCAGGGGCAGTCTGTGTTCTTGTGACATCTGATGTAGGTGTGACAACACAACTGGAGTCACCCATGCCTCGCCTCCTCTGGCTGAGATCACAGATAGCTCTGCCCCAGGCAGCTGCTTACCCTCTGTTCCAGCAACAGCCTTATCAAGAAATATCCTATTAAATGCTTGTCCTCAGAAATAGCTTTCAGCACGGTAACATGTCTTGTGTGTTTGCCACAGGCCAAAGAACATACTGTTTTCAATAAATACACCAGTGAGTTATTTACCAGTTACTTAACTTTGAAGGTCATCTCAGCTGCAGTTGTTCTGCTTGTGTCTCTGCTGTGAAATACTTTCCATCCATCCTGCTTCCACAGGGTGAACCAATTCACGATGTTATTTTCAGACACTGGGGCTAAAAGGTTGCTCGTTGAAAAGCACCACTGGTGGGAACTACTTTTGTGTGATATAGACAGGCGCAGTCACAAAGGTACTTTTCCCGAAGGAAGTTGAGATTTTCTTTCCCTGCTCTGTTGGGTTTTTTTTCCTTTAAAGACAGTTACAGAACTTGATTTCTGGAAGGCACCTTTATAGCTGCAGATTGAAGGCTGTCTCCTACATTTCTTAGTAATTAAGAGTGAGAAGTGATCATGATTCTATGATTCTGAGTTGACTTCTGAGGCAGGAAAAGGTTTACATTTCCAGCTCCAGTGCCACGTTTTTAATGTCTCTGTGAAATATTTTTGTATTTCAGCAGACACCCCAAATGAAAAGGAGACAAATTAAAAGAGGTTCGTCTTAGGAGAAAGACATTTAAAAAGCATTTGAGCTTGAGGAGGTTGTAGAGAATCAGTTCAATACATCACCTTTCTTGCAGTTCTGCGTAGTTGTTGGTGATCGAGGGGGTCTTCTGTCATCTGGAAAAGAGGGAAATTTTTATTTTTAGTTTAAAAAAGCTCAGTTGTTGACTGTGATGTTTTGTGTGCTCTGGTGTAAAGGGTAGCGGTGTTATTTTGGCAGTGTGCTTGCAGAAACTGCTTAAAGATTAGATGAAAGACAGCGAGTTTCTTCTGTTTCAAAGAAAGGGAAATTGTGAGTGTTGTACAAAGGATGTACAAAGTGCAGTTGCCAGAATTTGGAATGGAAATATTTGCAGGCTGTTTGTTTCTTGCCACTCATCAGGTTTCCCAAATCAACACTTCCATTAGAATACTTATTTTTTTTCTCTGCTGAGATGCACTATTTCACTTTTCCCTTTTTAGATCTATTTTGAAGGAACATAGGAGCATATGGCCGGTGGTTTCCTGTTTACACCATACACGTTTTTCCTCACGCACACTGTCTTTTTGCTCTTTTTCACTCTTCTCTGTGTACACAAGCACAGCTTTTGCGGGCTATTTACCTTCTTTTGAATCCCTGCCACAGGCATAGAGAGTCCCAGTGGAAAGGTTCTGGTTAACTGCTCTTCTCTGTGCCCAGTAAAATGGTTGGGGAGAGGGTTAAATCTCAGCTGCCTTTATCTTGCTAGAAGGTGGCTCAGTGGGAAGTTTAAATAACAGCTGCGGTTGTAACTGTGTGTTATGATACTGCTTGCATTAAAGCTGCTTATGCCTGTGTACCCTGCATGGTGGGCATTTTCAAGACATGCTCAGTGACAGTGTAATGTACTTGTTAATATGTAGGGGGCTGGCATCTTCAGCTAGCAGACCTCGTGAAGACAGTTGGTTAAAATCGCTATTTGTTCGCAAAGTCGATCCAAGGAAAGATGCTCACTCCAACCTTCTAGCCAAAAGAGAGACCAGCAATCTGTATAAACTACAGAGTGAGTGATATTTTTATATTTAACGTTACCATTTCTTTATTCTGGTCCTGCATTTCTCACGTCATGTTGTTGTTTCAGTTCACAATGTAAAACCAGAATGTCTAGACGCCTACAACAAGCTTTGGTAAGTGTGTGTATTGTGTTTTCACATTTTAGATGTGCTGGTTTGATCACGAGCCGCTCTGTAAATTGGCAGATATCATCATTATTTGGTGGGGGGTGGAAAAAGTCTGCTTCTACTTTTGGGATATGTTGTTCATGTTATTCTTTTTAGAGAAAAGACAAAAGATATTTCGCTTAGTTCAGCTCCTGCCTTCCCTCTTGGAGTTGTCATTTTCTGATGGTCGATAACATTTGTGGGAACAGCTCCCCCCGCTTTCCTTTGCTGTCTTACAATTGTTAGGCCACACGGGTAGATCTTGGTATGTTGGAGCAGGACACAGCAGCTGCCGCATCACATTGTGTTGAGAGTCCTTATTGTCTGCATACCAGAAGAAAAGGGAGAGATCATCAGTGAGTAAAACTACATGCCAGTAGTAAATTCAAGTACAACTTTGAGGATAGTTTGAAAACCCAAGGATTGACTCTGACTTTCTCTTAAAGAGCTCTGCAAATCCTTGGATAGGAGCTTTGCATTGGCATGATTCCTGCCAAAGGGAGCAGGACCATTAGGGGTTTTCCAGCAAGTTGAAGCTTTATAAAATGTATGAATGGGTAACATCTTAAATTGACTACTTTAAGGGCAAGATCACAGAAATATTAGTCCTGTTCTGCCCACATGATCACTTCTCTGGAGCCAGAACAGCTGCTTTTTCAAGAACTGTATGTTTGAATTTGGAGATGCAGTGAGCCTCCCTCGTTTCAGAACAGCAGGGCTTTCTCACTGACAGTGATCATCTGGGCAGTTAAGTAAGACATTCTTAGCATAAGAAAACTCTACTGAAACTGGTTTTTAAAGTGTCGTGTCTTGGTGAGAACACCAGCTAGGCCAGAGAGCGGAAATGTTCATGACTCCCAGTTTACATCCTCAGTTTTGTTACTGGTTGGATGCCCGGCCATGAGTCGTTCATCCAGCTTCTGTGTGCTTTCCTGTGTCCAGCTTTGAAGCAGGGCTAGAGATCCCAAAACTCTTTTCCTTGCTATACAAACACAGAAACCCACTAAAATAACAGTCAATCTTAGGGTATTTTTAGCTATTTCATTTAGAAAAGTAAATACAGAGAAGCACAATGAGCAGGCAGCTGGCATTCTGTTTAAAAGCTTAATATAAACATGTCCAATTAGTCCAAGACAGGGAACCGCTTCCCTGTGTTACCTCATGAGCTACCTAAATGTTGAATGAAAGCAGAGGCTTTTGTTTTCAAGGAAACAGACAACAGCAAAGAGAACAACTGCCGAGAGCAAGCAGATGAAGCATGAGTGGTTAGATTTATTCTTTCCATACCAAAACAAGTGTCAGCATTCCAGAGAAGGAGAAAACTTTAAGAGTAGAGTGATTCAAAAACTTAAGCCACAACCTAAGCTGCTCTGAATTTCCCTCCTTCCCTGAATTAAAGATGAATGTATTACTTCATTCTTCTGTATCAAATCAGAATAAATAAAGCATTAATCAAGGAGTAATGTAATGACACTTAGGAGAGTACTTCATGAATCACTGTGATTAGGGAACCCTTCTGAAGAATTAGGAGCATGTATTTTTGAAAAGGAAAGAAGGTATTCATAAGGTACTCTGTGGGCTTTTTTTGTCTGTAATCTGCCACAAAGTCTATTTTAGGGTTATTGTAATGATTTCACATCGCTGTGTAAAGGTGAATTTCTAAGCTCTTACGGTGCTTTGCAAAAGTACCTGATAGTATGGTGCATTGAAAGCTGGCCTAACCCTGGCAGCAGTCAGTAAAACTAAACTCCCCAGTGCTAATGCTGGCCACTTTTAAAGTTGAAAAGAACCAAATGTTAGAAACATTGGAAATAGTCAAACAGAAAATTTGGTTTGGAGGTATTTGAAGGCAGTTTCACTGTACGGGGTAAGTTGCCTCAAATTCAGATCACTTTGTGAAGTGGTGGAAAGCAGTAAGGCTGGATACTGTGAAGTACAGTCATCATTTAATCTGTCACTATTCTTGTTTTTATTCATTCAGCTCAACAGAGTTCATAAATAGCAGTGGAACTGGTACGGAAAACCTTTCCTATTGTTGTGTATTCTACACCCCTTGATAAAGTAAAGCTTTTCCTAAAGCAAATCATCCGTATAGTTAGGCTGCATTTTCTAACATCCTGGTATTTACTTTCCTAATGTGTTGGATAACTTTTGAGGTGATAGACAGCATTTAGTGCATCCAAAGACTTCTCCCGTGCTGTACATTTGTCATACAGTCTAAGAAGGGGTAACGCTTACCTTAACCTGTCATAGCGTTGTAGCTCTCTTGCCCTGTGTAGCAGATTTTTGTGATTCACCTTTCTCTGAAAAAGTAGAGCTTGTGAATTTTCATACCGTAATGATAAACGTGTGGTGATTTGTTATACGTTATCAACTGTGGCCTCCCTGAAGGAAATGCAACACAGTGTCTGTATTCCTTGTTTTCAAGTCAAGAGGTGCTGCCAAAGATTCATGAAGAAAAACACTACCCATGTGCACTGGTGGGAACTTGGAACACGTGGTACGGAGAGCAAGATCAGGCTGGTAGGAGATAGAAGTACAACAGAATGTAAAACCATACAAGTGAAACGTGTGCTTGGCAGGTTTCTTCTCTTTAAATCATCTCTGTTGACAGTAAACCATTAGCAATGTCTATTCAGGGAGGGGTTGTGTGCTTCAGTTAACAGCAGTCGTATTAACATTTACAGTGCTTGCTTTGTGTCTTGTTGAGTTTGGCAGTAAAGCATTAATCCCTAAAATTTGTCCTAATAATACACTTTCATGTTTTCCAGGTGGTAAATTAACAGTTTGGGGAAACACTTGTAAAAAATAATGTAATATTCTGTGGGCAGAGATCATGTTCCTGAATATTTAGGGTAAAGGCAAAGACAGATATCTTGGCCAGTGTTACAGCTTAGCAAAAAGAAAGTAGTAACATGTAAGGCTAAGTGCAGATTGAAAATATATTTGAACTAGAATTGCTGAAGAGCTATTACAGCAGTAACTACAAAGCAGAGAGAGAAAAGCTGAAAGATTTCCTAGGCTCTGCGAAGTGGGACGGGGTGTCAAGGCACCAATCCAGAGTGGTGCACCAATAGTTGTTGTGTAGTTTGTCACCCAGCTCCATTGTTAGAGCTGTGCTGGTGTCACTGTCTGTGTTTAACTATTGAAAAGTATACTCTTGTACACATCAATTCTTCCTGCATTCACAGCAGTATTGACACCGAACAAAGGTGAAGAAGTAACAGTAGATAAGCCAAACAGTTCTAAAAGTTGAAAGGAAATTGGAGAATGAAAACAACTGAAAGGAGAATATCTTAGCCAAGCCTCACGCATTGCTTTTGTAATGTATTAACACCCAGCTGGATCCGTAACTGCATCCATAGCCTGTCCTGAAAATGCTGCAACCACTTGAGCAGTATAATAGAGCAGATTATGGGGGTTTTGACTTGCTCAGTACTTGTGCCCAGGCTGTACTGATACTGGGTGGATATAACAAATTTGACCTGGGTTAAGCAGCAGAATTAGACACACTGGATGAGTCTGCTCTCATAGTAAAGTGGTTGACATTAGCCTCCAGTTCGCTCTCCTGGGAAAGGCACAGGACTGCTTTAGAGGACAGAAAAGAGTTTTGATGACCTTTAGAGATGAAATATTGTTGCCTGGCTACATTAAGTGCTTGTAAATAATTTGTTATGATTTATTAAAGGGATTTGTAATAATTTACTGTAGAGAGAACCCTTTGTTTTATGGGGGGAAATCCTAGCAAATACAGCAATTCTAGCATGTTCGGATATCTTCTGTATTTTTCAAATGTAATTTTAACCTCAAAGGTAATATTTGCATCATTTTTTGTATCCTGCAGAAAGTGTGTTGCTTTTTGTGTTCAAGTAATTTACTGAATTAAAACATCTGCCCCTCTGTTGCTTTTGGATGAAATTAGAGAACATGTATTTTTAATTAAGTCATCCTCTTAAACTGAATCTCCATTTCAACTACAGTCACATAAAGTCATCACATCTTACAGTCATGGCAGCAGAAGGTCCTTTCAGAAACTTCCCTAATATCTTGAGAGCAGTTTCTAAAATTTTCCAAGCAAATCCTTCTCAAAAAGCAGATTATTCCATTGTTTTGGAAATGTTCAGTTGTGTAGTGCTTCCTTTAATGAAAATCTATTTTTAAACCCATTACCTGATTTCTATTTTTGTGTCATTCTGTAGTATGAAGAGCATTTATTCACCAGGTCTGTGACATCCCTGAAAAAGCTTCCTTTTTATCTGTTTCAGTCCATCTGTGGAGATACGAGGGAGGTTATCCAGCTCTCAATGATGTCATGAATAAACTCCGTCAGAATAAGGTAAAATGCATCGATTAGCTTAGAATGGGTTCTTCTACTCAGAAGAGAACAAAGAATAGCAAAACCTATGCATTTGAATACCTGCTTCTCCTTGAGTATCCCCAAGGTAGCATTAAAAAAACCCATCTAGGCCACCTCTGCTTTCTGGCACTGAAACCTAATACACAGTTTGACCGCGATCCTGTTGTTTTTTAGGAATTCACAGAGTTTCGCAAAGAAAGAGGTAACATGCTTCTCTCGCGCAAGAACCAGTTGTTGCTGGAGTTTAGTTTCTGGAATGAACCTATTCCCAGAGAGGGGCCTAATATTTATGAACTGAGATCCTATCAACTTAGAGTAAGTTTCAATTTTTCTTTTTCTTTCTTTAAGCTCTGTGCTGTTGTAAAAATGTTCAAAGCATATTTATACAAGGTAGATGGAAAACAGGCCTCATCTTAAAAACACGATTCTTATCAAAGCTGATGTCTGAGTCATTGTTGCTCTCAAAGTGTGGGGTCCAGAATGAAGGTGGGGTGATACCTGGGCGGCTGATATGCTTGTGTTCTCCTTTGAAGGAAACTTCAGGCAAATGACTAACAATCCAGTAAGTAAACAGAATAATTACAGGTTATTACAGTATGATTACCGCTTGAAGGAAGTGATTTTGCTAATAAGCAGTGTTTTCCATGTAAATGTTGTGAAAGCTGTCCAAGCATTTGAACTTTTTTCAACTACAGTTTTAACTCTCTGTTTTGCTTTTGTAGCCCGGAACAATGATAGAGTGGGGAAATTACTGGTAAGTTTTGCTTGAGCACTTGTGTTGTTCTGTTTGGAGAAAAAGAGATTGAGGGATGACTTCATTAATGTTTATAAATATGTGAAGGGTGGGTGCCAGGAGGATGGAGCCAGGCTCTGCTCAGTGTCATTTAATGATAGGACAAGGGGCAGGGAGGTTCCACATCAATATGAGAAGGAACAACTTCCCAGTGAGGGTGACAGAGCACTGGAACAGGCTGCCCAGGGGATTTGTGGAGTCTCCTTCACTGGAGAGGTTTAAAACCCGCCTGAATGTGTTCCTGTGTGACTTGGTCTAGATGATCCTGCTGTGGTGGTGGGACTGGACTAGATGATCTTTCGAGGTTCCTTCCAATCCCTGATGATTCTATGATTCTAAGATTCTGTGATTGGAAGGGACCTGGAAAGATCATCCCCCAAAGCAGCATCAGTACTGGCCATACATGTTACTCGCTTGAATTTTTATCTGCACTTGGGTGGATAATTGGAAGAATGTGAAGAGATCAAGCTTTCCTAATGAATTGGAAAGATCAGTATTTCCAAACATGTTCCCTCTCAGTTATGGGTTTTCACAAAAAGTGATCTTTCCTGAGTGATGTGATGGAAGATTGATTACAGAAGAGCACATAAAAGCCTGATGAAACCCTAAAGAAGGGAAATGGGTGTGTGGGAACACAGGTGGCATTTGGGATTTAAGACCCAGCCAACAAGTGTTGGAAACACCCACGGAAACACGTTTCAGTTTTGCCATTAATGGTTTTTGTGAATTACATGAGCATAAGATCAGTTAGGGGAGTAACAATGGGCTGCACTCAATAGTGAAAACTCACCACCTCCAGCTTTGCTTTCCTTCATGAAGGATGGACACTCATGTCATGCTTCTCCACAGTGAGAAGTCACTCCTGTTACTTCCCCCTGAGTAAGGACTTGTTCAGTTTTGAATGCACTTTCTCAGTCTCCTGCCCAACTTCTCAGTTAAGCTGCTCACATGCTCACATGTCTACGAATGTTTTTGGTAGTAGAAGTTTTCTTAACCCATATTTTAAAACAGAACAGTGCAAGACGAAGAAAGAACAAAACCATAAGAAAAGGCAGCAGTGCTTTCTCTCACCAACATCCCAGCTCCCAGAATGCCATGGAAAAACCAGACCAGATCAGTTATCTTGCTGAGCTGCAGAACTTTTCCATTGGGGAAGTACAGAAGGATGTTGCAGACTATGGCACATGCTGCCAGTGGGAACAGGGTGATCCCGATGCACTTTGAACACTTCTCCGTGCACATGGCAGCTCTCTGCTGAGAAAAGACACATGGTGGTTTGGATTAGTGCAGTGCAGTGCAGAGAGCATGGGATTTCAGCAGTTTTCATCTTTAATGAAAGAAGAATAGGTTTAGAAACAAGAAATGTTCCAGTTAACACTCACACAGGTAATCCTGTTCTATACAGCCTGTTCCCTTCAGAGACTCTATTTAAAATGGAATCATTAGAACCTGGAATACTTAATTGAATTGCCAGCATTAAATGTGTTGATATGAGATGAACGGAGAGTTTCATTTTAGTTGTCAACAGACAACAATCTGCCCATCAGTAACCATACCATGGCCACACAAACCCTGTGGGACTAAGATCTTGCGTAGAAGGGGATCTGGATGCACTGAGTTGTCTGGAACCACTGTCTTGGGAAGCTGATTTGAAATACCCTGCACTGAAGGACTAGAGGAGCAGAAAACAACAAGCAGGAATGCCACAGAAACATTCGGTCATGCACTGGGGCAGGTGAGGAAGCCCTGCTAGGGCCCCTATCAGTTGTATTTTCTCTACTTAAGTCCAAAATACACCGTCAGCCAAAACTGGAGAAACTTTCGTTAATTTTTCCTGTGACCTGCTTATTCTGCAGATAAGGGTAGATAAGAATGTGGATTATGGGGCTGTTTGGCACCCACCCTAAGATATCAAAATATCTAGAAGCCTGTTTGTGTTTGCACCCAGGAGCGTACAGTGGCTATTGGAATCTGGGACGCCATCCACATGTGGTAGTTATTTGAAGTGCTGATTGTAAAGTTGTGATTACAGTGGCAAACTAACTCAGCAGGCTTCAAAAACCTATCAGTGGGAGACCTCACACCGGTCTACTGAAGAGCTGGTTGTTTGGCCATATACAACATGTAGCTCTTTCAGCTTCTTGCTGCACACTGATGTAGTACTCATGTAAGCACCTCTTGAAGGAAATAGTCTTTCTTAGGCTGTAGCTCTTTTTCTTATGATCAGAGATGACACTAACATGTTAAAATGTTGGTAAAAAGCCTTTTACTGTGTGAAAAGAAATAGGTGTAGAAATTGCACTTAACTCATGGTCCTGCCCTGAGATGGCAGATTATCTGCAAGTCTAGTCTTGATTTGA
>JAOXOE010000827.1:951505-969208 GCA_028565055.1 Phoeniculus purpureus
GGTGACAGAGCACTGGAACAGGCTGCCCAGGGGAGTTGTGGAGTCTCCTTCACTGGAGACATTTAAAACCCACCTGGACATGTTCCTGTGTGACTTGGTCTAGGTGGTGGCAGGGGGACTGGACTAGATGATCTTTCAAGGTCCCTTTCAATCCCTAATGATTCTGTGATTCTATGATTCCGTGGGTGTGATCTGGAACATAGGAGTTTCCACATCAATCTGAGAAGGAACTTCTTCCCAGTGTGGGTGACAGAGCACTGGAAGGGGCCGCCCAGGGGAGTTGTGGAGTCTCCTCTGGAGACGTTTAAAACCTGCCTGGATATGCTCCTGAGCGACTTGGTGTAGGTGATCCTGGTCTGGCAGGGGGATTGGACTAGATGATCTTTTGAGGTCCCTTTGAATCTCTAGTGTTCTGTGATTCTGTCATTCTGTTATTTGAGTGATGTATCTTTAAAAATTATGGAGGTGCCAGAATGGTACCAAATGATTTCAGTCACCCAGTTAATGATTTGCTTCTGTCCTTATGCAACTTAAGTAAGATAGTTCTTTGACCCTTACTTTAGCTTTTGAGGAAGGAAAGAGGAATTCTGTGTGCAGACAGTATTGTGGGCTCTGTGGTTTGGCTTTCCTTCACATAACCCTTTCAGTTTGCTGTAACAGAGCAGAAACCATTTATTTTCAGCAAAATCACTGCTTGGTGAAGGGTGGCCCTGAACTCACTGAGAGTTGTACCGCTGTCACAAGACTACTAGAAGCTGATTTGCTTTTAGTCTAAACGGAAAAAATCTTGGTTCTTTCTAAAAGTCAAACTGCTTATTGAAAAGCTACTGAACAGTACTTTTGTATTTTAATCTCTAGATTTAGAGCATTTTATGTAGTGATTTTGTCTTACTTACGACCCCTGGAAGTTTCTTTGAGCTTATATTCACTGTCCTTGCAGTTCTGGTGGTTGATAGACATTGGCTGACAGGCATTTTGGAATTATTTCAGTTATTTTGGTAAAGGTGATTACTTTGCATTTTTAGATATGTCAGTGTCATTGATGCAATTTGTTTAATTACAGTAATTTGAATAAATTACATAGAGCTTACAATTTTTATTAAATAGTCCTGTCTGTAGTGGTAGCAAATCTGTTTCAGAAAGTGCAGCAGGTTTATCATTAAGAGAAATACTGATCTTATTCACCCAACAAATCACAGAGTGTTGCATAGGAGAGCTGCATGGCAAAGGTCTATGTGAATTTGTAGTAGTCCACTACCACAAAGTCTGTGATGACTGAGTGCAGCAAAGACAATACAACTGAAACTCAAGGATTTCATTTTAGAGTAAACTGCTATAAAAATAGGCTGCACTTTACAGTTAGAGCAATAATCTTCATACTGGTGAATCATTCATCATGAAGAACGAGTCTAGTGAAACTATAGGACTCCAGTTTTAACTCATTCTAAAAAGTTACAGAGATGTGGTTTAATTACTTAGCTCTGACAATCAGTGTACTGCAGATTGTTTTTCTTACTTTGAGTTGCTGTAAATGCTGTTTAACTGTTCCGCTTCCTTTCAATTACCACTCGTTTCCTACTTAAATCTGCTGATATAAATGGCTGCTTTGCTCTTCTGTAGGGCTCGTGCAATTCGCTTCCGACAGGATAATAACGAAGCAGTTGGAGGATTTTTCTCACAAATTGGACAGCTGTATATGGTTCATCACCTTTGGGGTAAATTAGCATTCTCTGCTTTCTTCTCACCAAACTGGCCCCTAACAGACTGTTGACAAAGTTTTTACAAAAGGCAAATAAATGTCTTAAAATTGGGGTTTTTTGCTTTACATCAACAGTGTTGATTTTCTTAACTGTTGCATAGGTTTTTCAAACAATCAAGCAGAAGTGAATTTCAGTTTTGTTCAGTTTCCATCAGCGGTTTCTCATGGCCCTTTCTTATCAGGGACTGCTTGTTTGCTTGATTGCTTTCAATAACATAAACGTGGCAAGCCATGACCTGCCATCTCTCTTCTCCATCCCCATTCATGCTGAAGTCAGTTTTTTAAGGTTTATTTTCAAGAATCCCATTTACCATATCTAAAAAAATATGCACAGTGTTAGCTTAGTATCTCGACAGTTTGGTGTTCTGTTCCAGCATTCAAAACCTGACACCGAACTGCACTGTTACGTTATCTGTCTTACCTGCATCTAAGACATTCTCTCTTCCCCAGTTCCTTCTGTTTGCATTGCTTTGGGAGCTTTTCCCGTCTTGTGGAGAAGAACTTCTGCCTTCTTTCCTTCCCAGTGTTTGCAGCCTCCTCATTAAGCACTAGAATATTTTTACATGAGCTGTTCGAGTACATACAGAAAAGAATTTACTTCTGAGCTTTGTGCTTGCTTTCCTTCACCAGCTTACAAAGATCTGCAGACCAGAGAGGATATAAGGAACGCTGCCTGGAACAAACCTGGCTGGGATGAACTAGTTTATTACACAGGTAACCTATTAACTTCCCTGGAATGCTAGTGTAGACTCTTGTGCATGCCATCTGTTTTGTTCTTCAGGGTGTCGCACAATGATAACAAGTTTTGCATCCCTGGGGTGGGTGTGTGTCTGTGTGTCAGATTTTGTACTATGCGACTTGGTCTAGGTAGTCCTGCTCTGGCAGGGGGATTGGATCTTTCGAGGTCCCTTCCAATCCCTAATGTACTGTGATACTGTGATAAGGGAAAGGAGGGCCATTTCACTAAGCTGTGAACAGAGTTTTGCAGTTGATTTTTCAACTTGGAAAAGTAGCCCAATAGCTAAATAAACTGCTACGTTAACAGAATGTTTTTATATGAGCACCTCTCCTATGGAAGAACAGATTTGTGTAATTGCTTGTGTTCAAATTTAGGGAGTCAGTAGCTAAATTCATCTTTATATTGAATTATTACCTCTAATACTTCATGGGATGAGGGAACTTTGTTACATGCGTTCTTTTGAAAAAGGAATTTAGACTTTGGAACTAGAACCCAGGAGACTTTGAGATCAAAGATCGTCTTCATAGCAAACCTCACTAAAGTATGCAAAGCTTTTGGTTCCATAGGGTACGTTTCAAAGGAAGCAGAAAAACATAGGATAACTTTCATTACGGTGAAAAGGAATGGAAATACTTATCTTCAAAGGAGCAGATAAATTCTCTTCAGAAATCACTTGTTCTCAAAACTACTGTGCTTCAGCTCCAGGAATGTTGGTGATTGCTGATGACTTGGCGTGCTCTAGCTAGAAGAGTAATTAGAAGAAAGTAGTATCTGTTCAGACTGGGTGTGGAGAACTGCTCGTGATCTCTGGTGGTGAAATTAAACCCTGTCTCTATGTTTTTTCAGTGCCCCTTATTCAAGAAATGGAGTCCAGAATCATGATACCATTGAAGATTTCTCCGCTTCAGTAAAGTCACTGATTTACTTGTGCCTGCATAGATAAAGTGACAAGTATTTGTCTTAATTTATGGTATACATTGTATATCATAGTCTGAAATACAAAAGTACTGTATTGAGCTTATAAAAGAGACCTCTTTTCTTCAGAATCTGATGACCTTTTGCTCTTAGGGTTGTACCAGGAAAACTACAAAAGAAATGCAGGGCTGTAATTAAAAGGTTGGTTAATTGAAAACAAATACAAAGATGTATATGAGTTCCTCTGTGAGACAGCTCCTGCAGTTAAGTGTCGCATACGGTATTTAATGTCTTGGGCTACACAGCCAATGCCCAGAGTTCAGTACCAGCAACAGAATGGAGTGTTGCAGCTGCTGTGGCCTTTCTGTAGCATTATAATGACTGCAGATGGTAAAAACAGACGTGGGAGTTCTCAAATAAGGAGCTCTGAAGCCCCACCACACTGTTCTAGCACATAGCTCTTCATTTTCAAATGGTGAGTTGTTAATTAGGGGTAGTGCTGTTTGTTGGTTGATAGCGTATGGCCAAGGAGTAGGGCCATCTCTTTTGCAAGGACTCTGAAGCCTATTGAAGCTAATCACACATTGGTGTAGATACCTGCACTTGAAATTAATTTTGTGAAGAGTGACCTATGGTTTTCAAAGAGACACTGACAAGACGTGGTTGTCTGACCATTCTGCAGGGAGTCAAGTTCAGTTAAATACATTTATCTCTAGAAATAACTTGGAAGTCTAGGAAAAGGGGTTTAATTTAATAAGCAATCATGACTTCAGACATATGCTTGGTCGGATGTTTCACTCTCTGTACAGTAGGTACTTACGAATTGATGTGTGAAACGCGCATGTTGAGTCAATAGGATTGGCATACCGCGGTGTACCACTGTGTCCGGTTCTACTTTGTTTCACTTTTAGGCTAGAATATATCAACACGTTTGGTGTCTGCAATGATGTGAACATCCTGTAAGTGGAAATAATATTCTCTCTTTTAAGTGGCTGCAAGAATCAGTGTAACATACTGAATGTACAAATCAGTTACTGAATGTCCAGTTTGTACATTTCAATGAGTTTTCAGGAAGAACATATCGGTCAATAAAATCCTTTTAATTTTCACATTTTCCTGGCACCTTCTATGTATCGCAGCACCCGTGTTTTCTCTCATCTTGCAGTTTATTATGGAAAATTTTAATGTTTGCTTAGAGTATAGCAACTTAATTAGCCAACATCACTTCTCTGAGTCAGGGACGCTAGGGACCCCCTCCAAAACTAATGCACAGTATCTCCAGTACATCCCATTCTGCTCAGTGTGCTAGGGGTCGTAAGTGCTGTGGTGACATCTTTAGGTCTGATTTCTTCTTTTTCACCTGTGTGAAATACCCTCCAGTCTTGTCTACACTTGAATTTAATCTTGAACAAAGTCAGTGTTTGGTCTGATTCTTAGCCAGGAATTTTCCTGCTGCTGTCAAGTGATCATGGAACCGTCATCAACTATTATCTGGGGCTGTCATTTTTCAGACTTCTGGGAGGAATGTTTAGGAGCAGGAAGGACGAATGTCAATACCAGATTCCTGTCCTTGTTATCTCTCTCAGTATTCTCCTATATTTCTTGTTCCGAGAGAATGGTCCTTCTAAGTTACCCCTCACAACCAGAATCTCAGAGACAAATGGCAAGAAACATTTTTGGAGTTAGAGGATTTTGTGGGTTCTGACACAGTCCATGGTTTTTACCTTCATCCAGGAGCACTTAGGAATTAAATTCAGTCAAAGTTGTAGTTTAAGGATCAAAAGGTGTTATGAATAAGAAAACCAAGGAATAAGTGTGAGGTGACATCACACAGCACAAGTCTCTTCAGTCTTGTCAGGACGATGAGGCCAGGCTCCTCTCAGTGTCATCTAACGATAGGACAAGTGACATTGGGTGTGAGCTGGAACATAGGAGGTTCCATGTCAATCTGAGAAGGAACATCTTCACAGTGAGGGTGACAGCACTGGAACAGCCTGCCCAAGGTGGGTTGTGAAATCTCCTTCTCTGGAGGTGATTAAACCCACCTGGATATGTTCCTGTGCAACCTGGTCTAGGTGACCCTGCTCTGGCAGGGGGATTGGACTAGATGATCTTTCAAGGTCCCTTCCAATCTCTAATGTTATGTGATTCTGTGATCGGAATTCCTGAGATCTGAATTCCCACTAGTGGTGGTGTGATGTATTACAAACTTGCCTCCCCTCCTCAGCTTCAAACTCTTGCTCTGACTGTCAGCAGAGAGAGATCAGTTCCTGTTTTTTTAGTTACAGATAACGACATAAACTCACCCGGCCTGACACAGTCGGTAAATAAGCCACGCCAGTCTATGCTTGTTTCACTTTGCCTGAGCCCTTTATGAAGTCAGTTCTCCCATGTTGTGAACATTGTTGTGTTTTTCCCTCTTAATTTCATGGCCAAGTCAGCCATGAAACTTCATCAGCACTTCAAGCAGAATTTGTAGAGTTCAGAACCAAAGTCACTCCAGTGGCTGGAAAGTGGGGAAGTGCCTGAAACTATCTCTGGTAATTATCAATTCTTGTTTCGCCACAATGAAGACAAAACTCAAGTTATCCTGTAGTCTTCCTAGAAAAGACTGCAAAGTGTTCTTTTAAGAAGTCCCTTTGTGCAAATCCAATATATAACTTCAAGGACTTCTGCCTCACTGAGTAGTGGCACTAAAAAGCTTTGCACGAAGCCGTGTTGCCTCCCTATGCTCTTGGTCATAAGACTCACGACCAGATATTACTTTCTTCCAGACCTTGCTTTACTGGGATGGGGTGTGTTGGAGAAATCACTAGCTGCATTGTAACATTAAACCTTCCTCCACCCTCACGCTGCTTTATTCTTTCTTATTTTTCCCCTCTAGCATTTTACAGACAAAAGAGCTTGGGCACTCACTTAGCTAAGTAATCCTTTTGCTTCGGGACTAGAGGTCAGGCTTGATATTTGCCCAGTAGAAGGGGGGTGGTATTTTTTTCAAACCAGTCAGACCTACAGAGCTCTTGTGAAACCGCTGGCACTGTGCCACGTTTCCATAGCACTCAGACTGGCAGAAGACACTGCTGTGAATGTTAACATCTCTGTGGCACAGAGCCTCCTGCACAGGCTTCTGACTGTGGCATTAGAGCAACTGCATACCGCAGAAGTGGAGCATGTCATGGGGTTTGTAGGATCGGGGCCTGCAGCTAGAGATAACTAGCTGGATGTTAGGTTTTCATTCTTAGTGGCCTTCTGGTTCAATAGAAAACTGCAGAAATCCTTCTGCTTCGTGACTGGAGAACTGCAGAGGAGCACACTGAATGAGAGTGCGGAGTTTATAGTCGTACTCCAGCAGTCTTAACTGAACAAAAGCATGATTGTATATGGGCTGCCCTTGGAGCTGGCTTGAGATCTTCCTCAGGAAGAATTTAAAAGAGCTCATCTTTAATACTCCCGGGAGAGTTGTGCCACCTATTGTCCATCTTGGCTGTCATGAGGTTGTTTTTTTTAACTCTGTATGCACATATTCCACTGGGCTGTCCCTATGCCTGCCTTTCTTTAAAGAGTTCTCTGAGGTTTGTTTCTGGATTTGTTTTCTTTTAACCCTTCTGTAGTATTGAAATGCTGTTGTGACTTCAGGCAGTAACTGTCTCAGCTTGGTTTTGTCAAAACTGTTGGATGGCTCCACTGAGAGCTGCCATTCATCACTCTGGGTCTTTTTTTACCGTTTCCCCTGTATCCTTTTTTCTGTGTGAATAATCAACTGACTTCTTCCACCTTGGAAAAGATGTTTTTAAAAAAGCCCCTTATCATGTTCATTACAAAATACTTGAGGAGAACGGTGCCATTTGCAACCCAGCCAGAGATGAAGGTAGCCAACACCCAGGATCATAAAAAAAAAGTCCAGAACACAAATTTGCAAACAAATAAATGTTTAATTGCATTATATAATGGATTTACAGTTGTTAAATAGATGGTTTTACTGTATAATTTATCGCTCTTCCAGTTCCTTTAGCAATTCGTCAAAGTGAGTGATGTACCATTTGGCTTTCTCCTTTACTTGCTTTCTGACTACATTCCCTCCGAATCCGATGAAGCAGTCCTGGCAGAACGGAAAGAATGGGCACATAAAGTATTGCAGTCCCATGCAAGGAGTGGAACTTCTCAGCAGTTAAGTTGGTTTTGAAGATGGGTTTTGAGAGTGAAGGTGTTCCTCACCACTTCTTCTTCTCTTTTACTTTGCATATTCATTTTTCCAGCTCACTAACAAGAGCATTAACCTTTAATTTTACATCACTGTGATTATTGGAGTTTAGCTCCAATAGGAAAGGTGCAGCTCAGTGCCTCATAACTTCAAGAACGCTCAGATCTGAGATTTTAATCTGATGTGAACATGATGCAAGTATTCAAGGATGAGTTAATGTGCACAGCCCACATGCAGCATCTCCCAATTATCCCTATACTGTTTATCTTAACTCTGTTGACCTCTTTTGATAGATACCAAAAGTAAACATTAACCACATAGTCAATCATTAACCAGGAACAGTCATAATTTCTACATCTTAGAAAACCTTCTGCAGTGAGAGCGCAGTGTTTAAATTTTCCACTGCTGCTTCTCTGGCCTTTCCGTAGAAAGCACTAAACAAACACTAAGCTGCTGAGTTTGTTCCTGTGCATTTCCAGGAATGGGTGCTAGGATAGCTGTCCCTCAGGATTGGGGTACTTTTACCTAGAGGAAGGCACTAAAGGGGAGACATAATTAAGATCTGCCCTCTGTGGGATTTATAACCGTTGTCTTTATTCATTTTTTTATTATTTCACCCTGTCAGAGCTGATACCTTCCAAGGTATCATCAGTGCACAGTGAGAGGAACCCTCTTACTAGCCCAATAAATACCAGGTAACTGTGCACCAGGTCCACACCAGACCTTCATGCTGAGCACCATGAATCAGTGTTCAGAACCAGGATCTTGGCAGGTGAGACCTCTGCACAAAGCAAACACTGTTGGACATAGAGGGGAAAGGCAGACGTCGTCATACCAGCGTGGTTTGAGGCAGGTGACTAGAGTGTCACCCAGTCCTTCTGGACACGGCTTAGAGCGTGACACCTTTACCAAGATTGTCTGATCTGAGAGCACTCAAACATTGCATGATGTAGGTTCTCTACAGGAAAACTACCCACAGGGATCTCCTTTAGGCTGTGAGAAGTGCTAAAGATCTTCCCTCAGGTCCTATAGAGACGCTTTTCACCCCTCAAAGGATTTGCTCAAATTCTAAATCCCAGTTCTTTAATACTTACACCAGGGGGACAGGCTTCCATGTCTGTAGCTCCATCTCCAATCATAACTACATTCTTGAAGTGGAACTGTTCCTTCAGATGAGTAATAACCTTTCCTTTTCCCCCTGATTCAGATGTTGGTTGTGTTTCATCAAACCCTGCGTATTCTCCTAGAGCACAGAGGAAGGACAAGTTAGACATATGGTTGTAAATGAAGAGGGACTTTTGCCTATGGTCTTTACTTCAGAAAACAGCTAATTACATACAGCCCTGTATCAGCACCCTGAAAAAGTAAGCGTAAAAACTGTGATTTCCCCCAGGTCTTCAGGGAGGATGTTTTCAAAGAGCTGAAATGCTGAGACAAGAATAGAACCCATTCATGGGTAGCATTACAAATCCATCCCCAGTCACTCTGGTCCATTCATTCTGGTGTAAACATCTCAGAAGCAGCATCGGTCTCTGTACATACCTCAAAGTCACAGAAAGGGAAGTTTGCCTCTGAAAGCAGGTAAGTGGAATAAACTCTTGTAACTTAAAAGGGTAAGAGAAAATGACACCCTGCTGTCAGCAGCGTAACGTGTTTTACCTTTGGCACAGCTTACAATTAAAAAGTAACTCTAGTTCTAGTTCGTATGCCTGGAACATGACCTGGACTCATGGGTTTGGTACAGTTCTGCAGTTTCCCTGCTTGGAACTGGCTGGACTGGTGACAAGGTCGTGCAGGCTGGGCAGAATCTGCAGCCCAATATCTGACAGTTTGAACAAAAAGTTGCATTAATTAGCAGGGAAAGGCTTTAAGAAACTCTCACCGTTAAAGTAAAACTTGAGCCTGTTGGCAAAGACGTTTGCTGTTGGAATGTTCAGCTGTAAGGCCACGTGCTCCACAATGCTCTGAAACCCTCCAGAGACCAAGAAGACCTGGACGCCACGTTGATGAAGCCTGCTCACCAGCTCCCTGACAAGAAAGAGCAGTCACCAAGTGTTGAGTGCCTGGCAGCATCTAGGGATGACGGGGGAAGCTAAAATGCACCTTCCCTGAACAAGGCTGCCCATGCTTGGGGTTATTCCAGTTCAGTTAGGATGTGTGCTGCTTCCCAGCGCCATCCATCTGTACTGCCCACACCTTTCCTTGCAAGTTTGTGCACACACCGTGCTTAGAAAGAGCTGAACTAATCCGTTTTGTCTAGAGACAGGCTGGTGTTTAGTTGGTCAGAAACAAGAACTCCCTAGAAATGTTTTCTTTACGTGTTCATACCATTCACATTAGTTCCCTTGAACAAATGAGAGCAGATCCAGTTCAAACTTTATTCTGAAGCAAACCAGCAGCAAGAAAACGGATCTGTGTTGCAGAAGAAGAAGTAGGGAATGTGAGGGAGATAAAGCTGTTGCACCAGTAGGCAGCAGGGAGCTGAACAGTGTGCAAAGCACAAACGTTTTCTAACTTGGAGCTGGTTCCCCAGTCGCTTGGTCATTGATGCCATCTTTAGAGGAGGGCACCAGCTACACAAAAGGAATTAAAAAAAGAGAAGCTTTCAGACCCAGTTGATGTCAAGGGAGCTTGAAGGCGGTTAAAAGTTTCAGGGAACTTGGCTGTACAAGCAGGGAGATCAGCAGACAGCAGCGCTGAGCGATAGAAGTCGTCGGAGTAAGAGCAGAAATGCTAAATACTAAAGAGCAAAGTGGAGGCTTAAAGCAGGCTACACAGAAAAGGAGGAAGAAAAGGGAGGAATGAAAAGGAAAATCATGTGATTCCAAACACAGAAACAATGGTCTCTTTATAGTTAAATCTAGCCATGTCTTATACTGAAACAGTTGAGCCTGTGCCTCGTGTCAAGGAGAAAATACAAGCACAGGATCATCTAAAACTACTGTCTGTGCTAACAATATTTTGAACTTGATCCTATGGTTGGATTTTGCAGTAATGAAATCCTTTGAAACAATTTGAATAGGGAAAAAAAAGCTTTTCAAACACTTAATGTTTATTCCAAAGCCAAAGATGAATGAAAACACACACGTGTTATGTATTGCCCAGAATGGCTTTTGAGTACTTTTTTTAGGGGCTTCAGTGCAGAGTGGGTAGCTCTAAGCAGTGGACTCCCTAAGCTTAATCCAGGGCTGTGACTGCGTGCAGAAAGGTAAGAGAGAAGTAACTGAACTGCAGAATGGACCAAGCCAGTAGTTAACACTGGGTATTAAATCTCCTCCCAGACCCATCACCCAAAAAAACCCAAACCACTGTGATTGAAGGCACTCTTTTCCATCCTTAAGGCAGAAGCTGAGCTTGCCAGCCAAAACACCAGTTAATTCCCAAGACTCTCCTCTTTTTCCGTGGTTGCTTAGACATGGCATATGGCCTCCAGCCATTATCAACTCCTGGTGGAAGATGCACGCACAAAGAACACGGAAGTGGAGCAGGAAGACAATCTAAGCCAGCTCTGCAGTCTGACAGCCTCGCTAATGTCACAGGATTGTCCTGATTTATACCCTGTGCTTTCGGAAGGGTTGTTTTTTTTGTTAGATTATTTGAAATTCTTCTTACCTTATTCCTGGTGTTAGCTCAGGTGGGTTGTCAGATATTAATTTCTGCACTTGCTCGTAGGAGGGTCTTATGAGACCTAGCCGCGCTGTTAAAGCTGCTTTGAATGTCACGGTACCACCCATAGCTCTGCGCGTCCTAAAGCGTGGTCCAAAGAGAGCAAATCAGTGATGAGTTGGGGTTGCTCCCAAAAAGAGTTGGTTAAAGGAGAGTGAAAAAACAAGGAAAGAAACCATGGGTTCTAGGTTATGCCATATCTATGTAGTAAAGGAGAAGGCTAGTACACTGAAAAGAATTGGGAGCGACCACTGGTGGATCTCTACAGGCTGGAGCTCTCAGCAGAACCAGTAAAGCAAAAGGCAATCTGCTTCATTCTCACTGGGAGTGCACCTAACCTACTGGGACTGCACCTGACCTACTGGGACCACTATTCCCAAACTAGAGCTCAGACACCGTTCTCTGAAGTAACAGGACTTTTGCCACACACTTCAGTGGGAACAGCAGCCTCAGAGATGCAGCAAGAGATGTTTACATTAGCAGGTTTATGTCATCATAGTTTTGGGTGGCTTCACAGCCCCCAAAGAACTCAGTTACTTCCTCATGCATTAATCCCGCTTATTCCTAAAGCTCGTTTTCAACTGGAATAATCTGCGACAGTCTAATTAATCCCTATCGCAAATCCCCTGCCACAGATTAACCTCATCCACACGTATCTCTCGCTCCCGTTCGCACGAAGCAAAGAGCAGGCATACGTACATCTCTGCCACGGCATCTCCGACTCCACAGAACTTCGCAAGTTCATCGATGCCTTCTTCCCTGATGACCGTGCTGTCCACGTCGAAGCATACTGCATCAGCGTTGCGGAAGATTTCTTTCATCTCCAAGAGGGACGCCATCCTTTTAGGACCCTTCTTACTGTGAGGGGACAAGATAAAGTCTTTCTCTGAGTGAGAGTACTGCACTGTGTCTTGAGCCATTGGCGCAGCTGATCTGATTCGTGCGAGGAGGGACGAGCACAGCTTGAGAGCCAGCTTTTATCAAACAGGGTGAGTGGTGGTGGAGGTCTGCCTCGGTTGCTGATTTGCTCTCTGCTGTTGCTGCCTACTGATGTTCAAGTTACGTTACAGGTGGGCTGTGGAGCTCTGGTCAGCTGCTGATTTGCTCTCTGCAGGCTCGGCCCATTGATGTTCACATGGGGTTCAAGGTTGTAATACTTGGCATTTGCTGAACCATCAGACTGCCAACTGCTGTGAGGGACTTGCAGTTCTCTGTCTCATCTTGCCCTCACTGCTCGAATGGGTCTTCATTTGTCATCATATGCAATCTAGCGCATCAAATGAGTAAGGAAAAGACACCTAGCCCCTAAGGATTTGCTTGGTTGCAGTAGGCATGACTACCTTGAACTCATCAGTGAGAGGTTGTGCCTAAATCATGAAAGTCTAGATCCCTTCCTATGTCTTCATTAAAATGAACTAAATATTTCTCATCGTCTGTGTTAATGACGGATGATTTGGCCATTAGTAGTGGGGAACTGGTGCTTTATAAAATCCATTAAAGTGTCGGGCTTGGAGAACTTCACTCAGCCTCTTAAGACCTCCTGTCACGACACAACGTTTTCCGTAACAGTGCCTGACAAGAGTTTATTTTCTTTTACCCCTGTCTGCTCAAGGTCAAGTGTACGTGGGACACTTCTGCAGATCAGAAGATGAGGTGTTCATCCAACGTTTTCTTACTGTGCCCTCCTCATCTTGTCCTTCACCCTTTTGTGAGGGAATTCGCTGTGGCCTTTACCGATCTGCCTTTAGGCAGAAATGAGAGCTTTCTGTCTGGCTCACTTCACAGATTTTTGTAAGAGGTTTTCTTTGGTTGACTCTTCTAATCTCATTGAAGTCTCTCAGGACATGTCTTGTGTAACTGATCCAGGTAGCGGGTTCTCTCTTTTTCTGGGATAGCAGAAAAAACTACTGTGAAACGGCACGTTATACACCTTCACTGTGTTCTGTACCTGCTGCTCTTAGTTTCCTCTCACTAAGCTAACTGATTTTTCTCCTACATTTCATGTGAATGTTGATGGTATCACAGATCACAGAACATGAGGGATTGGAAGGGACCTCGAAAGATCATCTAGTCCAATCCCCTGCCAGAGCAGGACCACCTAGACCAAGTCGTCCAGGAACATGTCCATGTGGGTTTTAAATGTCTCCAGTGAAGGAGACTCCACAACCCCCTGGGCCTTTGCCCTTCTTGGATAAACTTTGCACCCCCAGACACAAAAGGCATCCAGTGAAGACGGAGAAGACGATCACTCTGTACCTTGCTGCGGAAAAGCACAGGAGCTAATGAGCACTGACGTAGCCCACTGCCAGCCAGGAGTCATTCAGGGATCTCAGCAGTAAGCACCAGCACTGTTTCCTTAGGTGACTGCTCTGTGCTCTCTGAACCACCACTAGTTCACGGACACAGCAGGAGCAGAGCCTTGGGTTGTGTCCCCATGACATATTGTAAACCTGTAACCTAGACTCAGAAGCATCACTAAAGAATTATTTGCTGCAGACAGCAGGTGGGTTTTATCTTTTCCTACAAAGACTGCACTGAACATCTAAGAAATGCAGTCATATGCCATCAGCACGTGAGAGAAACCTCTCTCTTAGGTGGCCATGGACACAAAAACTGGCTTTGAGCTAAGACTTGGCAGTGGCCGGACAGATGACACATGAATTCCAAGTTTACTTTGCGTTAGCCTTGACATTGGCTGCACCACACAGTGTTTGTGTTTTCAGTGGAAGATTTTGATTTTCTGAGCAGGAGGACTTTGACTTGACGGCCACTGGCTAGATATTTTGGGCAGAGGAATTAAAAAACCAGCCACTAGTAATTTTCAAAAGGCAGAACACTCATTTTTTTCCAGTTGGCTGGAAATTACAAAGCCCACCAGAACCTCAGCCTTAGGCTTGGTGCCAGTTGTAGAGATTTGCTGCACTGGACAAACTCGTTGCATCAGCGTGGCGTGACATTTGCGTCACGGTGTTCCAACACCGATTCCTTGTTATGCAAAGCCATCGCGTTGCCTCACGCAATCCTGCAGCTGCACTGCAACATCACCGCGTAGTGATGCAATGTCACCACATGGGGACACCGCACTGTGATGTGATTTCTCGGTGAGAACCTGAGATATGTGTCTGGGTATCTGCCTTCAGAACTCTGAGAAAAATGTTGTCACTAGAAGCACACCCTGGGAGCAGGAAGGAAAAGCCATGAACTTCTCTTTCGCTCTGGTGCCTGCATTTTCCATACATCTCTCATCTAGGGGCTCCTCACAATGATGAGTCTGTCACCCAATGCCAGATATTTCCATCTATTTTCAGTCTATCCCACCCTGGTATTTGCTTGTTGGAAGAGCATCCAAGCCAGCAACATCTCAACTAGCCTGATAATAAAATACTGTGGGGAAAGGCTAAAAAGAAGAAAATGGGGAAAAGAAGAAACCAATTGGCAAAGAAGTGACTAGAAAAGGCAGCAACAGAAGGAGAGAGGTAGGGTGAAACTTGAGATGAAGATGGAGAGAAAGGAAATTGCTAGGGAAAGGTGGAATTCCATGAGATCTCATCGCCTCCACGCTACAAAGTACTTCATCAGGCCGTTTGGAAAGGAAACCTTTCCACTTCCATGGGTAATAGATGTGATTCAGAACAGTGAGGGTGGAGTCACAGCAGCAAGCACAGGAATCATGTAAGGGCACCTGCCAAAGGGAAACAACTGAAATCTTTTCTGTTTGCTGACCCTTCACAGAAGGGCACTTCTTGCACGGTGGAAACTGAAACAGCAGCTGCTACAGAAACTGCAAAAGGCAGAGGTAAAGGTACTGAGAGCCCCAGGTGCTGTGGGACTGGTATATTTGGGTGAGATCTTGATGAGACCTCAAAAACCTCATGTGTGACTAGACTTCACTTGTTACCCCACTGCAGCTGTAGAAGTGCTGCCACACTGTTACTTGGCATTGTCTTCACATCTATTGCTGTGAAGAAACAAAAGATGAAGTGAATCTGAATTAAATACTACCAGAAATAGATAATTCTAAACAGATCACTCAGGAACATCCTGGTTTGCAAACAGTTCTTGCTGTTTCTGCTTCAGATCCCCTTTCCCATTTAACAAGGGGAAGGTGAGCACTGCACTGAGGTTCATTCCCACAGCAGAATAACATGTTAAACTTGCAGTGAGATGACTGCTGCTGCTGCTTTAAGTACTTGGAGAAAAATAATTGTTGAATCTTTTCTAAGGACCTGTTCCCACTACAGGAGTGGTCCTGCCCGTAGGAATGTGCCCAGGCGTGTTCCCGTGGTGTTAGACAAACCGTTTAGTCCTCATTGTTTCTAGTCCTGGCAGTAGTGATCCAGCTTTTCTGTGCTGAGGTTTAATGCTCAGTAGTAGCTTTGTGTTTTGAAAGCTTTAGAAGAAAGGGGGTTCCTTTCAGCAGAGGAGTTGTATTTAAGTGAATCGTGACAGCTTCAGTCCCTGCAAGGCAGCACTCTTAAAAAAGTTTAACTCTTCCATCCGTAATTGTGACTTTCTGTAGTTGTCAGCGTGAGAACGGAAAGGTTCAGTCCGTAACCTCGCCAGGACTGCCTCACGCTTCCCGGCTTTCGGTTCGGTTTTGAAGGTGGTTTAACAAAGCTGTGTTCGAGTCAAGAGAGGACCTGCCGGCAGCCGTACGCTGCTCTCCGAACAGCGCTGCCTACGGGGTGTTTGTTTGAACACACCTTATTTAAAAGGACTTGAAAAGGGGTAGAAGGAACCTGCAGGATGTTGACATACACCTCCCAGTGCTCCACTCCCCTCTTGCCCGTCCTGACAAAATGATGATGCATCCCCCCTGCACGATTGCATAATTCATTCGCGCTGCTGTTTATAAAACAGGCACCACGCTGCTGCTGCAGCCTGCAAGGCAGCACAGTCACAGCCCCGGCAGGAGACACCCTTCGTTTTCTGTGCCAGAAAGTAACACAGTAAGTGTTATGGATCTGATTCGCCAAACGCCAACCCCTTCCAAGCTGAGAGGAAAAAAAACCAAACCCATTCCCAGTGACTTACAGTATCGTACTGGCCGTGGCTGCTGCAAACCTCTGGGCTGCACAAGGAGAGCAGGGATCCGCTGGGACCTTCAGTCACATCAACAGAACGGCACGGGCCGCATTTTGTAAATCACTCTTTTATAATCTGCTGAGTAAGGCAGCCGGGATGTTTGGTTTTTCAAGTGGTTGCACACGTGTAACCAGAGAAGTCCAGCTGTTCGCTGACAGGCGTAGGGACGAGAGGTGTAACCTTGCCTGCGCCGGGGGAGGAGCTCGGGCCCCCGTTGGGGCGCTCCCAGCCCGGGCAGGCACGGCTTGGCAGGGAGCGGAGCAGCACGATGGGGAGCCAGCCTGCGCCACGGGCATGGGCGACCAGATGGGGCTTGGCAAACCTGCAGGAGGGCGAGCGACGAGAGCCCACGAGGGGCTCTGACAAGGGGCACTCGGAGTTTCTCTTAGCATAAGTCAGAGGCGAGGCAGGGACACCCTTTTCTGTCGCTGCGGGTGAGGTGAACGGGTTGGCGAGTTGATTGCGCTGCTGCACTTTGGCTGCAGCTGCTCCTCGGTGCATCTGAGCTAGCGGTGTTACACACACACACGCTGGAAATCAAAACTCATCTACATCTCTGCAGGCAAAACTAAAACAACTGCTCATGAGGAGTCTCTGGTTTGTTTCCCCAGGCGCGGCGCTGTCGAAAGCAACAGGAAAATAGCAAAGTCTGTCTGTGCTCGGCTCAGCATCCCACAGAAGAGCCTCCCTTACTGCCCATTACTCTGGATATAGGTTAGGAAATGGGGCTGTCAGCCCAGAACTATGAAGCTGGCTGGTTTATTCAAGGTCAAGGAAGGCTGATTTAGCTGATTTAGCTTCTTTTATTCACTTGTGATAGGAGTCTTATGACTGCCTCTTGTCCAGAGAGACTGTTCTGCACCACTGGATGCAGCAGGCACATTCTGTGCATGAGCTCTTCTGCCATTCTGGCAGAATTACCCCTCAAAATTCCATGCATTAATTAAAGTCGGTAGCATTGTGTGCCTTTCCTCGAGTGCCTTCCTTGGTGTTGTTTCAGAGGTTTTCACTACAGTTGTCAGCTTGAGTAGCTGTTAGGGACTTCTGCCACATCTGGAATCTTGTGTCCAGTTCTGGGGCCCTTAGTTCCAGAAGGACACAGAGCTGCTAGAGAGAGTCTAGCACAGAGCCACAAAGATGATGAAGCTTGGGAAAAAGGAGACTGAGGGGGGACCCCATGAATGTTGACAAATATGGAAAGGGCAGGTGTCAGGAGGATGGAGCCAGGCTCAGCTCAGTGGCACCCAATAACAGGACAAGAGGCAATGGGTGTGAGCTGGAACAGAGGAGGTTCCACATCAATCTGAGAAGGAACTTCTTCCCAGTGAGGGTGACAGA
>JAOXOE010000827.1:969308-1005147 GCA_028565055.1 Phoeniculus purpureus
AGTCTCCTTCTCTGGAGACGTTTAAAACCTGCCTGGACATGTTCCTGTGTGACTGGATCTAGGGGATCCTGCTGTGGGGATTGGTCTGGATGATCTTTCGAGGTCCCTCCTAGTCCCTAATGTTCTGTGAATCTGTGAAAATGAATGTCAAAGTTTCAGATCTTATTTTATTCCTAAAAATACGCAAAAGCTTACAGCCCTGGAGGGTGGCAATAGATCTTGCTAACATTTTCTTTTCAGTAAGTGTCACTTCAGAAGGCTAAGTCCACTTTGCCTTTACCTGGCAGCTAAAGCAGTTTCCCAAGTGTTGCCTCAGGGACAGAAACACAGTCCATGCTTTGCCACCAAATGCTGGCAGCTGAGGTAGCACCATGGGCGGGTGCTGTTACTGTTTACCAATACATTGACGACCTACCGGTTGTGGCAGAGCCACGAGAAGGAATTAAAGTAGCTGCCAAATTGCCAAAAGCCCATCCACAGCCCCGAAGGTGGACGATGGATCCAAAGCAATAAAGGGCCCTGCTGGTACCACAGAGTGTTTGTGATTTCCACTGCCAACCACAGCAAAACGGCTACAGACCTCAGGATTATAGGGTGTCGGAGAAAGTATCTCCTTCATCTGGCAGTGGTAATAAATCCTCTGCAGAAATGAACTAGGAAGAATGTTGCTAGGCAGTGGTCTAAGCAACAAGAAGCAGACTTCAGTGACCACAAGCTCGATTGAAAGAATGAATGGGGTGTTGAAGGAACAATATAAAAAGCTAATCAGTATTAAAACTTGATAAGTGGCTGCAATATTCACAAGCAAAGACTCTGTGATCATTATTACACCACCTCTGGTACAAAACCAGGATGAAGATTCTTCTAGCTGGGATCTCTCCCAAAATACTAACTACAGGGGATATGGAATCATTTGCACAACGGATTCGTGTGGTGGGACCACAACCTATTAATCTGGATGTGAAGATTCATCTGTTCTGTACCCCAAATTCTCCTTTTATTTTACCTGTTGATAGCAGGTTCTCTTTGGGTCTAAGCTGTTGTCTAAGCTGGCAGCAGAGCAGCTGAGCAGCACCATCTACTGCCTGTAGGTCTTCAGGTCTTCACCACAGGCAGCTCTATGCTGGGCCTCCAATGGCATTTCTCCAGCAGATCCCAGCTCCTCGTGCCCCATCCAGCCCTTCAAACACCAGTCACACAAGTCTGCAGGAGCATGACACTGCACACACACAGTTCGCAGCAAGAATACCTGTGAGCCAGCAGGCTGATAACAGTTTGTACAGAGGCTTCCTTTTAAAGCTGGCAGCAGCGTGACCTGGTCCCTTTTCCTGACTGTGATAGACGGGACCAAGCGCAAAGAAACAATCATAGAATCATAGATTGGCCAGGGTTGGAAGGGACCTTAAAGATCATCTAGTTCCAACCCCTCTACACAGGCAGGGACATCTTCACTAGATCAGGTTACTCAGGGCCCCAGCCAACCTGGCCTTGGGCAACCACTTCCTTGGGCAACCTGTTCTAGCATCTCAGCACCCTCACAGGAGAGAATTTGTTCCTCACGTCCAACATAAATCTCCCCTCTTCAAGTGTGTAACCCTTTCCTCTTGTCCTCTTGCTACCCCCTGTGTAAAAAGCCCTACACCACCTTTCTTGTAACCCCCTTCAGCTATTGGAAAGCTGCCAAAAGATCACTTTGGTGCCTCCTCTTCTGCAGGCTGAACAACCCCAACTTTACTCAACCTGTCCTTATAGGGAGGTGCTCCAGTCCTCTGATCATAAACCACCCACATGGAGCTGTCCTCCTTCTCTTAGCCCTGTACTATGATCCAGCTCTGACAAGACAGCTAAAGGAAGCCCCAGAACCTGCAGCAGACTGAGAGTACCAGCTTAGTTTGCTGCATGCACCCCATCCCCAAACCCACAAATGTTTGTACCGTTTCCTTCTAAGTTTTGGCCAATGCCACCTACTCAACCTTGGGACTTTGATAGCATCAGTCTTCAGTCTTGAGATCTCCGACCGCTTCTCCATCTCACACACGAGGCTTTTCCCAGAAACAACGTTAAGAGCCAAGAGTCTGCAAACCCCTCGTGTTAGACAGAGCTGGGAAGAAAATTAACACGCCCTCCCCACCACCTCACAACACCAACTGAAGGCAGCACCTTGTCTTGAGGCTGAGAAAACAAACCCAAGATGGCTGTGGTGTGCACCCTGCCACGGAACTGTCAGGACTGGCAAACACCTGAGCACGGAGCTGTCACAGCTGCCTGTTGCAGATGTGTGCAGAGGTTCGTGTGTTTGCTCTCAGAACTTGCCTTGTTAGCGTTGTTGTCACACTGACACAACATCCAGTTCAAAGCTGTCGCGAGCAAGTAGAAACTGAAGCTATTTATTGTGGGTTTTTAAAATCTTAGCTTTTAGAACAAGACACTTGACAACATTAACGTTTATTTTTACATCACACACCGCACGCTCAGCAGCGCCACTGCTTTAGCTAGAGCTGCTGCAGTTTGTCAGCTCTCCCAGAAATCCTGAAGGAAAGACACCTGAACACACACGCACCCCAGCAGAAAACGCACGTCGGTTTTACCAGTGAGGCAGACATTCTGCTGCAATCACCTGTCCATCAGAAACAAGTCCAACTTTAGCAGACACCAACAGTATCTTTTGTCTATTTTGGAAGCTGTGCTACACAGAACTGGGAAACAACCAGAGCGGTGAAAGAAAGTGCTTGATCTTGTGACAAAATGTAAAGAGTGCTGAAGCTTTGCATTCCAAACAAAGGATTCCCCCACGAATGAGAGATATTTCAAGGTGTCCACTTCTACATTTGGCATTAAAAGCTGAGATTTCTCACAGAGAAATGAAAATCAATTAAGCAAACTCAGAAATGTTTAGGGAGGAAAAGGAAAATATTTGGCAGGCAATCACTACATTTTGAGCAGCTCTGCGGGAGTCGGGAGTTGTGTCCCACAGACTGAACTACAAAACTGAATTAATCTAGGTAAACATCAAACTTGGGTACAATTCCTCACCTCAAGCATCTCCTGGACACTTGCTGCCTAGCGTCGCTTCTTCTGAAGTACAGTACCGTACTGATAGGTCAGTGTGTAACAACCCCTGGGGCAGGAAGGGTTAGCAAAGGGTAAAGTGTTTCTTCAAAAGTGCATAAGTAGTAAACAACACTCATCTGGGTTTGTACATTTACTATTGTGCCCACAGACACTGGTGGTCTTACACTGGCAGTTTCAATGCTTTCAGTTTGTGTTACCTGCTGGGAAGCTGAACAGCACCACATAACTACATTGTCTGTGTCTCTCTCATGCCGATGTCTGTCAGCAGACAGAGCTGCTGTCCTTGTATAGGTGCATTCTGCAGCAGCCATGAAGGCAGCCACCATGTTCTGCCAGTCTGGTGAGCGAACAAGAGGCTTCAAATGTAGATGACATCTGAATCGTGCTGCTGAACCTATAGGCAAATCAAATAGGAAAAGTTAGGTTCACCCTGAACTCAGAGCAAAGTAACTCCTTTTGGTCCAGTTCTTCCTTTACCTCTGACTGTATAGCCTTTTGCAAGATGCTTTTTCTTCCTTCCTAAAACAAGCCTATCTGCCTCACCCCTGCTATCTGGGTTAGGATAGTCTTAAAAGTTCTGTTATGTGCATTAGAAGGAGCTACTTCCTCATCTGGCCTTCCAGTTATGTTCCTGTTTAAAACCCATCTGGACATGTTTCTGTGGGACTTGACCTAGGTGATCTTGCTGTGGGCAGGGGGATTGGACTAGAGGATATTTTAAGGTCCCTTCCAATCCCTAATATTCTGTGATTCTCTGATTCTAGTTTTATCACACAACCCTGAAGATTCAGATTTTGAACACTATATGCTAGAGCCTCTAACCGATCCTAAAAGCCTTTAGTTTTGTTCCTGTAAAAGACCAGCATGCCCATCAGGCTTCCTTTATATAATGAGAATTTGCATTGCCTAAAGAAAGGTGATTTCCTTTCCATTCTTCAAGACCACATGCCCTTACAGTTCATCAATGCACAGCAGATTCACTGTTCCTGTGAAAGTTAAAAGCAGGTGGCTCAACTCTTCAGGATTCTCTGGCAGGGAACATGCTGGAAGAGAACTGAACCCTAAGTCTAAATATTTGTTGGCATCTTACTCCCTGCCTCTTAAAACCAGCAGACAGACACCGTGTGTTTTAAGCTTTCTATACCTGGGAGCACATTCTCCTTTCCCAACCTGGCTGATGCAAATAAAATTCAACACAGATCTTCCTACTGCATACAGGCATCTCCACTTCATTTCCCCAGGCTTACAGCTTTGCATTCCAGCTTAGATCATAAGTGAGAAAAAACAGGTGGCCTCAAGTTATAAACCATCCTGCACGATGCATCCATGCCAGGTCTCCAAACTCACACAACAGCCAGGCACCGACTCGTCAACATGAGAGGCTGGGACAGCGATGGACAAAGCAGGTCCCTGAAGCCAGACATTCTTCATCTCGCTGAACTCAAAACTTACAATCAACATTTGTGAACTTATTTTGCAAATCTGATTACCTTTATAATCGGTTTTCTGGTTCCCGTGCCCACACTGTTGGCAACTGAGGGACTGGCTTGGAAAGATGACTTTTCCACTGGCACTGCCTGTTGGATTTTGTTGGTGCAAGGCCAGCTGCTTGTAGGATTTAACGAGTACGCAGGGAACGACCTTTGAAGATTTATATCCAATGAATCTCCACTTTCAAAGGTTTTCAGCCATGATGGGGTCTTTAACAGAAAAGCACATATGGAAATTGAATGCCCTCTGTAGCAAATGCTCACGAAGTCAAGAAGATCATCAGATGCGCAGCAGCAGATAAAGGCCAACTTCTCCGAGTCCCCTTTCTCTCTCTAAAACCATTGACTCAGAGCCATTCTTGCTACACATGGAACAACCTGGAAAGGCAAAGCCAACCCAGTTCTTGCACTGGTTCAGGAAGAGGCTGGAGAGTTTACGTAAATAACAAGGAACTTAGGACAAAAATCTGGATTTAGTTCCTCATTGTCTTAAAAAAAAAAAAAACCCAACCAAAAGCTGAGACTTTTATCAGTTTTAGCAACCACAAAGCACACAAATGAGAATTTGATGCAAACTATGAGGAACCACGTTGAAATGTGTTACGTTACAATCATTTAGTACATTCCACAACCGTACACCCTTACTGTGATTTCATCATCTGCACAATAAGGTTATTACTGTTTTGTTTTGCTTATGGAACTAGAATCCCACCCAGGAAAAACTTCCTTGACTTCTTTTTGGCATGAGCTTTCCTTATCTGTGTTCACACTTGAGATGCTTTACTAGCAAGGGTGCTAAAGTATGTGACCTGCGCTGAAACAGTGCAGCTACCTTTGGCACACCCGTACTACTCTCTTCTATGGTTCGTGCTGAAAAGAGTGGCAGCTATTTGGGGTACACACGTTTCCTAGGGAGCGATCCAAGGATCCCAGCACTTCCTTCCAATGAGAGTAGAGCCCAGACTGTTTCTCTTCTAGTTTCAGAGCATGAATTTCAGACTTCAGTTCTTTCAGCCGATCTTCAAATTTTCTGCTCTTTTCCAGGTAGTCCAGCCTATAGTCCGCACATCAGAGACAAAAACCTTACCGGCATGACATAGCTCACAAAACGGGAGGAGAGGGAGGAGGGGTTTCATTTGGGCTCAAGCGCATGTCAGCCTGACTGCCCTGACCCAGTGAGAGGGGGATTCACTTCCACACTTTAGAATTCACGCACACACACACACCTTCTTCTCAAGTGTTTCCTTCCAAGAGGAAAAACCTCTCGATGAACGAGATGAAAGCAACACCTCACTTCAACACTAGAGGGAAACTTCTGTCCTCTAACAAGCTATTACTCTGGCAAAGAACTTTGCCCCTGACAAAACGTTCTCTAAGAAGGAAAAGTTCTGGACTTGTCACGACTTGATGCCACCACAACGCTCTTCCTCTGTGTAAACAGCTAGCCTTACATAGACGTAATCCACACCAGCTCAGTAAAAGGCCCCCGGCCACACATACAAGCAGGAGATCATCCTGAACTGCTAAAAGTTGATCACAAAATGAACTGTGACTCCCAGATACGACTTTTTCCTTTCTGTGATCTCCACGGTTATCATTCGCATTTATTCACACCATAAGCATGCTGATACCTTTCTCTCTCTATCTCAAAGGATAGTCTCTTGAGGTCAATGTCCTTCAAATCCAGCTTTATGGATCCTTTGTCATAGTTGGTATCTTTGGTGTCAGCTAGTGAGTATTGTGGGTACTTGACCATGTGCTGAAAAAGGCAACACAATCACTGTCAGACAGATCTCATCGTTTAAGTTCAGGTTTATCTCACCAGCTTCTGCTAGAATGGCATGCTCAGTCATTCCATAAGTTACCCGTGGATTCTGATACACACAGATGCTCCTGCAGCTCTTGCCCTCTACCCCAGTGGCCCCAGATGAACTGCTGAAGTCCACAACTCACAGATCCTCGGGCAGAAAAGTATCCTGGCTGCAATGTTCCTATTTCAGCAGAGAATGGGAACTGATTCTCAGCAAGACTGGGGAAGAAGAGGAAGTTGGGGCGAAGGGCCTTAACATTGTCGTCTTACTGGGATCAGCTTAATCTGCTTTGCCTGAAGACTCTCCTGAACAATTCACATGTCAGATGGCTCAGTACAATCACCTTCAAAAAGTATTGCCTGACTGAGATAGCACAGTGAGGATTAGGTGTGAATGGCAGGCAGAACAATCCCTCCTCCAAAGTCCCAACAGCCCTATTCTTTTGTCTTGCCTTTCTTATCCAAGAAACCCAATTTCCATGACAGCTACACTGAATTGAAGCATCAGTTGGTACTAGAGATGCTTAGCCTCCATAGCTGGATGCAGAGATGTCACTGCTCCCCTTGGTGTGGGCTGTAAAAAATTCAATCAATAGCTGACTCTCCCTGAAGATTAAGTGGTGCCCAGTAGAGCAGAAACTTACAGGATAATTAAGCCTGGTTATGTCCAGGAGTTTCTGCTTTGCTTTCCGCTCAGCCTCTCGGGCTTCATGCAAATCTTGCTTCAGATGCTCTGCTTCCTTGGCTCTGTAAGACAAAGATCCTGACATGAATTGGTTATGATTTCCAGAATAAAGCAACACACAGATTGCAGGGCTACACAGAAACATAGAACATTAGGGATTGGAAGGGACCTCGAAAGATCATCTAGTCCAATCCCCCCACCACAGCAGGATCCCCTAGATCAAGGCACACAGAAACACACACCTCACTAGCTTCTAGAGAAGAAGATCCATTACTGTCAGCGGTTCCTTTATCTGAAACCACTCGTTGTAGGACTGTCACAAGGAGACCTAAGTGGCCACAGCATGACATGGTTTCAGAGACAGTCCTCCAGAAACTGGCTGAATTAACTTGTTTTTCCTACTCCTAATTCCTGTGGGCTCTGTTATAACCTGCTGATACAGATTCTCCAGGCTGTCAGAGATCCTCCCTGAGGTGGCAAGAGGTGCAACATATCTGCTTTTTGTTTTGGCAAGCTTTTTGGCAGTATCTTAAAACAAGCAGAAGGCCCTTAATAGCAAGCTGAAGCATCCTCTGTCAACACCAGTCTGCTCTGCTTCTTCAGGAACATGCAGGCACAGAGTGATTTATACTCCACACTGTTTATCTGGCTTACACTTCTTAACGATCTGAAAGGGATACAAGAGACCATCACTTGGTACTAATGAATGAAAACTGTCTCATAACTCAGTGTTTTAGGTTAAGGGTTACAGGCAGACAAATGTGTGTGTGTGGGGGTGGTTTGGTAAATGCTCACACTTCTAAAACACTAACTGGTCACACTCAGAGTACACAGACTGGTGAATCTGGATAGCTAGACAGCCAGTGCTCCTTTGAGAATGCAAAATAGAAAACAATCCTGCATTCTGGATCCTTAATACCAAACATCTCTGAAGCCTCATATGTGATCCTCTCTAAACTTTGTGACCTGCATCACAACCACTGGTACCAGGTGGAACACACAACATACAAGCACCTTAGTCCTTCTGAAGCACTGCTTCGGGAATATTCCCTCCCTCCTAGGCTTAGCTCTGAGAAAAGCAGCACCCTCTCCACCCAGATATCCCAGCAGAGACCACACAGCTCCACTCAAGCAAATCTAACCTCCGGTCAGATTCCTTCACCAGCTTCACTGCTATCAGCTCTGCCTCCCGCATCTTTTGCTCCATCAGGCGTTTCTCCTCCTTGGTTTTTAGAGCTGTGATCTCCAGCCTCTGTCGCTCTTGCTCAGCTTCTGCAGCATTCTGGGCTAGCAGTTTTGCCTCCTCTTCCGCAATCTGAGCTTTCTCAGCCAGCAGCTCTGCTGCTTCCTGGGATCGGAGCTAAGAAGGAACAATTTTTCTAAGTTACCCTGTCTAGCACCTACAAAATCAGCCCTGCACAGAGTCAGGAAGGGGACACACTTTCCTAGAAGATCAATAAAAATATTATTTCTTCAAATAAAAGCTATAATAAACTTAATTGTAGGGTCAGGTGTTCCTTCTCTATTCCAGAACTGTGTAACTTCCTTCCTGCCCCAAACCTCTGCAAAGCAAGGAGACACATTTGCTTGGAGCTGGACAAAGTCTGCAACCAAAACTGAGGTGGGCCACTTCACTTGCCCCTTTCTCCCACTTTCAGCTCCAAGGTTGTTTCCTTTCTCCCTCTTTGCCTGAAGACAGCACCGTGAACCAAACAGAGCAAAGCGCGCTTGTCTCGCAGCAAAGAGCGATCACGGCAGATCAGAGTTTTCCCAGCAATTCCAGCATGCCCTCTCCAGCAGCGGACAGAAACTTTCCAGCCTTGTCTGAGCCATAACTTCTGGCATCCCACAGGGGCCTTAAAAATAAAAGCTTCCAAACCAAGAAAGCCCATCAAGCACAAGAATATTCAGACAAACGTGCTACTCACCAGGGCCTCATTGGCCTGCCTGGCTTCATCTTCCAGCTGGAAAAGACGCCTTTCCAGCTCTTCTTTGGCTCGCTCAGCTTCTTCTCGGAGCTGCTTCTCCCTGGCCAGCCTTTGATTCTCCATCTGGAAATAGAATGAGCAATACCACGGCTGTGGGTTTGCAACAGAATCTCGTCTGGGCCGGAGGCAGCACAGCAAACAAAGGCAGTGCAGAACAGACTGCTCTCTAGCTGGTGGACTGATACCCAAGATGCAGCCCTGAACAACTCTAATGGGTGATACTGGTTATTTCAGACTACTGGAAGAGCATTGAGCTCAATCTGTTACGTACCCCAAATCTTTGTCATCACCTATTTGGTTTCACAAACATCACTGACCTCCTCAGATGCTGCACACGCACAAGAGCTATTCCCACATTCAGTCCTGCTGCACTTTCTTGCCTCCCACACACAAATTGATGCAATACATCGACAGCAAGGGCACCAGCTGGAATAACGATCAGTGTTTTCACCAAGTGAGGAGCAGAAAGAATCTACCTTTTTTCTAGCTTTTTCTTCCCTGGCTTGTGCTTTCATTTGCTGGATCTCGATGGAGTCCACTTTTCTTCTCCTCATAAACAGGTCGTGGTTTCCAATGCACAACTGCAAAATCTGAATAAGCAAGGCAAAATAAATGTCATCTTGATGTACTTGTGCCCATCCAGAGGGACAGAGAGCCCCATGCTGGTCTCACAGGACAGATGCTGACAGTTCTGACTTCAGTACAAGCGCTGGTTGGCAGTTTGGCTTCCTTTCCAAGAAAATCAACACCCAGGTACACAACACTTTAGAGAAGTCCATAACAGGATGTTCCTTCTGCTCTTCATCCTCCTCCAAAGCCATGTTCCTGAACAAGGACAGGCAATAGACCTGTTCTAGGCCAGGAGAACACAAGATGTAGCTGTGGGAATGGTCACCTGTGGTGGTCCCCGCATGAGCCCATTGAAGAGCGATCCAGCCCTCACGGCTGTGTTATGAAGCAATCAGTGATGACATCATTAGCCAGTTGATTCCTTGTTGCTTCTCCCAGAAAAGGAGAGGCAGTAGCTGATTACGAGCGCCCAGGAGTCAGATAGATGCACCTTTCCATACGCTGCACTCTCCCCCTCTAGCATCTGGATTTCCCTGCGTAACTTGGGCCTTCTTTCACATTTCACTTTCCACCCATCATCTCCACATTCCCAGAGAGGTCAAACACACGCGCACCAATTCCCAGACAGGACAGTCCTCAGGAAAACACATCCTGAAATTCAAAGCACCCTGCCTCTCCACAGCTTTGACAGGCTCAGCTCTGAAGAAGGAAAGCAGGACACTCACCAACTTGTTCACTTTGAGTTGAGAAGAAAAAAACTTGAAGACTTCTGCTTTTTTGTCGAGAGGTTTGATAGTTAACTGCACAGGCGAAAGAGAACAAGGACACGGGATGAGAAGGAAGAAAAAAAGCTGAAACTACTAATACTGATGTACACTTCAGCCCACGTGCAGTGCTCTGCAGGGAAGCAGCGATTTATGCCACAGACAAGGGGAGAGCGATGCAAAAATGTTTTGCTCAAAAGCAGCAGAACAAAGGCTGCTGTTAACAGGTTCATCTACTGCTGTAGCAGGCTGCGCCATAAGACAGAGCCTCCCACAGACCCACTCTGGTGCCAGTTTGGGTGGTGGTTTCTACAGTAACACCAGCTGTGCATTGCAAACAACACTAAGAACACTGGAACAAGCGCTGGTTATCAGGACCACAGGATATGTTACTAATCCCCAGGAGCAGTCACTGCTGTTGTTGAAGTCAAGGAGATGTCAAACACTGCTCTGAACGTCAGTCATTGCAGGTGTCAGCACAACCCATCAAAGGCTCGAAGGATTTCTTCTGGCCATCAGCTAACAGCGCTGGAGCTCCTGCTTCTGCAGAGTTTCAGTCCTGTCTCCCAAGCTGTTTCCAGAGGACACCAAGGGCTTTCACACTGCCATTCCTCTGTATGTTTTGTGTTAGGTTTGGCTGTGTAACACAACACGGCTCCATTCTTTAAGAAGCTGTGCTCTGTGACTCACCGGTTAGCTAGCACTCTAGTCCTATAATTCATTTGCAGTGCAATGTATAATTTCAGGCTGCATGAGTCAGCAAGATCATGATGTCCTACAGCTTGTTTCACTCCGTAGGTAATAACTGGTTGAATGGGTTGCCTTGTGAGGAGCAAAGCTGTGAATGTGTCAGTGGCTACAGTGGAGCTTTAATGCAGAGCTGCCCAATTTCCCAGTTTATTCAGAGACAAGAGGGTCAGTTTAATGTCCAAAACCTCTTCAGAGGCAGAACTCCGAAGGCTGCCCTGCCCGATTTAATGTATTCACATCTAACAGCAAATCTTATCCCCAGTGTTTTTCAGAAGTCCAATGGAAAATGGGACAGGCTGCGCTGTCCTTCGGCTGACAAAATCCAGGAATTCTAATACCAATGTAGTTTCTCTGGTTTTGTTTTTCTGGTTATAGCCTGCCACATAGACACGTGGTTTGCAACGAGACTCAATTTGACCCGTTCCCCAGTGTAAAAGATGAGCTCTGAAATCGCAGTGAAACTGCAACGGCAGGGTTGTGCTCATGACTGAAACTGTGCAGAAATAAGGCAGAAAAAGTGTCTCCTTGCATGTCTTCTCTCATCACTGTGCTTTAGGCTGCATCTATGGGGACAACTTCTATATGTGAAGAGGACATTCAGTCTTTACACATTATCTAACTGAAGCAGCTAGTCATGGTGGCATTCACAAAACCAGCCTTTTCCAGATATCCACACATTTGTGTTGCAGAAGACAAGCAGGAGGGAAGGAACCATAACTCCACAAGTTCAGAGAGCTCAAAGCAGCCTCTAGCTCCTAAGGGGACGGAGCTGATGCAGCACATCTGAAAGGCAGGTCTGCTGTTTTTATTTTTGTAACAAAGCTCCTGATGATTTTCCCCTTCTCCCCCAAATTATTTAAACAGAGGCAGCTTTGAGCTTGTTCCAAGAATCCCAGTCCACACCCGTGCCCATGTAAAAAGAATAATATATCAAAGCCATCATACCTCTTTCTCGCTGTAGGAAATGTTTCTGATAGCGCTCCACTCAAACGATTTATTTGGAGAGAATCTGTTATTAATGCTGTAGATATGAATACCTTTGGCATCAACTCCGAGCAGGAGATCTGTATGGTTTTTATTTTGCTAAAAAACAACAGATATCAGTCAATGCAATTCCGGTTGACATTAGAGAACCACAGACAAGAACCACACTTATTCCAATTCACTGCTGTTCACCTGTATTTTTAGGAAATGGGTGTTTCCACTAAACATTATGAATGTTGTCTCTGCCATCCCAGTCCTCTAGATTGACTACAGCAGCTCAAGCTTTTAGTCTTTCTCCTCCTTACCATCACATACGCAGAGCCACTCAAGATTTGTCAGATTTAAGACGTTAGTCCAACTACTTATTTAGCCACCAGGAAACCAAGTCAGGACAATGGGCACACAGCCCACCATCAGCAGAGACAAGCACAAGCCAGGAGTCCCAGTTCCAAAGTCCCTGGAGGATTTTTAAAGGACAGTACCATCATCCACAGCAATTGAAAACTGCTAAAATAAAGCACTTACAGCAATTGGAAAATAATTGACACCATACATTTCCAAGTCTTGGGCAATTTTCAGGTAGTTCATCTCAGCTTCATCCCTGGAGAATAAGGCCATGATTATACTCAAATTCTTTTCTGACCTCTCTGTCCTAGTTGATTCTACCTCGCCCCTCTCAGAAAAAAGCAGGCAATCTGGTCCTTTGTACCTTCTTTTCGCCATATTACTCTCAGCAAAGGCAAACAAGCAGTTACTGAAGTGTACAGGATTTCCAGAGAATTAAATTATTTCAATACCTGGCAATACCCCTGTGCTCAGCATACCAAGCAGTAATCTTTTCTTCCCACATCTCTGCTGTCAGCTGATATTGCCTGAGGACCTACAGAGAAAGGACAAGTTTGGTTTTCTTTGAAGACACAAGCACATGTGCTGCCTCTCCCAAGCGATGCGAAGGCAGCAGCGCTGTTCAGAGCTCAGTCAGTTTGCCAAGGGACTGTTTTCTAAGGCTCTCATTAATCCCATGCAATAGCTGTGTTGCAAAGAGCTGATTCAAAGACTTGGTTATACACAGAATAAAGACTTACCCTCTTGGGTAGAAGTTCATCGTGTGCTAGAAAGCCTGGCTCGTGAAAATTTGGGTCGTAGTCACCATACTGTCACAAGAAAAGAAATGAAACTTCACTTTATAGGTGCAGAATGCTGAAGAACTTGTTGCCTGCTTAGTTTGATGTGATCACTTGATATATCCATAATAAACAGGCTCCCCTCATCTGAAGTGTCCATGGAAGTTACTTCCAGCCTTCGTGCCGTGCACATGACTCCATAGCCACTGACCTGCAAACTTGGACTTGAGTGCTAGCCCACAGCTCTTGGTAACTGTAGGTATGATGGAATCCCCCATGACTTCATACTCTCTTTTGAAGTATGCTGAGGAGCATAAGCTCCCCTACTCCTTCTACCTTCTCTTTGTAGGCTGGGCTGCTGCAGAGAGCCAGCCCCGCTCAGAATTTGTGTCTAAGTTTGGCTTTTGATTGCATGAAGTGAACTATGTCTTGAGAGGTACTATAACACAGAATGTCTTTCCATTGTGAGCCCTGGTATCAACACTTTCTGTGTCCACGGTCACTTTTTTAACAACAGGAGACTCATTCTAGTCAGAGGAAAAATTGCATCCAAACTTTATCGCCAAAGAAATCCCCCACGTTGCAAAAGCACAGTCTCTAATATCAAAACCCTTGTGGTGACACCTAATGCTTGTCTTTCTAGCTGTACCTGTGCCTCCCTGGATAACCTACCCAAACTTGAACAACAGAGGTTAACGCTGCTGTGTTTTACACACCACCATCTATGTGTGTTGGTTAAAAGAGAAAAGAAAAAATATCAGTTGAAAGACAGCACTTCCAAACCTTGGCCTGAACAGCATAAGAAGCCAGTAAAACTGTTGCTTCTGGAGAACAATAGATTTCCTCATCCAGTATTTGTTTCTTAACCTAAATTAAGACAAAAAGGGAGCAAGTTAAAGAAGCTCCAAGTCAAGGCTTATGTCAGCATAAAACAAGACATGCCCAGACTATAACTTGGCACCAACCATCCCCATTAGGAGTCAGTAACAGCAACAATAAACTGAAATTCAGAAACACAGTAAGCCTTTACTTAGCACCACATTTAATGACAAAAAGTAACCAAACCCTCAACTTTTTGAAGTGTTTTAATGTTAATGCCACAGAAATTCCCATCCGCTATCTCCACACATTTATGTAAGGAGCCCTGAATGTGTTATAGAACTTTATTTACTTTTCTGCACTTCCTTTAAACAATTCTTCTTTTTATTCCTGCTTTAGAAAAGTTAGCTTTACAACAGCTCAAAGGTCTAATTTTAGGTTGGAAGGGACTTCTGGAGGGCATCTAGTCAAAGCAGGTCCAACTAGACCAGGTTGCTCAAGGCTGCCCAGCACTGCAAACCAGACTGGTATGTTCTCAAGCTTTCCAGAACTGCAGAATACGGGAGCCCCCTCCAAAGGCAAGCTGACTAACAGAACGCTTGGAGAAAAGGAGAAAATGAGGGTTGACCTTATTAATGTTTATAAATGTGTCAAGAGTGGGTGTCAGGAGGATGGAGCCAGACTCTTCTCAGTCTCATCTAATGATAGGACAAGGGGCAATGGGTGTCAGCTGGAACAGAGGAGGTTCCACATCAATATCAGAGGGAACTTCCTCCCAGTGAGGGTGACAGAGCACTGGAAGGGGCTGCCCAGAGTGGTTGTGGAGTCTCCTTCTCTGGAGACATTTAAAATATGCCTGGCCATGTTCCTGTGCGACTTGGTCTAGGTGATCCTGCTGTGGCAGACAGGACTAGATGATCTTTTGAGATCCCTTCCAATCCCTAATGTTCTGTGATTCTGTGAACACTTAATTTATTCAACCACTATGGTCAAAGCACAACAAAAACACACAGACTTAAAAATAAAAGCCCAGTGTAAATGGCAGAGTTCTTTAATAGCCTTTTTATTTTAATAACCTATGGTACTACAAAGATCAGGGTGTAAGAGTTTGTGAAGGTGTTGTTCAGAAAACCTATAAAGGGAAAGGGAAATTGATCTTCAAAAATCCTCCCTCTCGGGTAGAATGTATTTAGCCTACAAGACAAGAATATTTTGCATAATGCACAGTCTTGAACATTCCCAAAAAGAAACATTACTTGAGATAGCTCAGTGCTATCTACAAATGCACTTCAGCTCTGTAGGTCTGGTGAACTGAAATGAACTTTTGCAAAAGCTTTTCTTTGAAATTGAGTCTCTGGTGAGCACAATATATGAACCCAAGTTATAGCACAGGGAAAATTCTTACTAAGCTGTTAAAATGGAAAGAATGAAAAGATTGAAAAGACTTATGTCTTCCAAGTTGGAAGAAACTCCAAGGTGCAAATCATCCGTTTCAAAATTCAGAACACTAAGATAAATCCCTCCTAAGTGTCGGGGAGGGGGTGTTTTCTGATCAGATCTTATTTATCAGACATTTAGTTATACTTCTTATGGAAGGAACAAATTACCTAATCCTTGAACAGACAACATTTAGCTTTAGTCATTGACATTCATTCCCAGTTTGCAAAAAGCTGTTATGCTGTATTAATCTGTAAAAGTCTCAGTAGTCAGTAAAGCTGAAATCTGGAGGCATCCAGATGTCTATACATGTTTTTCCTATTAGCATCCAGGTGTGATCTTTAAGTCCTTATAGTCAGGAAACTTTACAAGTTCAAATCTGTTTTGGTCTTGTTTTTCTACTTTGGAATGAGAAGAATTTGCTAATTGCATATCTGCTAGTCAAGGCAGGTTGAAGGAGAAAAACGTTTGGGGGGGAAAAAAAAACCCCAGGATTAAAAGACCTAGGAAAAAAGTTCTGCCCCTGTCATTCCTTTCCAAAATTAGCTTAGGAAACAAACTGCCAAATGGTTAAGGGTTCTGGATGAAGTTCTAGTCAGTATATTAACCCTTAGAACAACAGCATCTTCCCATTACTTCACTAAAACATCCTCCTCGGGGAACGACAGTATTTGCTGTTTGTTTACAGACGCCAGCTGAATCTGTTCCAGACACTCCATCTACCTGCACAGTCACATACCACTGAAAGCTAGCACAATAAAACTCCACACCAGAGGCTGTAACTTGCAGAGGACTCCACAGCAACTCAAGAGAGAAGTTGGATGTCCCAGGAATTGCAACAAACAGTTGACCAAGAGGTGACCACCCAAAACTCCATGTTTTTCACAGAATCACAGAACATTAGAGATTAGAAAGGATTTCAAAAGATCATTCAGTCCAATCCCCTTGCCACAGCAGGACCACCTAGACCAAGTCACATGGAAGCATGTCCAGGCAGGTTTTAAAACTTCTCCAGAGAACGAGACTCCACAGCCCCCCTGGACAGACCCTGCCAGTGCTCTGTCACCCTCACTGGGAAGAAGGTCCTTCTCATACTGATGTGGAACCTCCTGTGTTCCAGCTCACACCCACTGCCCCTTGTCCTATCATTAGATGAGACTGAGAAGAGTCTGGCTCCATCCTCCTGACACCCACCCTTCGCATATTCATAACTATCACTGCAGCTATGGAGCCACTGCATGGCTTTACCTGCTTGATGCATCTTTACTTTGATAACAAAACGTTGTACTCCAAGAATTGGCTCTATCATAATCTTTTTAAGGGAGCAAAGAGAACTCTAACAATTTCTGGGACAAAAGAAAAAGTGGCAAATAAGAAAGCTGCCTCTGCAAAGCTAGTGTCATCTGTGGAGTTCACATCTGTTGGCTTCCATCTCATGGAAATTGGTAAAAACCACCATGGTGTGCAGCCCACGATGTGTTCACACAGCTAACAACTCTGCTCTCAAGCTCAGTATTGCTGCCCTGCAGCTCCTCAGTAGCTGCCCCTATGGCAGAGCTGAAATGGATTCTGTTGCCTATAAGGAAGATTTGGCAGCCTGGGGATTTATGCTGCTAGGGTGAGTAGCAGGCACTCAGTTTCAACAGGATAGGGAAAGGTATTTGGCTAATTTGACTGGCAGAAGTCAGTGTGTGCAAGTCCGGACATGGCAGAATGCCAGCACCACACCAAAGACACAAGCATTTCTCATCCAGGAGCTCTCAGGCAATATGATTAAGCCTCCAGACTTTGTCTTTCAAAGGATCACACACTGTGGCGAATCTTGTTTGAGCTGTAGCTGTGTTTGCCGCTCCACTCCTTTTGAAACTTGCTACACACCAACAAACCTGTATTTGAGAATGGCTATCAGAGTCCGATTTTGTATCCCCTACAATGCAACGTGAAGATTTAAGGACAGGTTCAGGAGTTCCTGTGTTCTAGTGACTGGTACATTCTACAGTCAGTCGTACCCAACAGGATCTCCTAGTAACCACCTAGACTATTTTTAGGAACCCACAAGTTCTAGTTTCAGGGATGGGCTTTAGTCACAGGTCTTGTTCCATCTGCAGCTGATACGGGTGGAAAAGCTTACTGTCCCCAGCTGCTTATCACCATTCCTTCTCTCTTCTCCACCTTCACAACTGCCACCATAATTGGTTGTGCAGTCACTCCCCACACAGTGCACACATTTCATAACAGGTATCTCTTCTAATTCTGCTCATTTTGAAAGAGCTGGGTTAGGGAATCGTTACACAAGAGGTTACACCAGCAGATCTAAGATGACAACAGCAAGGAGCTGTGAAGACTTTCTTCATCCAACCTAGATGTAGGCAGAACAGATCAGACAACGACGTCATCCAGGTAACTTCTGAAACTGGTAAGAGTGATGGCTTCACTTCATACTTCTCAGCATTGACCAACGAAGGCAAAAGCCTCAGTTCAAGCAGTGCCTGCCTTGCGTGGATTTTTAAACTGTTTTTGAAAGCACATACCATAGAGGCAAAGCAAGCCTGGTATACATGGATGTGGACCTCTCACCCAAACTGCCAAGTGTAAGAGTCATTGTACATGAAACTACAAGTCTCAGCAATGTAACTCCCACTCCTAGTACAAACAGTAAGAGAAGCCATCAAGGGAACAAAAACCTGCAGAAAGCAAACAACATTCAGCTTACCTGGATAGAAAAGCACAGCAGTCAGGAGAGATGTTTGTACTTTGTATAAATGAGATCTTTACAGAGACAACATACAGCTGAAGCCAGCAGAATCATTGACACTAACAGCTGCCAAAGAGACCAAAGGCAATACAAAAGGACTGGGGTAAATACAGAAAGAATTCATGGTTAAAAACCGTTCCTCACCTGAAGGAAGAATAAATGCTGGGTAATTTCCTGCAGCAGTTCCTCTTCCACCTTCTCTGGGTAGAATTTAGCCAAAAAATGAAAGCTAATGGGATCTTCTTTAGGGATTTCTTGATCCAAAACCTGTTTAGAGATAAAAATCAAATCAGTAGCAAAAATAATACCTAAGGCTATTGGAGAGGAAAATCAGAAAGGATTCTTTCCATATTTTAGAAGGAAGGGCAACACAGTGTAATAGCAATTAATGCATACAGGGATGAATGGTGTGTAAAATACCTCCTGCCAAACACAATAAAAGCAACCAGACACACAGAACTGCAGTCCATCATCTCAATGGGACCATCTAAAATTGTGAAAATATCTTTGTAAATAGAAAATCTTGTGCTGCTGTTTTTTGCTTCCTGTACCTTCTTGTCCATCTTTAACCAGGTGCACATCCCTTTTATTCTGTACTGCAAGCCAAAGAACCAAGTCTCCCTTAAACCAAGTGCTCGGCATACCAGGTCAAACAAGTCCTTTCCCTTCCACTTGACCTAAAAGAGAAAATTGAGAAAAACAGGTAAGTCTTAGAATCATTAGGGATTGGAAGGGACCTCAAAAGATCATCTAGTCCAATCCCCCTGCCACAGCAGGATCACCTAGACCAAGCTGCACAGAATTCACTACATTTTAGACAAGCAAATCAGGCTACCGTTTGTAAACTCTTCTCCTGTGAGCTCTTATTTTATCTTTAGCTTTACAATGAGACACCTACTGCTGTCAACAGCAAAGGCACAATCATTACAGAGCTCTACCTCTACTCCAGGAAAAGGGCCACAGAGCAGCTGCCATCACTTCAGCACAGCATCAAGCACTTTATGAGCACAGGGAATAAGGATTGCACTATTGATTCCCTAGGATATGGCAAGGCTTTATTAATATCTGTAAAAATCTGATTCAATAGTTTAGACAAATTGGAGAGACTGAGAGAAGGCCAGGGGAAATAAAAGGAGTGCGAGCGCACAGTGTAGAAATGCCAGACAATGACAGCAAATCCTTCTTTCGCATCCCTCAGCTAGTTCAGTGGCACCAAGCCAAGGCTCTATGTTACTCTGATTTTAATGTCTTCTAGAGTAATTTAGCAGCCTGGCTCCGCAGAGAGCAAAGTTTGATTAAAGGTCCCAAAATAACTTCTAGGCAATATTTGGATAGAAAGCAGGAAATCATCCCAGCAGAAGTGCAGTATTTGGAGAAAGAAATACATTTGGCTGGATTTGTTAACAAGGACTCTGATCTCTACATCAATTTTTCCAAATCCTTTATTTTCACAACTCTGCCTGCAAGTACCCGAGATCAGGAAGTCACAGAAGTGCACTGCTTGTCACTAATCTATTCTGTCTCTGAGAAATACTAAATGCACCACAACACAGTCAAGTCTCATTACAACTGCCAGTCCCACTGGACCCCAGTGTTTTAACTGCTCAAAATAACTGTCTTTTTCTGCTTTTGCTGAGTGGCTAGGAATTAATCACACACAATTCTGGCTCCCTGATAGTGCCGCTCAACTCATTTAGCCATCAATCACCTGCTATATTTGTTTTCTTCTGTATTTTTCTGCAGTCATGATTTCTTTCCAATTCACTAGGCAGCCATAACCAACAGAAGAAAAACTAGCTTTCTCTTTTGATCATCTTTCTCTCTAGCCATTGCAGGTCAAGAAATAAACTGAAATTTACAATTGTCCCATTTGAAGAAAATCACAGAATCACAAAACATTAAGATCATCCAGTCCAATCCCCCCACCACAGCAGGATCCTCTAGATCAAGTCACACAAGAACATGTCCAGGTAAACATCTCCAGAGAAGGAGACTCCACAACACCCCTAGGCAGCCCCTTCCAGTGCTCTGTCACCTTCACTGGGAAGAAGTTCCTTCTGATATTGATGTGGAACCTCCTCTATTCCAGGTCACACCCACTGCCCCTTGTCCTATCACTAGCTGATACTGAGAAGAGCCTGAGTCCATCCTCCTGACATCCACCTTTCACATATTTGTCCCAGATCAACTGAACACAGATGTTCCTGTTTATAAATTGTTTTATAAACAACATCTTAGGACCAGCTCTTGTCAGACTTCTTTAAGCAAGCCAGGAGCACCCTAAATTGTTGATGCTCTCACATATTTTTCTGGAGAAGCAGCTGCACTGACAAACAAAGCCTGCACCCCGTGCTGGAACGCTTACAAAGCAAGCAGGTCTGCTGCTAATGGATTACCTGGAAAGTCGTGGATTAATTTCATGGAAACACCTTTAATGTCCGAATAGTCCAAGTTGTTTAACAGAAGATGGCATCTGGGACTAAACAATCTAGATCAGTTTTACCACCACCCACAAACTGATAATCTGAATTTGCTAACACTAAGGTCAGTGTCCAAATCTTCAGGACTCTCACCTCACAGCTGAACTCCATCTCCGCATCCACTGTTATAATTTTGACTTTAAAAGTCTTCGGTTGTTTCTTCTTCAGGCCTCGGATGGACATATTTTTTAGTTGATGAGGATAGCCACACCTGAAACCAAGCGCATGTTAGATTTAGGTGAGGCAACTCAGTAACATTTTCTTGACTAGATTCCAAAGTAGGATAGTGTAAACTTGTAGAATAAAGGTAGCTTTAAATAAGAACAGCTGTGTCCAAGACAAAAAGGAATTGCACATCTGTACAGTTCAGCAGTCTCCTGCAACAAAACAACGCAACGGCTGAATGTTTGTAGTCTCCTAAGTGGGGCCTGGCTTTTGAACGATGTCCCCAGAAAAAGGACATTCCTCATCCTTTTTACATAATACCAAAGACATCAGTGGAAGCTCTGCTTGTAAAACACACAGTGGAGAGCTACACCACGCAGCCAAACCTTGCGATATCAGATCCAACTCTAACCTTTTCCATCAGTTATGGCTCCTCGAGCAACTAATGCACTGAGTTTCTTTACAATGAGATCTTAACTCCCTGACATGATACAAATACCAAGACTATATGAAGTGAAGTTCAGCTGAATCTACCATGTTGTCTTGGGCACACTAGCTCGCAGTGATGGAAGTCATTTAGAACAAAGTTCCTCAGTGGAGCGTTAGTGAAATGAATTTCATTTAGCAGAAGAGTACAGACAAATCCTTCACAAATCTTCTATTCTAAACGTGACGGACTCCACACTATCCAGAAAACTGACGAGACGTTCTGCTTCCACAGACACAAAGGGTTTGTGGATACTGTTCAAACCAAATGTTGAAGGTTGGAGTTAAATGACAGTGTGAACCTGCCCTATGCAGTTCTTGGATGTTTATTCTAAGGCCAAGAAATCAGCCTGTAAAGTCGTTGTCTTTTTACTTTATCAATTTAACAGTTCAGACTCCAAAGTATATAGGTCAGGAAAAGACTCAGGCATTCCTTGTTTTCTACAATACAAAACTATTAGAGTGTGGCAGATTTCCAACCTCTCCTTAAGGAATTCCAAAATAAAGTTCTAGTTTAAACTGAAAAGTTTGATTTTTCTTTACCTTCCAGGATTTTATAAAGTATCTTGTCCAATTTCTTTGCTTCTGCTGAGCTCTTCTGGCTTTACCAATTATTTTCTATTTACTTCCTATGTGCCCCTCATCCAAAAAGTTCATGTAGCTAAACAGGAGGTAAAATTTCAACTTGTAGGGAATCCTAGAATGGCCAGGGTTGGAAGGGACCTTAAAGAAAGATCATCTAGTTCCAACCCCCCTGCACAGGCAGGGACATCTTCACTAGATCAGGTTACTCAGCACTAGAGCCATCCTGGCCTTCAACACTTCCAGGGATGGGGCAGCCACAACTTCCTTGGACAACCTGTTCCAACATCTCAACACTCTCACAGGAAATAATTTGTTCCTCATGTCCAACCTAAATCTCCTCTCTTCAACTGTTTAACCCTTTCCCCTTGTGCTCTCGCTACCACTCATGTAAAATGCCCTCCCTCCAGCTTTCTTGTAGCCTCCTTCAGGTATTGGAAAGCTGCTCTAAGGTCACCTCAGAGCTTCCTCTTCTCCAGGGAAGCTGAGGAAGAGAACAGATGACTTAGTTACCAAATCATATGGACATCAGCACAGATGATGACAACTCAGAGTGGGGAAGAAAATCTTAGGAGGAAATTAATCTTCCTGCCACCACTCAGACCAGTTGGGAGTCCTCTTCCTCCAGTCAGTTCTCGTAAAGCTTCTGCTGAGGTCTTGTTTGGTTGGAGCAATTCACTTCAGGAAAGATAATGAGCTAACTGCAGAGAATCCAAGTGCCAGAAAGTAATCTGTGGTAAAAATGAAAGTCCTGGTTAGTACAGAGAAGGGACAAGTGTAGGAGACATTACTACATCTGCTCTCCATGACCACAATGGTTAGGACAAGGTATAATGGGCTTAATTAAATCACAGACAGGTTGCACATTGAGAAAAGGTCAGTAAACAACATTATGATGCTGGAAAAGCACAGGATGGAATTGCTATCTTTCTGAACTTCTGTCCTGAACAGTGTGACAGTATCTCCTCTCTCCTCAAGACTGGAGGGAACTACACGCCCTCAGAACAATCTCCCAAGCCAATCCTTCTGCTGGTGCCTGTCCAAGGAGAGGCCAGTTCACACTACCAAGCATCAGTGCCAGCCAGAGGGTTCTGGATATTCCTGTTCTTCAAGCACAAATCCCATCACCACCCCCCCACCCCAAGTACCCTCTCGCTCTGAGGGATTTTTTTTCTAGGGGAGTGAAAAGCAGACCTAGGCACAGAGTGTGTTGCCTCTATACTTAGGCAGCACTTCAGCGCACACTGCTGAGCAGAGCTCAGGTCTTTGCTACTCAGCATAGAAGTGTTTCCAATTAAAACACTTACCAACCGAAAAAGTGGCCATACTATCATGGTGTAGCAAGACTACAGTAATACAGACAGAAAACATCATGTGAAGTCATCCCAAACAGCAGTAATTACTCCAGTAGCTTCTGATCTCTAATCTGCAAGCTGTAACACAGCTACCAGCAAACTTACATTTTAACCTGTTTCATCCAAAAGGTCTTTTCTGACCGGTTTTCTTCAAAGCCAGAGGTTTGCTGTCAATAATTGTACCATTGGCTGGAGCAATTCAAGCACAAGAACTACACAAACTACTGTACAATATGGAAACAACCCCATTGTTATTAGTTCTAGGAGAAACAGCAATAGCTAAAGGAGAATAAAGCTTCATAATTCAGCTTTAATATGTAATTTGAAACAGCCAATTGAATTAAACAGGAACTTGGAGGTAGGGCCAGTACAGAACATTCTCAAAGAGGTTTCATATGGAAAATGCTGAACAGATAAAACTGAACAACTGCACAAGAATGTACTCATTTTCCCAAAATATGACAAAAACACCAGAGCTCTTCATTTTGACTTTGAAGTTCTTTCTTTTTTCCTGTATAACCTGGTTGAAATGACAATATAATTTGTTCAACATTTCCAACAGCATTTTCTTTTCTCCTTTCCAGAATTTTTATTCCATGGAAAAGTACATTCTGAATCACAGCGAAAAGACATTTTTGAATATCAAATTTTCCCAAGAAAAGTGAACTGCATTTTAATCAATAGCACTGCTGAAAAGCAAAAAAAAAAACCAGAGAAGAAAAAACCTACTTCACACTGAATAGACTCATAGAATGGCCAGGGTTGGAAGGGACCTTAAATATCATCTAGCTCCAACCCCCTGGCACAGGTAAGGACACCTTCACTAGATCAGGTTCCTCAGGACCCCATCCAATCTGGCCTTGAACACTTCCAGGGATGGGGAAGCCACCACTTCCTCGGGCAACCTGTTCCAGCATCTCAGCACCCTCACAGGAAAGAATTTATTCCTCATGTCCAACCTCAATCTCCTCTCTTCAAGTCTGTAATCCTTTCCTCTTGTCCTCTCGCTGCTCACTCGTATCAAAAGCCCTACTCCAGCTTTCTTGTGGCCCCCTTCAGATATTGGAAAGCTTCTAGAAAGCTTAATAAGGTTTAATAGTTTAAATGGAAGTCAGATACTGACAACATAAGCAAAAACACTCAACAGTCCAGTTTCTAGACAAGTAACTTTTCCAACTAAGGGAAATCTTACACAAATAAGACAGTCTGGGTTGGCAATCTTTTGTTTAAATGCAAAAGCATTCCACTGTCTAGATCCCAGCTAACAGACTATAAGTGAATCATGTGCAATGCGCTTCGAGATACAAGTTTCTGTCATTGAGCCCTGGTGATTTATTTCTGCAGTGGCCACAGGGACCTGAGCACAAGACCCAGAAGCAGAGAAATGCGATAGATCAGAGCGTGTCATAACCTCACCAAATAACCCATTAATCCAAAATAGGGCGGGTTGATAAAAGATTCCTACCCAGCCAGAATCTGGGAACAGATAGTTTAGAAGCTGTGAATGTTTGCAGCTTCTCCTGCACTTTATGAAAACCAACAACAGAAGTTCTGCTTGATGAGTAGAACAGAAATCTAGTGATGAGGAATATGATTTGCAGCAACTAAATGGTCGTGACTACCTTTTAGCATCTTTGTGTCCAAGACACACCAGCTCTGACTGGATTTGAAGTCTTCTCACTTCTTGACAATGAGAAACTAGCACCAGAGCAGATGTGGGGGTGCGAGGGAAACTGGGAACAGCAGGCAACAGCAAGAAGAACTGGCAAGGCGACTCTTGCAGGGACTGATGCGTATCTGTATCACAGCACTAGGTGGGCAGAGGTGCTGCACCACTGCACTGCACGCTATCAACGCGGGAGATAACCCATCAGATATCACTTACAGTAGTAACTAAAAAGTACAGACAGATAGAAAATTAAATCTATATTCCCACCCAGAAAACTCCACAGACCTGCCAGAACTCACTACATTAGAGACACAGAAATACCTCAACCAACAAGCTGTAATTAATCCTTCCAAGAGTGAAAGGACAATTTCCATGCAGTTTAGCGTTTCCAGCATGGATGATGACTTGCAGAGCTCTCCACAGGATACAAAGATTTCTTTTCACTCGGCACTGAGCTATTACCATCTGATCATGCTGTGTTCAGCCACATTCAGGTGGAAAAGCATCTGTTTTCACACACACAGAGCAAGCCAGCAGCTCTTTTTAAGGTGAGACTTCCTTTGTCTCAGCTGCAGACAGGCTAGACACAAACAGAAATTGTGAGAGCGCTCTCTTGTACCCCGCAGAAACTCCCCGTCCTTAAGGATCGGCAGACAGGGCAGCGACCCTTCCTCCTGCTAGCAAAGCCCTTACACAAGCTGGAAATACAAAACTCTTGGCATGGTTTAAAGAAACAAGGTTTGGGAAGCACTATAGGAGTCACCAATAGAAGATGCTTCAAGCATCAACTGCTAAAGCACATTAACATAAATACTACTGCAATTCAAAAGTCTCCTGCCATCGCCGAAATATTTACCGCAGTATTTATTAGTCTTAATCATCAATTCCCCTGACCTGTTTCTCCTGGTTCCTGAGTTTCTATACTCAAGTTCAGAAATTAATGGAAGCGATTTGAATGCAGACAGAACAGGAAAGCGTTGTGGGCTTTTTACAGTTGTTGACTCACACTTCTGCCAGCGCTCCCTGCCCCACTAACAACTTCAGAAAAGAATTCTCAGTTTTAAAACGGGTCAGCAATATCACGTCTCCTCTTACCTCTCAGTCTAAAGCAAAGTGATCTGAAGTCACCGGTTGGAATCACTTACCTCACAGATCATTTGCTGAATTAAGACGACAGCAATTTTTTTCAAATCCAGAAGTTGAGTTTTTTCAGCAGGCATCAATATCCCACCCTCACAAGTTCTGCCACTGAAAATAAAATGCAAGAACAACTTTTATACTTGATCCCTTTTCCTTTGTTTCCTATGAACTGCAGCATGTTAGCGCCCTCTGAAAAATCAAAGAATTGCTTTCCCAGGTGATATGAAAAGCTCTTAACCATTTCCTGCCTGGGCCAGCAAGGCTCCTCCCAGCTGCTCTCTACTGTAATTCAAGCATTAAGGCACTAAAACCTGTGAATTTTGACCTGAATAGCTGTAAGAACTGATAGTGAGGTTCTAAATAACTCCTAACAACCAAATGATTACACTACTTCAACTGTGTCTCCAGCCATACAAAGAATAGCCTGTTCTCACCACACCCGGCCACCTTAAAAAGGGAAGCGGCAGTGTTGTTCTATTAAGTAAATACCATACCCTACCTGCCCTCTTCCTGTGCTGAGAGGTGATGGGACACCCATACCGAAAGAGAACTACCCTGAAAAGCAGGCAGAGGCAAACTTACTTAGAGAAAAATATTAAATTAGCACATTTAAACAAAAAAAAGGGAATGGTCTCAGATCGAAGTCACAGGAAGAGAGATCAGGGGAAGAGAGAATATTACCTGGAAGGCAATGACTGTTTATTTGACACCATTCAGTTTTAAGTCGGTGGTTTGGATTTTTTTCAGTCTTCCATTTTGGATACTGATTTATCGAAACTAAATGGTACCGATAAGCAAGGACAACAGAGCGGCTCTCACCACACACAGTTTAGAGTTATCCCAGATTTAAATGGAAAACCTTAAAGATCTGGCTCACACAACAGTTGTAGGGGAAGAGCAAAAATTACTCTTGAGTACAAAATCACTTGCTGCACAAAGAGGTCTTAACACTACATGGCCACAAGAACAGACTGTGCTGACCAAGCTGTGTCAGGGGAGGTTTAGATAAGGCGTTAGGAAAAAATTCTTCACTGAAAAGAGTGGTCAGGTGCGGAACAGGCTGTCCGGGGAGGCAGTGGAGTTGCTGTGCCTGGAGGTGCTCAAAAAACACGTAGATGAGGCACTAGAAAGCACATTTTAATAGGCATGGTGGGACTTGATGATCTTGGAAGTCTCTTCCAGCTGTAATGATTCTATGATCTGCTTCATCCTCTGACCCCCAGGGCCCCTCAGCTCTCACACTGCTGCTCCCTCCCCTCCTTCCAGCACCTGGAGTGTGAGGCTGCTGCCGGCTGTGCCCAGCGCTACAGCCCTGTGGGGCACTCCGAGCAGTTACACAAACACAACAGGCGGGATTGAGCTGCAGGACCCACAGGGGCCTGCGGCAGACTAAATCACCACCCAGGCTCCCAGAGGAAAGAGGGCCCAGGGCCAGCAGCCCTTCCCTTAACTACAAGTCTGGACAGATCCCCCCTGCCCTGTCCCCACTGAGAAAGGAAGAAAAACACACATTTACCCCAGCTTCAGCCTCTCGCAGGCTCATAGCCCCACACCAACTTAGAACTGTCACGGCCGGAAAGGAGCTCCAGGATGATGAATGACGAAGGCCAGCCCTCATGCCAACATCTCCCTAACCCCTAGACCATGGCCTCAGGCACTCTATCCACTCAGTTTTACATACCTCTGGGGATGGTAACTCCACCACCTCCCTGGGCAGCCTGTTCCAGTGCCCAACCACTCTCTCAGGAAAGAGCTTTCTCCTAAGATCCCATCTAAACCCCCCTCATGCAACTTGAGGCCGTTTCCTCTCATCCTAAATAAATCAGTAACTTGGGAAAAGAGACCAGCACCAGCCTCACTACAACCTCCTCTCAGGTGGCTGAAGGGAGCACTTATTTAGGAGGCTTAGCAAGGGGTCTTTTTAGCGATTTTCTTGTTATTTTGAACACCAACTCCCAAATCTCAAGGGCTGAAACAACCGCCGGCGCCTCTAAACCCTCCCTTTGCCCCGCCCCGCGTTGGCCCCGCCCCTTTGCCGCGCGGCGCTTCCTGCTCTGTCCCCGCCTCTTCCGGCCTCGCGTTTCTAAGGGCTCCGAGGCGGCGGTAGGAGTGACGGTGAGAGGGGCCGGGGGCAATTGGGGTTTGGGTGGTGAGGCCGGTGCAGCGGGTAAGGGCTGCTTTCCCAGAAGTGGCTGAGGAAGCGCTCAGCTGAGTTTAAGCCTCGCTGGGGCGAGTGTTGTCCTGCTTGGTAGGAGGCATCTGGGCCTGTGCCGGAGCTGTGAGGAGCCAGGCGAGGCCCCCAGACTGCTGGAGCTTCCTCTTTTGTTCTTTATTTTGCTGTGAGCGACGGCCAGCATAGTTGTATGGCTGTTGGCTTCCTCCTGGCTCCCTTTGTGTCAGTGGGTGTTGCCTGTGAGAGTCGCCTCTCCCCGGGCTGGTCTGTGTGTGGCTGGTGGTGGTTAGTCCTGTCTTTCCACTGGCTCCTTCCACCTGCCCGGTCTGGGTTGCACAGCTGAGTCAAGAGTGGTAAAAACAGCTTCAGGCAGTGCTGCTTGGAGTGTTTCATCCTGGGGGTGTGTCGTTATATCCCCAGTATTCTCCTTTGATGTGTGTTTCAGCATCAAAGTGAGTGTCATTTGCTCTTGCAAAATGGATAGATGGGGTATTCAGCAGGTGCTTGTTGTACTTAGCTGCACAAGACTGGGTGGGAGAGAAAAGGGTCATTAGTCTTCGTCAGATTTAATAGTGGTTCAAGTATTAATGCTTAAGTACCTGTTCTGCTCGTGAGTGTTGCAAGAGAGGTATGGGAAGTACTTCCTAGTTAACTAAGAATGTAACTACTTACAGGAAAGAGACAGCTCAAAGTGATTGTGCTTACTGTAGATCAAATAACTCTTTGATATGGCATTTATGCTTCTTTGGTTTCATCAGTTCAGCTAATAATGAGACACACAGAAGCAAAGGACTCTGAAAGAAGTTACAGTTTGCTCCCGGTTAACTCTGCTCGTGTACAAACCTGATAGCAGGTCTGCTGCAAAAACAGATGCTGGAGTGTGAGATACAGTAATAATTGCTACCACAGCTACACATTTATTTTTTGTGCATTTAACAGTTGGTATCATTCAAATGAATTTTGTGGCCTTATCCTGATCCCATTAAGTATTTTTTTTTTACTACTATCCTGAAGCAATTCTCTGGGGACGGGGAAATAGTCCTATACTTCTTGTCTTGTAAAAGAAGGCTGAAGTAGTGCAGTGTGTAGAGTTTTCAACTGCTTGTATCTACCCTGTTTTTCCAACAAAATTACCTAACCAGACAGCTGTTAGTCTGGAATGGAAGGCAGAATGTTGGTATTGATGAGAAACTGGTGATGTTTTTATGTTAAAATTACCTCTCTGTTTACTTGTTGCCAGGCTCTGGACGACCACAACTAAACCATGTCTGTTCTACATGCTAGAGTGCATGCAAAATGGATAGTGGGGAAAGTGATAGGAACCAAAATGCAGAAGACTGCCAAAGTGAGAGTGACGAGGCTGGTGCTAGATCCTTACTTGCTGAAGGTAACAGCTGCTTAACAACTTGTCTTACCCGGTGATCTGTGTGGAGAGATGTTTTGACTCAGAAGTTTTGCTAGCACTTCACATGCAAAATCCTTAAGGAACTTGTGTAGTAATTTCATAGAATCACTCAGGTTGGAAAAGACCCTTGGCATCGAGTCCAACCATTAACCCTACTGTCCAAGTTCACCCCTAAAACAGATTCCCCCAACGCTACATCTAAGCAACTCTTAAACACATCCAGGGATGGTGCCTCAATCACCACCCTGGGCAGCCCATTCTACTGCCTGACCACTCTCTCCATAAAGAATTTTTCCTGATGTCTAGTTTGAACCTACCCTCTGGTAGGTTCCCTCTGGTTCTGTTGCTAATTACCTGTGAGAAGAGACCGGCACCAACATCTCTGCAATGTTGTTTCAGATAGTTGTAGAGAGCGATGAGGTCTCCCCTTAGCCTCCTCCTCTTCAAACTAAACAGCTCCAACTCTCTCAATCTCTCATAATCAGATTGATTCTCTAGACCCTTCACCAGCTTCGTTGCCCTCCTCTGCACTCGCTCTAGCACCTCAATGTCTCCCTTGTACTGAGGTGCCCAAAACTGGACCCAGTACTCAAGGTGTGGCCTCCTCAGTGCTGAGTACAGGGAAACAATCACCTCCCTATCCTGCTGGATGCAGTTTCTAATACAGGCCAGGATGCCATATGCATTGGCAACCTAGGCACCCTGCTGGCTCATATTCAGCTGCCTGTCAGTTAGAACTCTCAGGTCCTTTTCTGCCAGACTGCTTTCTAGCCACCCTGCCCCAAGCCTGTAGTGTTGCATGGGATTGTTGTGACCAGTTTGGCTGAGGGATGACTGTAAAAGATGAAAAGTGTCATGTCATAAGGATACCTCCATACAAATTACTCCAAATCTTCATTCCAAGATGTCAAAATCCAATCTTAAATGTCACTCCAATTTTCAAAAAGGGTAAGAAGGAGGACCCAGGTAACTATGGACCGGTCAGCCTCACCTCCATCCCAGGAAAGGTGATGGAACAGTTTGTCCTGGATGTGGTCTGTAGGCACATCAAGGACAAGAGGGTCATTAGGGACAGTCAGTCTGCCTTCACCAAGGGGAAGTCATGCTTGACCAATGTGATAGCCTTTTATGAGGGCATAACCAGGTGGATAGATCATGGCAGAGTGGTGGATGTGGTCTATCTTGACTTCAGTAAGGCATTTGACACGTAGCATCCTTGCAGCCAAACTGAGACAGTGTGGACTGAACTCAGGTCAGGACAATCAGTTGCTGACACCCCAGCAGACTTGTGCTGTCATTCAGCCAGACCTGGACAGGCTGGAGAGCTGGGCAGAGAGAAATTTTAAAAAGTATAACAAGGGTAAGTGTAGAGTCTGGCATCTGGACAAGAACAGCCCCAGGTACCAGTATAGGTTGTGGACTGACATGTTGGAGAGTAGTGTAGGAGAAAGGGACCTGGATGTCCTGGTGGACAGCAGGATGACCATGAGCCAGCAGGGAGCTCTTGTGGCCAAGAGGGCCAGCAGCATCCTGGGGTGAATCAGAAGGGGGGTGGTTAGCAGATCAAGAGAGGTTCTTCTCCTCCTCTACTCTGCACTAGTGAGACCACAACTGGAGTATTGTGTCCAGTGCTGAGCCCCTCAGTTCAAGAAGGGCATAGACCTGCTGGAGGGTGTCCAGCGTAGAGCCACAAAGATGATGAGGGAAGTACAACACCTCCCTTATGAGGAAAGGCTGAGAGAGCCAGGTCTCTTTAGCTTGGAGGAGACTGAGGGGTGACCTTAATGTTGATAAGTGTGATGGTGGGAGTGTCAGGAGGATGGAACCAGGCTCTGCTCAGTGTTGTCTGGTGACAGGACAAGAGGCAGTGGGTGCAAGCTGGAACATAGGAGGTTCCATATCAATATCAGAAGGAACTTCTTCACAGTGAGGGTAACAGAGCATTGGAACAGGCTGCCCAGATGGGGGTTGTGGAGTCGTCTTCTCTGGAGATGTTTAAAACCCACCTGGATATGTTCCTGTGTGACTTGATCTAGGTGATCCTGCTCTGGCAGGGGGATTGGACTAGACGATCTTTTGAGGTCCTTTCCAATCCCTAACAATTCTGTGATTCTAAATTAGCTGCTAATTGTGTTTCTTTGAAGTGCTTTATTAATGCACTTTGTTTGCTCTATGTTGAGAAGGTAAGATTTTGTTGTGTCTCACATTTTATTTTTCTTACTGGAGTAAGAGTTTGGAGTGTGTTTTGTTTTGGAAGCAACATTATTGTCACTTTTACCTCATAACTGTTTGTAAGTGTAGTTGTAAACTTAGTATTTGGATCTGTACTGTGATGTGCTGTATGAGCTTTGTGTTTGTCACTTATTATCTAGTCACTTCAAGAAGAGAGGCTAAATTTAGTGTTTTCTGGCTTTGTAAGTAAACTGTAGTACATGTGGGTGGAGTAACTTGCCTCTGGAGACCAGAAGGTTAAGGATAGAGTCAGGATTAGATGTTGGTCTGGATTCTGTAAGACCCATTATTTTATCCAGTAGTAGGACCTCTTTATTAAAGAGTTTCTCTTTCTTAAAGGAAAGACTGAATTCTGCTGTTCCAGTAAGAATAAATATTCCTTTTTTTATATGAAAGAAAATTGAGCAAGACCACTCTCAAATGACAAATAGCAATTTCAGGGATGATGAAATTTAGCCATGTTAGGATTAATATTAGTATTAATTCTTGAAGTGTGAACTGCACGGGAAAGTCACTGATGTTAAGCATCTTAAGAAAGGCTCACACAGCAGAACTAGAGAGCAGAGAGGCTGGTGGAGAGTGGTGGTGAAGAGCCTGTTATTTTATCTGTATCACTATCAACAGCTTTTTGTACTTGCCTTTTTCTTCCCCATCTCCATTTCAACTTGGTTGGCAACAGCATCCTGACCAGAGAGACTGTCAGGGAACGGTAGTGCTGTGCTTTCTCTAGAAGAGCAGTAGAGCGCACAGTTGTGTTTTTCTTCATGAGCCAAACTGAACCTCACTTGAAAAAGTACAAAGGCTTCTCCTTAATGAAATGCAGCTTGGTTTATAGTATTTGTCAGTTGATTAATATTGAAGTCTAATGCCAAGATCTCATGTTTTTTCCTTCTACAGTTCTTTAACAAACGAAAAACCTATTTTGCCCACGATCCGTTGCAGCAGTGTGTCGTTGGAGACATTGTTCTTCTGAAAGCTTTGCCTGAGCGAAGGAGCAAACATGTGAAACACGAACTGGCTGAAATTGTTTTCAAGGTTGGGAATGTCATAGATCCAATAACAGGAAAGCCCTGTGCAGGAACCAGATTCCTTGAAAATCCATCAGATTCGGAAAATCTGACAGAGGCAGATAGAAACTATCTAAGTGAAAAACTTCAGGAACTTAAAGTTTGTTCAACAGACAAATAGTGGGGGGAAATACGTTCCACAGGGGGTTTTTCAGCTGGTCTTTGTCAAGAATGTTTGAGGCCCTGCTGTTGTGTGATAAATGTGTCAGTGAAAGTTGCAGCCAGAGACTAAACATAGTTGCTTTTACGAACAGATTGTAGGCACCTCAAATCTTAAACTGAAAACACTGAGAAAATACAAGTTTATCGTTAACACTTCATTTTGTTGCATGTAGTTTTACCCCAAGCTGCTCACTCAGAATGAACCTTCTGTATTGAGGAAAAATAAGAATATGACTCTGTGTGTGGTGTTTAAGTTTAGTGAGAGGGCAGCGTTACTGGTTGGTCTGTTATTTAAGACAGTCTTTTGCTTTGTAGGATTAAGATAATGCTATTAAACGTTTTGAAAGGAAGTCTAGAGTTTTAAAACCGGCTTGCTTGCCCGCATCTGTCTTTATTTCCTCTTGTTGCAGTGTGGTATGAGCAACTATCCTCCAAAAATCTTAAATAACAACAGCCACTCACATTTGTAACGGCAGTGAGAACAAAAACTTTGGGTGGCTTCGATTGGTTGCCTTTGTAACCTGGCCAAAGGAACTGTTTAGTTCTGGGAGAGAGATATCTCTTTGAACTGGCAGCAGGGGATAGAAGCTGATGAGAGTGCAGAGTGCTAAAACAGTGGGAGTAAACATTTAGTGCCATCAGAAAAGCTAATTAAACTAGTGTGTTCTGGGAGAGAAACAGGTTCTAATTTGCTGTGTACTTGATTATGACATAAGAAGGCCACAGAAGTTAATGGTTAGATATTGCTTTACTGTGCTTTGGGGATCTTCTGTCCCATCTTCCAGGGACAAAGCGAGCCAAGAGAGTGCATCCGTTAGGGCAGCCTAACATATGATGTCTTTTAATTCAGAGATGAAAGGGCATCTGCCTCAAACCCCCCAGCATTTGTGAGGATGGTACTCCCTGTCCCTGCATGAAGGGGATAGGGGTATATTAGAGCTATGAGATACCCTTTTTAAGATGTCGTAGATCATAGATGTTTAAGATCAGAACCTAAACAAAGTGTATCCTCTGACCTACAGTATCTCACTACCAGCTCTCAGTTGTTCTCTTCATTATTGGTAGTATAAATCATAAACCAGTTGGACTCTTTTTACACAGAAGACAGTGATGTGACATGGTCTGTGACCTTGAGGCAGGGTCTTAAATATGTGGCTTTATGTTCTTGTTGAGGCTTGTGGAAGTGGTTCAGGTTTATGTAAATGACTTGGTAACTGTAGCTGGCTGATTAAGGCCCTCATCAAGGTGAAAGGAAACCTGGCCTCTGACTCCTGCTCCAGTGAATGTAAAATGTGAAACTTCATCCTCAGCAGAGATTGAGAGAAATCAGAGCCGGGCTACAACACGGCCCTGGGCTGCCAGATACGCTCTGTTTGTATCCGAGGCAGTAACGGAGCATTCAAAATAACTAAACATAGAGTGTTTATAAGAAATTAAAAAGCATCCTGTTTGGTTAGTGAGTTGCATTAACATCCAATTGGGGAAGTAAATCTTTCCTCATTTTTTTTTTCTCTTAGTAGCTGTGAAAATGTCAATTTTCCAAGATTGCACTGAAAAAACACATTGTGATAAATCACAGACAGGATTTGGGGGCTGCTCAGTAATTCAACCTGCTGTCCTATCAAAATGTGAGTAAATGTACATAGTCTGAAGCGTAACTTCTGAAAAAATAGGGGTTTAAAAGAGGTACCACAACCATTCCTCTCTGATGGTGAAGTACATTGCCTGTGCCAGCCTCTGGCTTACTCTCACAAATCAGAACAAGGCAATAGAAAGCACACGGTGAACAATCCCGACCTGATGTGTAGAAGGACAAGGTTTGCTCGTTGTGTTCAGCGATTGGTAACTGTTAGCCTAATTACTTCTTGGTTCTCTAGAGCTACCGAGGGGTTTGATGCCAGCACACAGCACCCCTTCACCCACATCAAACGCCACCGTCACTGGAAGAAACCGGCAGAAGCTCGTTTGGGGAAGAACAAACAAGGGGTTTTTTGCACCTGGTTCAGAAGCTGCTGGGGCTCTCCCTCAGTGCTTTAACCCACTGCCCACCAGCTGGGCGGGGGTGGCCTTGAACCGCGGTCCCTGTGGCCCGAAGCTACGTTAGCCGGCCCAGGGCTCCAGGCGCATGCGCACGCGGACGTTCCCCTCCGCCCCAGCGGAGCGCCCCCCGCGCCCGGCGGCGGCGCTGCAGCGCTTGGCCCCCCTCTGCCCTGGAGGGAGGCGGCCGGAGCAAGATGGCGGCGCGAGTGCTGCTGCGGCTGAGCCCGGCGGGAGCCAGCGCCGTGATGCCCCGTGTCCCGCCCGGCGGCGGCCTGGCGATGGGGGAACCCACCGAGGCGGACGAGCAGCGACGGCGGGGGCTGCGTCGCATGCGGCTCCTGGCGACGTCGCTGCTCGTCATCGCCGCCGCCGCCGTAGTCAGACATAATGTGTAGTGTGGTCTTTTAATAATTGGCTGAATGTTTATTTTGAGGAGGCGACGGTATTCGTGAAGTCGATCGGCAAAGGTGATGTTGTGGTTTGTTCTTGCACGTGAAAGCCCAGAGGCTTAACTTTCTCCTCTGCTCGTCGCGCGACCTGCAGCCTGGATCTCGGCCGAGTCGGCTAGATCCGCGGCTTGGAGGTTCTACACCGAAGCCCAGGGTCTCAAAAGTTCCATCCAAGATCGTGCATCC
>JAOXOE010000827.1:1010421-1035640 GCA_028565055.1 Phoeniculus purpureus
TAAGCAATCTCTTTGATTCTGCGGATGTAGTTGTGAAGCTCTTCGGGGTCCTGCAGCCCCATGTCCTGGCAGACCCACTCCAAGTCCTCCTCATCGGCGATGGGGATGGAGTTGTAGGCCAGCTCATCAGAGGGCAGTGTGGCGAAGGTGGTGAACTTCACCCGCTTCCTTTTGGAGGTGGGCGAGTTGAGCGGGTCCTCGCTCTGGTCCCGTGTGGAACCCCCTGAGGAACCGTCCCCACGGCCGTGGACCTGGCTCTGTACACTGGTCTGTGAGCTCCCGCTGCTGTGGTGGTCCCCGTGGCAGCAGGTCTGGACATTTTCCAGGGGGTTCCCAGGGCTCTCGGGCTGGGGGGAGAGGTCATTGTGAGCCCGCAAGGGCTGCCCGTTGCCCAAGAAGACCCAGTGGTGAGAATGGTCCATGTTGGTCTGGCCTTCAGGAGGGATGCGTTTGTGCCGGTACTTCAGCACAAAGACTATGCAGTTGATGAGGAAGACCAGGATGGCCAGGCAGAAGACTCCCAGGAGGGCATACATGCCTATCTCCAGGTCTGTCAGCCCCCTGGTCACCTGGACAAAGCCAGTGGGAATGGTGGGGAAGTCCTCAGTAGGGTGAGATGCACTGGACATCTTACTGTCCTCGCTGGGATCTGCTTTCCTCTCCACCTCTGCCCGCAGGGTGGTGCTTGCCCCTGTCTCTGCCAGCCCCGGCTTGCTGGGCACATGGTCGTAGTCATAGGTTGGGTCCTCCTCGGACCCAAAGTGGACCCGTACGGTGGCCAGGGCTGTGAAGAGCACACTCTTGCGCTTCGTCTTCTGGCAGCTCTCGCAGATGACCAGCTCAACCCGCAGCAGCTCTCCTGCACCCTCGCTCTTGGCCACCACCAAGGGGAACACCCGGTCCTGGGTCACCGAGACCACCTTCTCATCCAGGCTGCTCACCACCAGGTTGTAGTCCTTGGGGTCATAGAGGGAGAGGGGGGCTGTGGTGCCATCACTATAGGAAATCCACAGGCTCAGGATTGCCTCCTGCAGGATCAACAAAGGCACCAGTGGTCCAGCATAATGCCAGTCCCACCTGTACTCATCTGTCCATCCCTCCATCCATCCCCTCTCCTTTGCACTCTAGTCCATCCCTCTACCCAATCCACCCTTTAAGCCTCCATCATCTGTCTTGTTCTTGCCAAACATCACCTAGTTTCTCCCTTGTGCCTGTTCTCCCTTCAGTGCTCCACATACTGGCCTAGGTCATCACAAATTTGAGTCCCCGAGGTGCCAGATGTGGCTACCAGAGCTGGACTGGGAACTGTATAGGATTATTCCAGCCCTCTCCCTCCACAGCCATGTCCTGTTCCCAGGCTGAGCAGAGATGACTCACAGGCCAGTGTGAAGGTCTATGTGGTGCTTTGGGGTCACCAGAGTGCCGGGAGAATGGTGGCTACTGTGGTGGCCTGGGATGGCTGTGGGCAGGAGTGTTTTGCAGATGGACCCCTCATGCCACCCCAAGTTCCCCACCAGATCCCCCAAATCTGCAAGCATCCCCGGGCCTCACCTGCTTGAAGAAGCTGAGGGTCTGCTGCACGGCCGTCCGGGCAATGATGGTGTGGCTATTGCCGGGGCTGGGGTGGAGGGACAGCGAGAGGCTGGAGACCACCTGGGCCTTCAGGTCCATTATGCTGACCTTCTCCTCTGCCACTGTCACCAATGTCTCGCCCAGCACTGCCTCCATGAGCGGAGACACAACCTGCAGAGGATGAGGGTGCCCATCAACACCTGCCACCCCAACCAAGCTGGCAGAGGTGGGGAAGGGTGGCCAGGAGGTACCTTGAAGAGCGTGGTGCCCGGCTCCCTCCCAGCTAGCGTGAAGCTGTCCACCAAGTGGGCTACCCGTGGGTCATCCACACGCATGAAGTCACTGACCAGGTCGGTGACCTCTACCAGCCAGTCAGGACCCAGCATGGTGACCACCTGCCCAGTGCCTTCTGCCGCTGTCGTGTGGAATTGGGTGAAAACCTGCAGCGTCGTGTGCTGGTACTGCAGGGCACAGCCCCGGCTCTGCTTCCGCTCCTCTTCGTCCTCTTCGAGCTCACTGTCCCGCACCAACCTGCAGGATGGGGCAGTGGTGGCAGTGCTACCAAGGTCCCCACTGCCATGGCTCTTCAACCCCACAGGAGGATACAGGTGACTGGGACACCAAACCCATGGTGGCTCCTGGCCAACAGATGCCTGAGGGCCCTGGGAGCACATGGGAACCGGGCTGCCAGCATCTCTGACCCCTAACCAGCTGAGAGGACAAGGTATCTCAGGTTGGGATGAACACCTGGGGCTCTCCAGACCTCAATGCAGGGCTAACTTTGGAGCCTGACTGCTTCTGGCCTCATCCAGGGAAATTGTGATCATTGGACGTTCACCACCAAGCTCCGCACTTGACCCAACTCATTGTGCAGTTTTTCTCCTTCCAGGCAAACCTGCAGCCAGTGTCTCCCCTTTTCACTGAGGAGCCCTGAGATAACTCTGGCTTCATCATCTTTAAAACCCCCTCCTAAAGCAGCTGAACAAGACCACTACCACCACCATCATCCTGCCTTCTCCATAGAATCATAGAACAGTTTTGGCTGGAAGAGACCTTCAAGATCGAGTCCAACCTTTCCCAACCCCATTAGCATCACTAAACCCTGTCCCCAACGCAACATCTACCTTTCTCTTCAACAGCTCCAGGGACGGGAAATTAACCTCCTTCCTGGGCAGCTGTTCCAGTGCCTGACAACCCTTTCAGCAAAGAAATTCCTCCTGACATCCAACCTGAACCTCCCCTGGTGCAGCTTAAGACCATTTCCTCTTGTCCTGTCACTGGCCACTAGGGAGAACAGACCAACCCCCGCCTCTCTACAACCTCCTTTCAAGTAGTTGTAGAGAGCAATAAGGTCTCCCCTCAGTCTCCTTGAGGCTAAACAGATCCAGATCCCTCAGCTTTCCTCACACGATATCTGTTCCAAATCCTTTACTGGCTTGGTAGCCACCTCTGTCCCCACTCCAGTCCTTGAATGGCCAGGCTGGACAGACCCCACGCGAACACCCACCTCCTGTCCGGCAGGATGGGCACCCTCCAGCCCTTCACTTGGCTCAGCCGGGCATCCGAGAGCTCAATGTGCAGTGGCAGTTTGGGCACCCAGACTGTCATTTCCAGTGGGGCAGAGAGGTGCTCGTAGGTGAAGGTGACCCGGGCACTCATGGAGCCTCGTGACTCCTTCCCGCTCACAAAGACATAGTCACAGCTGCTGGAGACCTGGGGAAGAAGGGAGGATGGAGGTGTTGGAGTGGTCTCACAGAATCGCCAGAGATCCCGGCAGGAGGATGGGAGGCACCAGAGGAGCATGATCCCCAACATGTACTCAGGTAAAGGTGGCCCAGGACCAGGGATGCTCTCTGCTCACATGGTCCCTGTTCAGATGTGTGGAGCCATGTACCAGGGCCATAGCATGTACCTTCCTCCCATCCAGCTCCTCTACCAGAGCTTACAGACCTTTTAATTTGATGCTACAGCTTCTTCGGCCCCTGCACCAAAGCGCCCCTGTGATGGCATTCAAGCTAGAGGCACCCTTCACAGAGGTTTCAGATTGGTCATCCTGGACAATCTCCTCCACTCATGCCCAGACCCCCAGAATCAACTCCACTCACACTAGAGGGAACAGGCAGTAAGGAAGGAACAGACCCAAGCCCATGTGCAGGTACCCACCAGTGCCTCATTCTGTCCCTCCTGCTAAGCCCAGGAAGAGCTCCCCAGAGTCCATCTGAACCCTCACACTCATCTGCCCTCCCTGTCTAATTCCCAGTTATGCAAATGCTGGTAGTTAAACTGGCTGTAAACCAAACACAGCCTGCAGGGGCACTGATCACCCTCCACCCCAGCTGAGCCATTGCAGCCATATGGCTGAGCCCATCAAGAGTCAACAGTACCTTCTCCTTCCCAGCAAGGGTAGGAGGAGACAGTCTTCTCTGGAGACATTCAAAACCCACCTGAATGTTCCTGAGTGACCTGTCCTAGGTGACCATGCTTTGGCAGGGGTTGGATTGGATGATCTTCTGAGGTCCCCTCAGCACAAAGTGTCTGGGGTTGGAAGTGACCTGGAAAGATGATCCAGTCCAACACCCCTGCCAGAGCTGGATCTCCTAGATCAGGTCATACAGGGCTGCATCTGGGCTGCTTTTGAACACCTCCAGAGCAGGAGATTCCACAACCTCTCTGGGAAGCCTGGGTCAGGGCTCTGCCACTCTCACAGTGAAAAAGCTTTTCCTTGTGTTTATGTGGAACCTCCTCTTCTCCAGCTTGTCCCCACTGCCCCTTGTCCTATCACTGGACACCCCTGAGCAGAGCCTGGCTCCATCTTCCTGACACCCACCCCATCCGTATTTACAAACATTCAGGGGGTCATCCTTCAGTCTCCTCCTCTCCCAGCTGAAGAGACCCAGCTCCCTCAGCCTTTTCTCATCAGGGAGATGCTCCACTCCCTTCACCATCTTTGTGGCTCTGTGCTGGACTCTCTCCAGCAGTTCTGTCCTTCTGGAACTGAGGGGCCCAGAACTGGACACCAGATTCCAGATGTGGTCTCACCAGGGCAGAGCAGAGGGAGAAGAGAACAATCTCAATCTACTAACCACCCCTCTTCTAATTCACCCCAGGATTTGATGAGCCTTCTTGGCCACAAGGGCCCATTGCTGACTCATGATCATCCTGCTGGCCACCCCATGTCCCTTTCCCCTACACTGCTCTCCAGCAGGTCAGTCCCCATCCTATACTGGTATTCTTTCCCAGGTGCAACGTCCCTGTTGTATTTCAATTTCTCCCAGCCCAACATCCTTCCAACCCCTAACATTTCATGACTCTATGAACTGGGCTGGCCCAAATGGCCCCACCCTGACCCCCCCTTCCACCTCTCCCAACCTTCAGGAACTGCATCTGAGTTGTTTGCTGCTGGGGAGAGATAAAACCCGTTTTCTGAGCCGGCAGCGCGGTCACTCTCAGAGGTACCAAACGCCTCCACAGCTCTCCCATGGGGATTCTCTGATGGCTGATAACGAGCTGAGTCCATGTTGCGGTAGAGGTGACAGCATCACTGTCCCTCTCTCCATCTTTGGCACCCACGGTCATTCAGCTGTAAGAACTTTACACTCCCAAAGAGCTCTACAGTTCGGCTGGGGGAGTCTGTTGCAAGATGCCCATGGTCCCCATGGCCAGTGGAGGTTCCTTAGGAAAGTCCTTGCTCCCTGGGCAAGGGAAGGAGGATTCATTCAGTGTCTTCCCATCAGACATACTAGCCCAGCAGGTCTGAAAAGATGATTTTGTCTCTGTTGGGGTGGTGCTTGAATTAATGGTGAGTCATGTAGCACCAGAGCTCAGGAGTTTGTGTCATTGATCACTGTAAGCGTGATGGGCTGCTGCTTGCATTACCCTGGCTAATAAATCCCCCAGTATCTTCTTCTGGAGACCACTGGCTTTGCAGCTGCGGGGGGAGGGTGTTGAAACTATGACAACAAAACATCCCAGCATACCAGGCCTGTCCTAGTGATGGAGTGACTGCAGATCAGCTCCTCCAGAGAAATGACCCATGTTTGCAGCAGGGTGTCAGGAACAAGAGGTTGAGGGCAGCCTGGGCTCCCAGTCAGTGGTGCCAGGAGCTCTCTGCATGGCACGGCCTCGAGCATGGGATCAAGGGGACACAGCTTCTCCAAGGGCCTCAGGAGTGTAAGAGCCACCACAGCTGGTAGCACTCCATGCTTGGTGTCCTGGTGGTAGCTGCAAGTGACCAAGGGTCCTGAGGCTCAGTCCAGCTGGGCTGACTTATAAATGTCAGAAGGAACTTCTTCACAGTGAAGGTGACAGAGCACTGGAACAAGCTGCTCAGGGACGTTGTGGAGTCTCTTTCACTGCAGACGTTTAAAATCCACCTGGATGTGCTCCTGTGCAACTTGGTCTAGGTGATCCTGCTGTGGTGGGGAGATTGGACTAGATGATCTTTTGAGGTCCTTTCCAATCCCTAATGACTTGTCCCCAGTGGCTCCTCAAGCAAGTGGTGGGCTTATGAGGAAGGTTCACAAGGCAAGTGAGGTTGAGCATTTCCCATTGAACACTGCTGGCAGCAGAGGCAGCCCTTCAACTCCTTGCACGTCCCTCAAAACTTATGCAGCCCCAAGGCCACCACACAGGCGAGCAAGGGTGAGTTATTTCTACACCAGTCTGAGTGATGAGGTCCTCATCTCCAGGCTGAGTAGGGGCAGTCAGGCACAGAAGGGGATAAGGATGACAATCCTCACCCATGCTCCCCCACCACCATTCACAAGCGTCCCTGGCACCCTCACGGTCACATCTACACCAGGTCCAGGACATGCTCCCTCCACCTTACGCAGGAGAGCAACCACCACTGAGCCAGCAGCAGCGTGGGGAGAGCAGCTCCCTCGTCCTCCTTCGTATTTACAGCAGTGGACAACACACCCCACCGTGTGAGCTCTGACTGATGTAACAGGTTTAGAGCCCTGACACCACAATCATACTCCCCAGTCTCAGCAGGTAACCAAGAGGTCCCTCAGAAATGAAGCACAAAACAACTCAGCAAGGAACCACCCCAGCTCCGAGTGGCGAGCAGGATGCAGGCAGGAGGCGAGCTGGGGCTGCAGGGCTGTTCCATGCATTATTCATCACAGCCCGCGTGTGCCTGCTCCCCCCAGGTCTGGGGACAGTGTGTAAATAGATTTATGAGTGGAAAGGCAGCACATTAAACAGTTTAAGTGTCTTGGAGTCCATCCTGAAGTGTATTACTGCTCCAGTGTTTTATCACGCTGCAGAGGACCGCTCTCCGTAAATTAGAGACATTGCTGTAAATCCCACCCATTGGGGTTTTAGTCAAGAACTGGGGTAAATGGTTTGTGATGGTGGCTGGGACCCTCCCCACATCCCCATGGACCACTGAGAGGGCAAGTGCCAGCAGGGCACTGTTGGGAGAGCAGCTGGCAAAGAAGGGAGAAGGGGGGATCAGGGCCAGGCTGGGTACCAGCAGAAAGAGGGGCAGGAGGTGTTTGGGAGAAGGTAACTTTGTCCAGGATGGAAATGGTGACCAAACAACACGAGTAGGTGGGTGGAGGGGTGCGTACAGCCATGGGAAAATGTATGGGAGTGGGGCTGGTGATGGAGAAGAGGCAGCTGGATTTGAGGACTGACTGCTTCTTGGTGACTTCTTGGGGCAGATAGGGGGGATAACAGCTGCTGCTGTGACAGCAAACCGTCTGCATTCGCCTACTCAGCACCTATTGATCATCTTGCTCCTCTCCCTTAGCCCCCCTTTTCCCTCCATTGTCCTCAACTGTCCAGCTCGTCCCCCTACACCTCGCTGGGGCAGCCCCTGCCTGGGATCCAATCCGAACCAGAGATCAGCACTGCCCAGATGCTGCTGATGAAAGGGAGCAGCGAATGGCGTCAGGTGGCCACACCTCTCCTTGGCAGCACTACAGGCCATGATAGCCCCTATTTATGACCCAGTTATAACCCAGCTGCTGCCTGATGCCAGCCTGAGCAGCACTGGAGCATCCCACAGCCTCTCTGGGGACAGTGCCTGAGTGTCTTGTCCTCCTCCTGATAGGTCCACACTCAGACTGAATCCACCGAGGGGCTGATGTCTAGGGTGGGGTGGGCATCAGCTCGGCCACCAGCCCCAGCTCAGCCTGTGTTTGGGTCAGTACCCCTGGGGGAAGCTTAGCCCCTTGCCAGGACCTTGTGAGCACCATACCCACCTTGATGATGTCCTCATTGTTCGATTTGCACTCAACCATAGCTGAGACATCCACCACGCCGCCGTTCAGCTCTATGGCAATGACCTTCACGGGAATGGCTACTGTCCGCCCCGTCAAAATGGCTGTGTTGATGATCTCCGTGTCCTGAGAACAGAGTACAAATGGGGCTGTCACGTTAAAGGGTAGCCTTTCCCCATGGGATCAGATGCCATCTGACCCCTCTCCTGCTCCATCCCTGGGGCACTTGTGGATGGGTGGGTGGATGTGGTGTACAGATGGGCTACAGGGAGACCCCTCAGGGGTACCTGACACCAAAGCAGAGGACAGGAGCCTGCTCACCATGGCCAGTGGCACAATGGCCCGGATGTCCCTCTGGATGACCATCAGCTCTGTCACCACCTTCTCCAGGTCAGGCGGGGGGTTGCGGCCCCGGTAGTCGATGTGCCACATGATGCGGCGTGTCACCGACTGGCTGGTGAAGTTCTCCATCTCAAAATCCAGCTGCATGATCTCGGAGGAGGAGTCCCCATCCCTGGGCAGGGGGACAGGAGGGGGATGCAGTGAGTTGGGTGCCTCAAGTCCTGTAGATGCTCCAGGATCAGCACTGGCTGGTCCCCTCTGGTGATGCCTGGCAGGGGGACTGTGCTATGGGTGCCACCAAGATGCCTGTTCGCAAACATCACAGTGTTGATGCCAAAGGGTGCTCCGATGGGAGTCTGGATTCCCATGGACATGTTCCCAGTAGCAGAGACAAACAGACCTCATTGCCCTTCTGCAGCAGGAAAAAAACCTCAGTGGCTCAAATGGGTGCTCTCCAAGGCTCCTGAGTGATGTCTTAGCACAGGGCGAATGTGGCCATGGTGCAGGGGGATGGGGGTGGCTGCACTGCCACCACCTCCCCAGCAGCACAGCCAGATTTACCCACCCTAGGCTCATCTTCCACAGCTCAAACCCCAACTGTCCCATAGTCAGCAGGACACTGTGCTCTGGGATGGCAAATGAGCCCCTATAAGAGACCATCGCAGTCACTGACCAAGGGGATCACAAGGGGACACAGAGGCACGGGGGAAAGAGGTTCAAACAGGGACAGCAGATGGGGCAACACTGAGTTGGGACTTGGGGCAGGGCTGTCCCTGCCTGCACGGGGCTGACGGGGTGGGCAGTCAGGGAACAGGGGAGACAGATCGTACCAGCGGGGGATAATGGCCCCACAAACATTGGGTCATCATAACCTCATGCAATTAATGCTGCTGCTGAGGACAGCTTATGGAAATGGAGTGAATTCAGGGACATCCTCCAGGCAGCAGGGAATTTGGAGGCTAAGGGGACAGTCTACAGGGACAGGAGGACTCAGCAGCTGATCCTCTGTGTCACAGCTTGGACACAGTCTGACAGCAGCAGAACCCCCATCCCTATGAGCAAACCTCCCCAGATTTGATCTGCTCTCCCATCTCTGTGTCCAACACCAACTCAGGGCTCAGTGCCCTCCCAGGTCAAACTTCTTCACTGCTCCACAACACCAGAAAATCCCCAGGGGCCACCCCAGAGCACCCCCCTATAGCAGGAGGAAGGAGAGGGCTGAAGAAGGAGGAATCCCTGTGAGAGGGGGAACCCAGGACTGGATCAGAATCTCATCTCCCCGTGTAGCAGCCACCAAGGTCCCATCGATCGGGGGATGCAGGATAGTCAGGCTTCTGATAAAAATCTAACCAGTGAAGGAAGCAGAGAGCAAAGTGGGCGAGAAGCCAGGGCTGCTCCTGGCCCTGGCAGACCCTGCTCCCGCAGCAGCTCTCAGGGGCTTCACAGCAAAGCTGCTGCCTGGGGGTACTGCTGAGACTCTGTGCCCCTCTGGCAGCAATGGGGGTGCAAAGGGAAACAGGAAAGAAAAAAGAAAGGGACCTGGCTGCTCACTGCCTCTTCCGAGGCAGAAGTAAATACAACTGGAAGAGCAAGGTTCAAGGGCAAACCACAGTTCAGGGCCAGCAGTGGTTCAGCACTGGGACCTCTCACCGTGGGTGGGTGACCTCAGGCATCCCAGGAGCCCAGCCAGGGCACAGCCACCATCTCCTGCCCTCCCTGAGCACCATCTGCTCTCAGCCACTGCAGAGACAAGAGCTGAGCTGCCCTGAGTAGGGGAATAATTTAGGATGCAGCTGCTGGGGTGAAAAACATCCAGTGCTGGCCATTATCAGCCCAAAGCTCAGGGCTGTGGCCCCCTCCACACACAGCTAGTGCTGCCAGAAGCCCCCAGAGCCCCAGTGAAGCAAATTCCTGTGGCTGCACAGCCTGGAGGGCAACATGGCTTTGAGTCATTCACACTCCTCGTTCCGTTAATATTTGATGGGGTTGTTTGTCTAAGAGGTGATTGTAATCACTTTAAATTCAGCCTCCGTCGCTAACCTTTCCAGGCTGATTTGAAGTGGCGGCAGACAGGGAGAGGGAAGGGGGAACAGAGAGGATCCCACTGCTGGCAGCTCTAGCAGCCGTGTGCAGGGTGCTGGGGTTGTTGTGAGAGGGTTAGGGGGGCTTGTGGCCCCATGGAGCCTCCAGTGTCGCCCATGGGGCCTCAGGATTGTTGCTGAGGCTGCATTTTGTACCTGGAAGCTACAGTGTGAAGTTAAGGAAAACCCACCCTCCGGAAGGACTTTTGGCAGAGAGCTGAGGATCAAAGCAATCAGAGCCGAGGGTCTCCTATCTGCAAGACCTCAGCCACAGCTTTGCTCAGTTTTGGATTGAGGTGCAGAGATACAGGAGACTGGCATTGCAGAGGGGAGGGACAGCTCAGGTAGAGCAAATCGATTTAACCTGGTTCCTGCAGACATTTTCTGAGACACTGGTGGAGCTTCCACAGCCTGGAACAAGCTGCCTCTCACCCTGGCAGCCTCCACACACTCATGGGCCAGCTGCACATCTCCCCTTCTCCAGTCTGATCAGCGTCTGGGTTTTCAGCCTGGCTTTGTGGGTCCTTGCACCTCCAGATCTTTCTCATTTCCATCCTGTGGAGCGTCCTCAGTCAACTCACAGCTGTCCTGGGGCCCCAGGAACAGGCACTGTTCTCCCAGCAGAACCAGCTATGTCCATCTCAGGGCTTGCCTCCGACTGGATTTGGGGGCACACCTGGCTTGGTGCTCCCCTCATCCAACCCCTGGGGTTCAGAGGGGTCTGTGCCCAGGCACTGGCCCCCTTTCTTCCCAGAGGTGAATCAGGACAGCCAGCAATGAGCTGCTGCTTCTCATAGTATTAAAACTTTTTAAACCATTCAACTACTTCCAACCTGAACAGGAGGATCCTGCAAGGCTTCACGAAACCTAATCACATCTTCACCAGCATCTGACACAGGTCAGAGCCTAGGACGCAGCTGCTAAATGGTCCTGATGACTTAGGAGCAGCTTGAGCCCCAGCTTGGTCACCTGTGTTGACCACCTGAACATCCCATGGGCAGATCCTGCCTGACCACCGAGGTGCCCACCTTGGGCCACCAAACCCACAAAGCTCCTAGCCCACCTCACAGCAACAGATCACACACAAAACCAAGTGCTTTCTCGAACCAGTGTGGGACCTACCCCAGCCCCAGCTCACCTGGGCCCAGCACCATCCACCCTGGCCACATCGACAGTGGCCGTGGAGTGCTTGCCGCCAGTCAGCAGCTCCGAGCTCACCAGCCACTGCCCGCTCCTTGACTTGGTGCTGAGCAGATTGACTCCTTTCTTGGCCTTCACCCTGCAGAGAGGAATGGTCAGAACCAGACTCTCACTCCCAGGAACCCCTGAACCCTTCCCCAGGGCTTCCTCAGTCAGAGCCAGACCCTCACCCACAGACACTCCTGGGCCTCCAGCTGTCAGGGCAGCGGGATTTTTTTCTCACAGTCCCCCTGGCTGTCAGAAACATCATCCAGGCTGGCAGCACCATCCACAGAGCTGAGTCCATCCCAGCCTCTCTTTTTGATTTTGTCCCTCATCCAACACCCCTCCAGCAGGAGTTTGGTCCCCCAGCCCCAGTGCTGCCCCACAACACACCTGTGGAGCTGGGTGTCCCCAGGACAGAGCCAGGACCCCTGTGACAGGGTCTTGCTGTGGGGCCAGTGCCCCAGGAACACTTGTAGGGACACTTGTAGATGCCCTTCAGACAGACACAGCAGGTGCTTGTACAGCCCATCCCTAGACACAGAGCAAGGGGGGTCCACCCAATACCTCCCCATACTGGAGAAAGCACCAGTACCCAGCTCAGCACCTCCTGCCCACTGATCCACTTTGTTCCCACCCCACTGTGGTACAGTTGCCCATGGAGGTTGTGGCTGCTCCACCCCTGGAAGTGTTCAAGGCCAGGTTGGATGGGGCTTTGGACACCCTGGTCTGGTGAGAGGTGTAGCTGCCCATGGTAGGGGGTTGGGACTGGATGATCTGTGAGGTCCCTTCCAGCCTAAACCAGTCTGTGATTCTATAGTCTGCTGGCAGGGCCCTCTTCCCAGAGCAACTGGGAGCACTGGGAGGGCGAGGGCATCAATCTGTTGTAGTGATGCAGAGATGGAAACTGGGATGGACAGCCCTGCCCTTCCCTCCAAGAAGCTCCCAACTGCAAAGCCCCCAGACATTGCAAAACCTTATGCTGGCTGCTCCTCCGGCTTCCCCCAGCCCTGCCAGAGCCCATCCAGACTCCTCCAGGTCCCATAAATGCAACAGGCCCTTCCCATCCTCCCACTTCCAGCCAACACAACCCCCTCACACAGTGCAGCAGCTCCTGGAGCAGGGGCAGCCGCAGGGCTCTACCTGAGCGTGAAATGCTCCACCGTGGAGTTGGACATCAGGTAGAGGAGAATGCTGAGCACCTCGCCGGGCTTGAGGGGCTTGTCAGGCAGGCGGATGAACACATTGCCATCCAGCCGATGCTCCTGCATGGGCTGCCCAGGAGGAGGCTGCAGGAGGCTGACACTGCCGATGCGCAGCAACGGGTGCTGCGTGGGACCCTCGGTCCTGGCCCCTCCAGTCCCCTGGCGGGGCACAGTCTCCCCAAGGCACTGGCCAGCCCCATCAGGGGCATGCAGGGTGTAGTAGAGCTCGACTTGCTGGCTCTCGCCTGGCACATCCAGGCTCTCCGGGCTCTTCCGCCGACCCAGCGGCACAGCTGGTGGCCCAAACCAGGCATGGGGTAGCTCTGCCTGCACCAGGCACATAGCCAGGCTGCCCCGCAAGCGGCACGAGCTCTTGATCTCGCGGGCATCACGGAACACGTGGAGCCGCACGCAGGGCAGCCGGTCGGTGACATCGAAGTCATCCCAATCCCGCCCAGCCACGTAGAAGAGCACTTGGACCACGGGCTGGCTGGCCACCAGCCGCGGCTGGATGATGAAGGCGCGCACCTTCCAGTTGACGGTGAGGCGGTCAGGAACCTCCAGGGTACTGGAGGGCTGAAGCTGCTCCTTGGGCAGTACCAGCCCCGTGCTGAAGGGCCCCAGGGTGACGTTGAGGACAGGCAGCTCCTTGGTCTGGAAGACGACGAAGGGCTCTGCGCGTTGCAGCGGAGCGCTGCCATTGCCCGCTGGGCTGGCTCCCACCTCCTTGAGGAAGAAGGCCAAGCGGGTGTTGGACAGGCGGTAGCTCACAGGCAGCGTGATGACACCAGAGGGCTCAGCAGGCTCAGGGCTGGGGGCTGGTCCCTTTGCATGAGCTGTGAAGGGGATGGAGAGCAGGTTAGCATGGAGCATCCCCCTCCAGAGCATCCCCTGAGCCCCAGGCAGCAGAGGTGCAGCTGGTCCTTCAGCCCCTCAAGGGCAGTGACGGCCCATCTGGGTTTCTCTACTACTAGCCAAGAACACAGAAAACACCCTTGGGATCTATCATGGTGCTTCCCAGAGGGCAGCTCCAGCTTCCCCAAATCCATCCTATGCGATGCAGTGCATGCCCAGCAAGGAGGGCTGCTCAGGGGTTTGTGCAAGGCTGGGCCAGGGTCTGCTGAAGCTGCATCTAGTGTTGACCCTGGGGAGCCTGAAGCACTGCTCACCCACCCTGTCACCCACATCTAGGAGCCAGCCAAGTCATCTTGGACACACTCGCAGAAATAGGGCTGCACTGGCTGCATCCCTGGTCCAAAAGCACCAAGAAGACCCATTTTCTACAGCGGCTCACAACCAAAGCACTCAGGGAGATCCAAGCTTTAGGCTGGTGGATCCCACCAGGGATCTATGATCCAGGCTTTTCTTACTGCTTTTAGGTGCCAGATCACATGGGGAAGGTGCCTCAACCAGGTCCTTCACCCTAAACCCACTCCAGCCCTGTGAGCTGCCTGTAATGGGGTGTCAGACCCACTCTGTCACCACTCACCCACACCTAAGGACCACCCACACAGGTGTCCCCATCCACCAAAGCTGACTCAGCTTTAATTTTTCCAGACACAGATGTGACCTGGTGGAAAAATGTTGAGGATGATGCTGTTACCACCTTGTGCAAACCCCAGCAGCACCCGGGTCTGACATCCCTTAGGGAAATCCTGTTTCCCTTAATTCTGAACAAACCCCATTTTGCCTTAAAACTCCAGAACAAACACCGAGCGGGCACCAGCATGAGCCAGCCCAGCAGCACCAGCTCAGCCACTGCCGGTCACCTCACTGTCTGTGAGCACAGAAACCCCAGAAACCCTCTGCTAAAGCTGCTGCTGGTGTGGAGCTGGGCTGGTGGCACAACCTCTGCTGGCAGCCTCAGGAGTCTGGAAGACATCTCAAGGTCTTTGCATTCATCAGCAGCTGCTAGAGATTCCCAGGAGGTCTAGATCCACCCCCTCCCCGCCAGCCCCTGCTCCAGACGCTGATTGCAGCAGCTCCCCAGCGGCTCCAGTACAAGAGAACCCAAATCACCCCGTCAGGCAGCGCCAAGGTGCAGGTGATGGCTGGGCTCTGGGGAACTGCTCCAGTCCCTCCTCAGCGGGGGCTCTGCAGTGTGCTGGGACCAGGGGCTCCCCCCAGGCAGGACCCCCCCGAGAGGACCCCATAGCCCACACAGGGAACCCTGTGCTCGGGGCATGGGCGAGTTAAGCAGCTTAGAGGGCTCATAAAGGGACTAGTATCAATGCGGAGACCGGCAGGGCCCGCAGCCCTACTGCCTGGCATGAACCGGTCCCACAGCCAGGCAGAACGCTCCTGGGCAGATGCTGGGGACACGCTGCCAGCACCACCAGCAAGGCCACCACTGTGCCCACAGCTCTGGCACCTGCCACACCATCGCAGCTCCCTGCTGGGTCCCTCCTGCTCTGTTTTCCCATCTCCCAGGGAGCCGAGAGTTGGCACAGAGCTGCAGAGCCTCATGAACGCCCATGGGTGCCTCTCTGCCCCGAAATAACCACCAAAGGGACTTTCTGCTGCTCCAGCTCATGGAGGTTTCACCCTCCCTGCATGGTGGGTGACAGCCACAGCTGCTCCTGCCGTCCCCAGCAGCTAGAGAAGGGGATTCTTGCAAGGCATGAGACCGCTTGCAGAAAAGGATCCACCAGCTGGAGCAGCACAAGCCTGAGCACTCGGGCAGGGGAACAGCAGGTCTGAAGGAGCTCAGGCAGACAAGGAAAGAGATGACATTTATAGCTGATACCTTCAGAGAGCATCAGGCCCTGTTTCATATAAATCTCTGAGGTTTGGGGAAAGACAAGGTATCTCACACAGAAAACCCACCCAAAGCCCAGCAGCGCCCAGCACAGCCCTGCGTGAGGACTCACTGACACCCTGCGGGACTGCACTGCCTTCCTGCAGGGCAGAGAAGAACTGGATGAAGTTCAACAGGGGCAGCTCCTGGGCAGGAATAACCCCCTGCAGCAGTACAGAGAGTGACCTGGTGGACGAGTTCCCTGTGAGCCAGCAATGGGCCCTCATTGCCAAGAGGCCAATGGTCTCCTGGGCTGCCTTAAGAGGAGCATGACCAGTTGGTCAAGGCAGGTTGTCCTCCCACTCTGCTCTGCTCTGCTGAGCCCACATCTGGAGTCTTGGGTCCGGTTCTGGGGTCCCCAGCACAAGAGAGACAGGGAACTGCTGCAGAGAGCCCAGCACAGGCTGTGAGGATGCTGAGGGGACTGACGAAGCTCTGTGCCCAGGAGACAACAAGTGCTGTGTGGGGTAGGGGGTGGCCAGGAGAGACCCTCTCCCTGCTGCAGCCAGGCACAGCGGCTGGCTGAGGTGCTGGAGACCCTACACAGCTCAGACCAGCCAATCTGACCACTGGCAGCTTGGGATGGCCAAGCCCTGCTGTGGGGGGAAAGGTGGGGTGGCCCCAACACTGAGCTAAGGCATAGAGCAGCACTCTGGCTCTGCTGGGTGGTTAAAAGGGAGCAGGGACAAGCAGGAGTGGACACTGAGACAATAGTCCCCATGAATTCAGGGCCAGTGGGTCACCAGCATCCACAGAAGCCAGAGAACCAATCAAATGATGGTAAGGACTGCCACCAGGAGGGGGATAGGACTGGTGCCTCCATCCCCTGGCTATGGATTAATCCTGCTGGAGAAAGTCTAACCCAGCCATAACCAGCCCAGAGTGATGCCAGGACCAGAGATCACAGCCCAATGCTACCCACAGGGAGAGAGGGTAGAGAGGGGACAAGGGAGGAAGGAGATGGGTGGCCAGAGGGATCACAGACTGGTGGGGTTGGAAGGAACCTCTGGAGATCACCTAGTCCAACGCTCTGCCAGAGGAGGGGCTGCACAGCTGCTGGCCAGGTAGCAAGGAAAGGAGGGTGGATAAGAACAGATGAAGGAGCAGGAATGGAGGTGCATGGACAGATGGAAGAACACTGGCAGATCAAGAGTGGTTGGAGAGAAAGAGAAGAGCTCTAGGAAGAGGGAGAAGAGGGGATGGAAGGAAGGAGGGAGGTGAGGAAGGAAGGAGGGACAGCACAGTGGCTGAGGAGATGGAAGATGGATGGAAGGAGAAAGGATGGACGGACAGACAGACACACAAGCAGAACAGCTCAGGAGACTCCATTCCCATACCAGCACCCCCAGCCCTTGCTCTGCTTGCTGGCAGCCCTGGCAAGGAAAGGCAGCTCTCATGTCCCCACCTCCGACTGGATTTGGGGGGGACACAAGGGTTAAGCCCTGGTCGCTGCCTCTGCTCATGGCCTGCTGCAGTTAACGGGATTTGCAGAGCCTGACCTGCATTCCGGGTTTATTAGGCTGGCGCAGAGGGGACCATATGGTCCTTCCACCCTCGCAGCCCAGCAGCACAGGCAAATAATCAGCTCTCTGTGCTTGGCCAGGCTCTGACCGGCCCAGGGGCTGCCTGCACACCCCCACCCCATCCTGAGGAGCCACCCCAACCTGACAGGGGGTTGAGCTGCACTTCCTGTGCACCCCTTCCTCCCCACCCCACAGCAGCCTGGAGGGATCTGAGGTGACCTGTGACCCATGGCAGGGACATGGGGGAAGAAAGGGAGATGGAAATGCAACACCACTCATGACCCCCTCGCTGAGCCCCCACATCTGCCTGGCCAGATGTGCCCCGTGTCAGCCACAGCCACGTGGCCAGATGGACCAGGCTGCTCCATGAGGGCACATGGGGACAGAGGCTGCACCCCCCTAGCCCTGCCTGGAAATGGAGACCCCTCACAGGCCAAGGGGTCTTAGTGCTCCTGGAGGTCTGCAGAACTTTCCAGTCCCCTCCCTCATCAAGGGCCCTGCTGTGGGATTTCAGTCACCACTGGACATCCCTCTGCTCAGGGGTGCTGGGGTCAGACAGACAGACGGACACACGGGAAGAGAGGCCAATAAACAGACTGGTGGGGACACTGGCTGGTTGGGACACTACTGCTTTACCTTCCCCTCCTGCCCCAAATCCCCAGGAAACTGGGCATGGGGGGTCCATCCTGCACCTGCTGCAGCCTTGCTAGCCCCAGACCCTCTCCCATGCACCATTCTGAGGCTGAAGAGCCTCTTCCTCCTCTCCCGCTTTAACCAGCGATCAGCTGCAGCTCAGTCCCTGCTGCTGCCATTGGGATCACTTCAGCCACTCTCCAGGAAGGATTTTTATCTCGGCTTATCCTGTGAGACGCAGCGGGGGGCTCGCAGCACCATATATCCCCACTTAGTGGGGGACATGCTTATAGGAAAAGCACTGAGGGAGAGGGAAGGGAGGTCTGGGATCGTGCCGATAGGGTTAGAGTCTCCTGTGGTATTAAGAGGCGGCGCTAGGGCTTGGTGCAGCAACGGACCTCATCTGCAAAGGAGATGCTGAAGGTGATGCGAGACATAAGCTCTGCCAGGCCATGGCCACAGCCCATGCCAACCCCTCACAGCTGGGCTAGCTGTCCTGTCCACGAGCAAGCCATGGACATTGTCCATAAGCAATGAATCCAGCCAGAAGGATGATAAATCTGTCCCTAAATTGAGGGGAAGAGCTGTGCGGACTGATGGCAGGGAGCTATTATCAGCCCTAGCATAGGGAGGGTCCATGCTGGCTTCCAGCCTGGCTCAGGGCCTTGTGGTCACCAGTTGCCAGGATTCCTGGCTGTGGGATGAAGAAGCCAGTGAGATTTCATCAGTGGACCCTAGACACTGGCCCTGGGGCCCAGGAAACCTCAGCAGCCTTGGAGCAGAGCTACCCCCTACCCTCTGCACAAACTGAGCAGGGGATGCTGCTTCTCCCAGGACTGCTGACATCACCAGTAGTTCCAGGGCTGCTGGTGCCCCCACTATCCCCAGACCCACTCCCACATCAGTCTGACAAGGTGATGGAGCTGCCCTTGAATCAGGGAGGGGAGAACAGGCCATGCTGCTGCCTCCGCTTCCCTACGCTGCACCCAGATGAGTCAATGGAGTGATGGATCCACCCAAAACACTGAGAGCCAGAGGACCACAACCAAATCCCACAGCTCCCGAGGAGGAAGCCCAGTCCAGCTACTCCCAACCAGAGCACCAGCACGGACATCAGAACTGCCATTCCATAAAGACAGCCCCCTGCCCCAATCCCTGGCCGAGGTGTCAGAGCTCCAAACTCTGGTGGGATTGGTTTTACCCCACAGACATCAGTGCCAGCAGAAAGGGGAAATGGGCTGTGACAGCCTCAAGCGCCAGGGATGGGCTACATCCGGAGGTCCCACATCCCCATCTCCCAACAGCTGGATTCTCCAGTTGGAGCTGCCCCATCTCCTAGGGAAGGGCTGGGGTCATCCACCATCTCCCACCCATCCCAGGAGCAGCCACTGCATCCATCCCTTTCCCTCCCCCACCCCACAGCACTGATCCCACCATGTTACCCCCATCCAAAGAGGGTCAACAACTCCAAACACCCTAAAAAAACAATGAAAGGGAAAAGGCAGCTACTACCTCCCTCCAAACTTCAGTCAGACCCAGTACAAGCCCCCTCCATCCCACAGCTGCAGGCAGCAGGGGAGAAAACCCCCCAGTGACAAACATAATCCCAAACAAGAAAACAGAGTCCCTTGTGGAAAGCTGCAGAACGTTTCCCAGCAGACAGAGCCCTGGAAGTTGTTTTGGGCAACGTGAAAGCCACCAGGCTCTGCCTCCCTGCCCCTCACCCAGAGCCTCCCTCTCCAGTCCCAGCTAATTGTGACTCAATTAAGTGAATAATTGTTACAAATGTCAGATCACCTTCCTCCAATGAGCAGCGGTGAGAGCCCGGCTGTGCCATGGGGAAGGGAGGGATGGGCACAGGGATGCTGCCGGTCCCAGCTCACCCATGGGATGACTGGGCTGGGAAGCCCCACGGTAGGTAGCACAGTGCTCAGCCAGGGAGGTTAAATCAGTCCAGGCTTCCCCAGACCAATCTAGGAGAGCAAACTGTGAGGTTGTTGGTCAGTAAAAGGCCAATCGAGCCTTCCTGCAAGCAGCAATGCTGGTTGAAGAGTGGATTCTCTAGCATCTAACAAAAGGTTGTGCTCACAGCTGGTCAGAACCGCTGTACTCTCCTTCCTTTTAGGTTCTGAACCTTCCTTCCCTCTGAAAGGTCCAGTTTGGCTTCACTCGTAGGAGCAGTAAAACAGGAGAAGGTGACGGGACTCAGCCCCAGTCCAGTCAACAGCACAGAGCAAAAGGAAACCATCCCAGTGCCCCACCAGTCTGTGGTGCCAAGCTCTGCATCTTCCTCAGGAAAGTATTAAGAGGGAGAGGGGTGGAAATAAATAAAAAATAAAAGAAAAATATAAAAGAAAAACATAAAATAAAAATTATAAAATAGAAGAAAACATATAAAATACAAATAAAAATAATAAAATGAAAAATAGAATAAATAAAAATTTAAAAAGGCAGGAAAACTAAAGGAATAAGTAACTACGGCCCTAAGCAGGCTGTGCGGAACAGGCTGCCATAAATCCTGGGGCAGGCAGAGCTTTTTACACAGAAGCCACTTTAGAGCAATTTCCACAAATCACAGCCAGGGCCAGGCCAGGGGGACAGGAGAGGGCCTTTTCAGAGGAGGGAGGAAAACGAAGAAATTAATTAAAAGAGGGCTAAAAAAAAGAATAAGGATGAAGAAAATGCCTGACCATGAGTATCCACAGGGATGCCCGGGAGCTCGGAAATGCAGCGCTGGGATAAAGGTAATAGCATGGGCTGCAGTGGGTCCTGGGCTGGGTCCCACCTCAACGCTGGGTTTCCCCCATGCTGGCAGCTAGGGGACAGGCAGGCACAGAGGGTTTCGACAAAAATCCCTCCCCAGGGAGCCAGAAATGGGAGAAGAGGCCACAGGGGAGAGCCTTAAAGAGCCTGAGGAGCCACAGGGACAACAACCCCCAAGGGAGAAGCCCCATCTCAGCATCAGTGTTGGGGTGGATGCAGTGACCATCCCAAAGCCACATGTGTCCTGCTCAGATTCCCCCTCTACGCCCTTTCTACCCAACCCCACCATTGCCAGGAGCAGGAACATCCTCCCAGCACCCTCCAAACACATCCTTGCACCCTGCCTCCCACTGCCAGCCCGGGCTGCACCACCTAATCAGTCTGACACCTCTCAGACTGATTAAGCACCGATTAATTTCCCCTCGTGCCATGTGCCAGGCTTGGTTTGGAGCCAGGGCAGGATTCAACTCCAGAGTCACCCAAGGAGCCGCAGATAAACCAGTAAACAGGGCTGGGGTCCAGGACCAGCCCCAAGCCACACCCCAGTGGTCCCAGCAGCACAGCTGTGGATGGAAACCCCACCAGGGACCACATCAGCTCAGCAGTGACACCCACCAAAGCAGCCCCAGCCCCATCCTTTGCCCATTCAGCTGGTACCTGGAGAGGAGCAGATCCAGCAGCTCCCAAGCCACCAGAGAGGCTGCTGCTGCATTTTAATCTTATTTATCTTCAGGAAGGAAAATATAGCTTTTCTTTAAAGAAAAATTAATTAAAAAATAGTTCGTTCCCAACTTCTGCCAGTCCTAGGGAAGTGCCCAGCCTGGCTGAGCCCATTTAATCACTGCAAAACCTGCCCCATTAACTCCTGCAGGGATGGGGAGGTGACAGTGGCCACGAACAGGGGCAAAACCAGCCTGCAACCCCCAGTTGGGCTTCTAGCAGAGCTGGGTAAAAAAATCAAGGCTGGCAAATATGGTGCAATTGATGGGAAAACGCTTGACTGCAGGAGACAGCAGCTTCATCAGGCAACTTCGAATCGCCTTGATTAGGGCATCCTCCTGGGAGGCCAGATCCCAGCCCCCAGCCCCACAGCGAGCCTGTCACAAGGGACATGAGAGACATGCGCCAAGCTGGGACTGCAACGGGTCGGGCAACAGCTTCAAAGAAGAGGCCAGTCCGCAGGAGAGCCACATGGGGAGGTGCAGCCTCTGCATCCCAAACCCAGCACCACCGGGAAGAGGTAACAGCCCAGCTGGTGTCCCCTCTAGGCTTCACTGGGCCACCATCAAATATCTGCAGGACCCTGTTTCTTCCAGTTTTCAGGGAAACAGTGAGCTCCAACCATCTCTCCACTTAGCAAGAGGCACCAGAACCTGCCTGAATTGACAGCACTGAAACACTGCTGCCATCGCACGCAGACAAACATCCCAGGGGGGACCCCAACCCCAAAGGCATCGCTGGGGTCTCCAGCCCTGTCACAGCGCATCCCACCCTGGGAGCAGCCACTTCCCTTCCCCTCTCTCTCCTTCCCTCCCTCCCCGGGGGGCTGCTCGTTAGTAGAGCCGTGTATTTAATAATAAAACACTCTGATTAGATTAGCAAGAGTGACCTTTTCCAGATGGATGGGATGCTCGTACAACGCAGCGACAGGCGCCGCGCAGGAGGGGAAAACACCGGCAGCCTGACAGTGGAGATCCCGGGTGTTTTGGCCAGGAATTGCAGGAGCCAAAGAAAAAGTCAGGTTGTGATCCCTTCACCTCCTGCGATGGGGCCACAGCCTGCTGCCCACTTCCCCATTAAAGCCTGGGGCGGGGGGGCACGGGAGGGGATGGTGCTGGGCTGTGCTGGTGCAACATCACAGATGCTCTGCAGGGACCAAGCTCTGTTGGTTTTCCCTTTCCTCCTCTTTTTAGGATGCAGAGAAGCTAAGAGAGGAGGGACCTCAGCAGCCAGTCATGGTGGTGAGAATTAAACACCAGCGCTTAGGAAAAAACCCACCAAAATCACCAGGTTTCTGGAAAATCGCTGAGCAATCCCCAGCTGGGGGACTGCTGTTGCCTGACTCTCTGCCTCGGTTTCCCCCAGCAATGCAGCAGGGATGAGCCCAGGGTGCAGCACCACACAACAGACTCACACACGTGCTAGGGGATGGGTCTGGCCAGGGGTATTGAAGCACCAACGCATCTTGAAACCCCCTGGACCAAACCGTGTGACTGGTGCTCCCCAGGATGAGAGGATTCCCATCACATCACCACCCCTCAGCCTCTCATCTTCCCTCAATACCACCAAGAGGATAAAAGGGGGAGAAGGCAACTTTGCAGTGAGGTGTCCAGCTTGGCATCCTCACAGTCCAGCACAACCATCCTGCTGGGATTTAAGGTATTGGGTCAGGGGAAGATGGAGTGGGCTCTGGGGTCACACAAGGACAACCCACATCTGCCTGCCACAACGAAGGAAGACCCTACAGCCCCTTCCCTGCTCCTGGTTGGGGATAACAAGGCTGACCCCATTGGCATGGAGGGGATGGGGGCTGTTAAATGAGCAAACATGGGGTGGCTGTGCCTGGTTCAGGCATTAAATGAGCAAACACCGGGTGTATGTTCCCAGTTTGCAGCGAGTTATTGTGCATCTCCACCTGCTGGTCTGAAAATCCCTGAGACTGGAGATGCTCTGAGTGGTCCACATTCCCCCACAGCAGGGTTGGGGTGCTCTGGCTGGAGCCCCCCCTACCAGAGACTGGGCCACAGGCCACAGCATCACCTTTCACCCTAGTCCCCACACCTAGGGCTTGTCCATGGCAGAAACCAGTCGTGTGAGATACAGGGACAACAGCACAGCCCTATCCCCACTGGCAGTGAGATGTGGGTGCTGGGGCTGTGGGATCCAGCACAGGACCCTAAGCCTCCTTCACATGCCAGGACAGATGTTGAATAACCAACCCCAGCACCCTAGACTACTGCTGCTGCTGTGCCCGGAGAAGGGAAACTGAGGCAGGGCATGGGGATGGGGCTTGTCGAGAAAAGAGAGACAATGCAGGAGTCCAGGCTTGACCCCACAAATGAATTTGCAAACCAGTGGGTAAATACCCCCTCCCTGTGCTGCATCCTAACAGGTCCTTTGCAGCTTCCCAGCACAACCATGGCAAGCACACGGCAAGGCCCTGGTCACCACCCATCTGTCCCTCTCAGAAGCCCTGGAGCCATCCCACCCGGAGGTGCCAAGAAACCCCTTCCTGGAGGCAGCTGACCCAGGGCCAGTGGCCAAGTGGCTCCTAGTGCCAGCAGGACCAGGCTGTCACTGAGGCTGCTCTTAAACAAAAAAAGACGGGAAATTGGAATAAAATCTCCAGAGCAAGATTGCTGGGTGATGCTTCACTACCGGCCACCCCACACCGCCAGCTTGAGAGACTGGTAGGAAAGGCTGGGAGAACTGGGAGCTCTCAGCCTCTTCTTCCGGCTCCCTCCAAGATCTTTATTTGCCCAGGAAAAGGCTGAAGCAGAGGCAAGGGCAGCTGCACATCCTGAAAGGAGCCTACTAACTCCTGGCAGAGGCTTCTCCTGCGCCGGCACTGCCATCCTCCCGCAGCAGCAGCAAAAGGCCACCCTCACCCATTCCACATCGTGGCCAAGGGGACCCCCCATGCAGCACCTACCCCAGCCCAGGGGCCAGACCTAGCCCTGGTGTAAAGCAGAGGCCAGACCCACAAAGCTACTGGTGTCCCAGCAGCAACAGGGCAAAGGTAGGGGGATTCCCGGCAGATCACTTTCACAGGGATGTTTTCCCAGCAAAGCTGCCGTGGGGATGTGTTGACCCAGACGGAGAATCTCACCCAGACGAAGTGAGGAGCGTAAGGAGACAAAGCTTCTCCACCAGCCACAGACCTCTGGTGGTCCCTGAGACAAGTGCTCCCCCCAGCAACAACCCCTCCCAGGACACCCCCAGCCCCGGGGTAAAGGGGGGCAGGTCTGACACCCCAAGGGGTGAAGTTGTGGTGCTGCCAGCCTGAGGCATCACTGCTCTTCTGCTGAGGTCGGGGGTTTAAAGTTGGAGAACCCCTGCCACCCACCCCCCCAGGTTATTTGGTCACTGTGGGTCAGCTGCCCCTCAGAGGAACTCGAGGGGGCTGCAGAAGCCCAAGAAACCCCGGCCTAAGCTCCAGAACCACCTCAGTCATGGGCGGCCGGTGTGAAATGGAGCCGGGCACAGTCCTCAGGCACCTCCTGCTCCTGGGGGAGCCCCTTCGAGCTGCGCAGGGCAGCCCAGGAACTCGCCAAGCCCGTGGCTGCAGCCGGGCTGGCAGGAGGGCACCCTGAGTCTGCGAGCAGCCCCCCACCTCCGCCTGGCCACACTGCCTGCTGGGAAAACCGCTTTGGCTGGAGCATCCCTGGGGCTCGGGTGTCCACCCCACAGACCACGCGGGGTCCCCGGGGTTGTCCCCGGGATGCCACCTGGCCATGGCAGGGGACGGCTCGAGGTGCCACTCGGGGCGAGTGGGTGCAGACAGCAGGATCTCCCACCCCTACCCAAACCCCAAGGATCAGAAACAGCGATGGCGGGGGATGGCCGCTCCGTATCTCCGTCCCCCCACAAATGATGCCACCTCGCGCTTCCACTCGCCGCAGGCTGGGAAAGTGCCGGGTGTGGGGCTGGGCTGGGGTAGGGGGGGATAATAGCGGATCAAGCCCCTGATCCCCTAAAGCCGCTCTGCGCTAGAGAGACCCGGGGCAGGGGCAGACTGCGGGGAGTGGGGGGGAGCCGAAGCCCTCTCGCCACATGTGCCCCCCCGTCACCCCGCTCCCTGCCCGGGAAGAGCCCGCTGCCCGCCCCTTCCCGCCCCTCGTGACTAAGCCCGGTCCCATCCCGGTACAGCACCTCCGGACTCGTCTCCGCCCCT